>BCLK01000141.1:0-111385 GCA_001748405.1 Paraphoma sp. B47-9
CTCGCTTCTTTTTTCGGCCGCTATCTCAAGCTTCACAAGCTTACTGACCAAGTGATCCACCACGAAACTTTTTTGCCTGCAAGCATAGTAGATCGGCCTGCCGTGAGACGAATGAGAGAGGTGGGAGATGAATTGTGATAGGCACCCTCCAGGAGGAAGCAGAGTAGACCGCGCTTCCTTTTCGGCTGTTGATCCAAATATCACGAGCTCACTAACCAGGTTTTCTGCCCACAATCCTTCTGTACCCACAATCCGTCCCAATTCAGTCAACTACTCGGTCTATTATACTGTGATAATCGTTAAAGCGATTCAAGCTCGTGTGGGATATTCCGCCCCATCGTTCGTGGAATCAGCGCTCCGACTTATTGTCTACTCAGCTGACGACAAGGTTTCATTTGTGATAGAAGAATATGAGCTTGTTGTCCATATAAAGCTACCGCAATCCTCTTTCAACGTAACATATAAACTTAGCAACTTCATTACTTTCGCAGACATATTAGCTCAGTACTCTTCAGTTTCAATCCCACTCAACTACTCAACGACCTCGAACTACCACAAAATGGTCCGACTTACCATCTTCGCGGTTATCTTCGCCGCCGTCACTTCTGTCGCCGCCGACGGATACTGCCAATGCCTCTTTGCCGATGGCTCCCACTGCTGCGTTGTTGTAGGTCAATAATAGCCCGAGCGAGACAAAGTAGCATATACAAGCGACCAAACCTAACAACGTACTAGGAATACGGCGTCACCAAGGCCTGCGAGGTGCGGTGCAGGGACAACGGAAACTATAAGAAGAAGTGTAACGCTGGTGGCAAGTACTCGGACGTTAGCTCATGGAACGCACAATGGCGCATCAGCTGCACGGAAGGTGACATTTAGAAGGCAGCGCTAAGGAACTCGCCATGGTGCCTTGTTCCACCCGAGCAATTGCTTCTTTGCACCATGGCAATCAATGGTCCTTTTCTTGGGGTTTCCTTAGTTCTTGAGATACTAGGGCCTCGCTGGGATGCTCGCATGTAGATGGGTCACATTTCCCCGAAGTCCTAGAGACATGACTCCGAGGTACGGCGGTCAATGAAACCACCTTGTATACCTTACTCGTCAACTTGCACTATGAACTAGTACTGCAATCCATTTACTAGCGTACAATGCGGTGGCAGCCAATAATAACAATGCCCAAAGACACGTTGCCGCTCGCGCGTTGATCACCTCGTGTACTTATTATGATAAGGAGCCTATCCAAACAAATACAGGCCCGGTGTTAGACTCCGCGGGCTTACTTACCGGGATTTAATGTGACTTGCGCACGTCCCTCTGCGGAGTGCTTTGAAATTTCGCAAACATGATGACTCGTGGTATATGGTCTCTTAGTCTGCTCGACTCTATAAAGAGCGTGAACTCTCTTACGGCTCTACGAAAACTTTCACTCATCAGCACCATCGCATCACTCATCACACAATCCTACAGCCCAATTCACCTGCATCGTCCTTACCAACGCCTATCATGGTCCGCCTTCTGACTATTGTCACCGTACTCTTTGCCAGCGCAAGCAGCGTTGCTGCTTCGTACTGCCAGTGCCTTTACCCCGACGCCAGCCACTGCTGCGTTATTGTAAGTCGTCATAAATCGCTTCACACTTAAGCTTAACTTTCTCACAACTGTGGTGTTTCTAGGAGAATGTAGTCAATGATTGCACAAGAATGTGCTTGAAGGCGTCTAAGGACTCTACGACTGCTGGACAATGCAATGCCGGCGGGAAATTTTCTAATGTCAGCTCATGGAACGGCCAGCGTCGCAAGCAGTGTGGAAAACCTTACATCTACTAAATTCTGTAATGCACTCGCACCATTGGCAAAGCTCCTGCGAAGGCCTTCTCTGTGTGCGGTTACATCGGAGGAAGAGGTGCAGCAGACCTTTCTAGGTCATCAGGAGGGATGTCGACGATTGGTTCAATTAGGAGAAAGAATGCGATGTGATATTATTGGACAGCTTGTACTTGGTTGATCAAGAACTAAGGCTTATTAAAAGCATATTGATTGCCCATCCCAGGCTTTGCGATTCATGTTATTACTTCGCCTCTTGTAACAGGAAAGAAAAGCTTTAATGAAAGAAGATGTTATACAGAGTCAAACGTCGAGACATTTTGAGTACTGCATCCAGCCCGTCCGTCCAGGTCACCGACTCAATCGTCAAGTCTTAGTCACTCTCCGACTCCCAATCTACCAATGGCTTCAAACTCCAAGACAATCTTGTCACGGATACGCTACTTTACGAGTACAATCTGTGCATCCAAAGTCACAGCTTCCCCATACATAGCGCCATCCAAATAACATTCGCCAACCAGCCTGTGCCCATTCCGACCCCTACGAAGAACAAGCGGAACGCGCGATCCCGCCAAAATCCAAATCTCGTCGCCAATTTGTGCGCCTGGAAAGCAAAGGCCGAATTTCCCACGCGCAGAGATGAAAAAGGACCGACCATAGATCGCTGTTATAATGGCTTCGGCGTAGGTTTCGTGGAGAGAGGGTTTAGAGAAAAGACTTCGCACGGTCAAAGCTGTGTGTACCCATTCCATATATGACGCCATGTCAGATTCGCTGAACCGTTGCCAGTACGGATGAGTACCTGGAAGGACATCTGCAGCGACTGTTCTCCAGAATGAAACCCATCTCGAACGTTCGTCGGGCGTATGTGTGATTCGTGGAGGTTTGACGTCTGCGATCCGAAGCCACTGCTTAAACCTCTGCGTATGTGCTTCCAGCCCCAGAGCTGAAGAGCCTTGCCTCGTCTAGCGATTGTGTCGATATGAGATCCATGTAGATGAAGGATGAAATTGTCATCGATGGGTGTGTTATGCGCTTGCAAATTTTAGTCGGCGTTGTAAAGAAAATATGCACGCATACGCATCTTCTCGTATGCCATTGAGATCTTGTCTGGTCTAATGGAGAAGTCTCGGACCCACGATGGTAGCTTTCCTTCGTAATTTGGAGAGTTGAACCCAGATCCGGAGAGACATTCTAAATTAGGGACGGCATTAGTGATTACGGATCTCATGGCCACCGTGTATACCTGTGCTACTTCTATAGTATAGTCTGGCTTGACATCCGGGTGCTTTGATTGATCGACCAAACCTAGGATGCCGTAGACCTTGTCCCGTGGGTCTTTGCAATCCCTATGCCGGTAGACGCGTAAAATCCAGTCTAGTTCTCGGTATTTGAAGCCTGTGGCTGAAGATTGAGCGGCTCGGGTTTCGTACGGTACCACGGGCTGCGATTGCTGTGGGTCCAAAACAAGTAGATCGTAGAAGATAATATACTTGTCGGGTACCTGCGCAGCTGTTCTTGCACAGCAGGTGATCCAATGTTGACGGTGTGACGTTGCTGCAGTCTGTATTTCGGTCCAATCTATCTGCCACTGTCCAAATACAACGGTAGCTTTTGGTGCAAGCAGTGTTTCTTGAACACACCAGAACCGCGACCACCAAGGGCTGCGAACAGGCTCCAGTATGGCCTTCCAGTGTGCAACGAAGCTTCTATCTCTTCTAAAGATCACTGTGTTGCTTCTGAACCTTGATTGCCTGAAACAAGACAAGTCGTGAATATGGTTGTTTGATGGTTTCAGAAAGTGATGCAGGATGGTAAAAGGATTGAGATCAGATCGAGAAATGCATCTGCGGAGGATTTTGTCGCGCCGCCGTCCTAGTGATCTTGTGCTCGGAACTCCCAGCCAGATAAGAACACCTGAGCACTTTTGATAGATCTGACCCATTTTGGCAACTTGATCCGCTTTCTCTTCGTCGTTTTCTTGATCAATGCACAAAGAATCTGCCCATAGTGTGCGTGTTTCGTGAGACAGTCGCAGTTGCCTTAGAGCTGCTGCTAGGTTCGAGCGAACCTGTACGATACAGTTTCCTACTATGACAGCTTCGGTGTCGGTCATCCCACCCCAGACATAGGAGAGCGTTTTATAACGTGGTGTTCCGTCGAGTTGAGCAGTTTGCAGGTCACATATCAAATCGTCCTCTGTCTTTCTAGGCCGTAGAACCATGAGACGGAATTGAGTGCGGCTATTGATTTTCACGCAGCGATATATTGAGTCGCTTGTAGCCATCTTACGTGATCACGAGCGACAAGAGCACCTCCTGTGGTTGATTTCAATGTCGTAGGTGAGGTATTGATGCATTGTGAACTATGGGCTGTCAGATGTTGGTATCAGGTCTGCGGCGTATCGCCAAGGTATTATACCTTGTGAGATGCTACGAAAAGGGAAGAAGGCCACCCCTCGCCTAAGTGACGTGACGGGAATCGCGGCCGAGACGAAGTGATGGCGCTGAATCCCACGAATCACAGAATACTACCAACAATCGACGTTTCCTTATAAGTTATTTTAGGGCTTGACTTACATCCTCTGGGCCCGCCGACACCCTTCCCACCTATCACGGTTCCGTGTGGCTCGGTATGGTCGCGCTCACAAGCTGTTCCTTTGGAACGCCTAAAGCGAGACACATCCGCTCCGAATTTATGACCCCACACATTGCAGTGAATTAACTAGGATTGTCCTGATGAGTCCGGAGTGCATATGCGATATATATGTAGCAGCTAGAATGCGTGCGCAGCTTTTACCAACAGTGTTGTAGGAGGGGATCTCTGAGGCTTTGATCACCAGAATCATGCCCACAAACTCCGTCATTCGCAGCGCCATTCCCTTATACACTTAAACACGCTATTAAAAGGAACCCCATCCCTTCCCTCCAGATACCCACCGCAGTAAATCTACTGTCACTACCCTCTATCCTACTTTCTTCACGAGCAGTGCTCTGACGCCCACACGCACATTGTCACACTCGTTGAAACGTTCACAAAAAAATCAAGAAAAGTAGAGGAGTCGGGTATTTTTAATCGCATTATGTTGCAGCTAACGTCATTTTTTACCATCCGTCAAAACACCAATGCTCAATCAATTCAGCCCCCAAGTCCATAACACATATGCACTCTATCCATGTCCCTAGAAGCTTCGTGACGGGAGAGAGAAAAAAAAGCTCCTGTGAAAGAAGATGTTGTACAGAGTCGAGACTTTTCAAAATACTGCATCAAGCCAGTACGTGGAGGTCGCCGACCCAAGCATCGAATCTTAGTCGCTCTCCGAGTCCTAGTCGGTGATCTTCCAGCTGTCGAACCACTTGAGATGCGACCATTGGCTGCTTGGGCCGACCATGCCGAAGCTGATGGCGCGGAAGAGCCAGTAGAGTCCGATGATGATGGCATATAGAACAGTGAAGATGCCCCATTGGACCTTCTTGTCTAGTCTCCGAGTGGCCCAATCCACACAGAATCCCATGACGATGATGGCGAACCAGAGAGCAGGATAGTAGTGATGGACGTAGGTTACACGGCCCATGGCAACGAATGGGATGTAGTGCAGAACCCAGCCGATGATTGGGTAAACGCCCGAGTAGTGGATCTGGTCAATGTCCGCGGGCTTCAAGTCGTTGTAGCCGCGTTGCCAGCGGATGGTGTACCAAAGAACAATAAGCCCGAAGATACCGAGACTGGCGGTGCTACCCCAGTACACGAACGGATTTCCGAGAAGGAAGTATTTCACGACTGGAAAGTGTTAGAATCATATATAATAGATGTGAAGAAGGAGACGAAAACACTTACTGTCATCATTCCAGCCGCACATGCGAAGACCAACGTGGAGGAGAGGCCACTGCCAGAAAGAAGAGGCAAGATCGTCCTGCTTGTCAGGATCAGGAACAAGCGCGTTGTTCGAGGTCATCATAGCGACATTGAGATGAATGAAATCCTGGAAGAATGGGGACTTGTAGTCACCTGGGTTACCGGCCGGAAGGCGCTCGTTGACGTGGCTTTCAATGTTCCAGTGAGTGTAGACATCGCGTGGGTTGTTCGCCTTCACGCAAGTCGTCTCAATCTGCTTGAAACCCCACTGAGGCAGGTTCACGTTACCAGCGCGGAGATAGCAACCGAGGTCGACGTGGCGCAGGCGGAAAGCTGTGGTGAGCGTTCGGATTTTGGATCGATCATTGGACGCTGCGTCCCGCACGACCTGAATCTCCCAGTGGTCCTTAGTGTCACCGACAGTGGTATTGCCGTAGCATGAAACCTCCCAGTCGGCCTTGGTCACAGGAGCGGCGACCTGGTGCGAGTGAAGGTTGCGGCCGGTTTGCGCGTGGATCAAGCGAATGACTGACTTATCTCCGGGGAAGCGGAGCTCCTCTTCAGGCTGATATTCGACCTCGTGGCGGTTGGGGTAGAAGAACCAGTCGTTGTTGGCGTCCTTGTGGTGGTAGCATGTGATTTGTTGCTGCGCAGAGCCCTCGGGGTAAGTTTGGACGTGAGAATGGAGCAGACCACCGCCATAGCCCATGTTCTTCAGCGTCGAGCGGGAGCCGTACGCAATTTCCAATGGGCTGTCCTTGCCAACCTCGGTTCCGCGCAGGTTGGCCTGGAAAAGCGAGCTCATCTGGGCATCGCCTGGGCCGCTGTTCTCGAGGATCAAGAAATGTAGGTAGAATGAGAATGTGTAGACTGCAAGAGGGATGAGAATGAGCCCAAAGACGCGGAAGGCCAGGTGAGTGAACAGCTCAATCTTGGGCATCTTGAGATCGCCAAACTTGTTCCAGAGGTCCTCGATGGTGTACAGTCCAACAAGAGCAGTGACGAAGAATCCAACCCACTTGACACTGCAGACACATCCAATAGAGACACCAGTCAGCATCAGCCACAGGCCCCATTCAGGAGAGAATGGGTCCTTCTGCTGACGGTGGAACTTGGACCAGCAGAAGACGGTTGTGAAGGTAAAGCACAGCAGCATGGAGTCCAGCAAGATGAAGCGGCTGATGGTGGTGTACGAGTTCTCGCAGAGCACAGCCAATGTGACGAACCAGACAGTCGGCCTCCTGAAGTTCAGCTCCTTCGCGGTAAAGTATGCCAGGGGAACGCAGATGGCACCAAAAGCCGAGTTGAACAGGCGCATGAAGGTGTAGTTCAGTTCCTCGGGGTAAGTCTCGCCAGACTTGAACTCGAACGATCCGTTGTAACCTGCGAGGTATCCAGAAAGACCAACGAGCATTTTGCCGAGCGGGGGATGGACATCGAAGTAGAATTCGCGCTTGAGGTAGTGGGATCCGAACTTGCCAAAACTGTGCTCCATTAGCTGATGTCCATCGATGCTACCGTATTCGTGCTTACTGGGCTTCATCCCAGGTGACAATTGGCGAGAGGCCAATCTTGTACATGCGCGTAAAGAATGCGAAGAAGGTGAATATCAACGGTGCCCATACAAACTCCCACTCGTCGAGGAAGTCGATGACACTGAATGCCTGCTGTCGTGTCAGCCTTGCACTTTATCTTGAACTGACGCGTGGTATGGAAGCAACACTTCCGCGCGCGTGCGATATCCATACCTTCTCTTTCGACTTCTCCGTCACGGGCGTCTGTGCCACTGCCGGCTGAGCAGTTTGTGATGCGGGCACATTTCTCCTCCGCAGCTCCTCCGCCTGTGGATCCGCGCCAGTCGTACGTGCTGTAGCTGCCATAATTGCGATGCCTTGCGCGGCTTCTTGGTCGCCTTTACAGTCTGCGTAGCCCCGTGTATTGTATGGACTTGTTCTATGGCCGCGCGTCAATGGTGGGTTGCGTGAGGCGACGGGACGAACGAAGCTCTGGCTGCGGGACCAAGAGCTTGTTTGCAAAAGAAGGGACCCTCGTGGGGGGAAAGAAGAATTAAACTAGGGAATTGGGCTCCCAGATGAAGTGGAAGGACAACGAGTCCTGAGAGAAAAGCAAGGCACGAGTTCCCCTGCGCTGCGAAAGTCGAGGGATGTGGGATGTCGACAGCCCAAAATAGCACTGGTGAGCTGAACGCACTGACCCTTGCAAGGGGTTCAGCCTAGGAAGGAACACCTGGCTTATTGCCCCGACCGTCACGTGAAAGACATTCGCTCAACACTCTACGATTGGCTCTTGGTGACGTTCAAGATGATTGTGTGTACTAGCTGGATGTTGCCGCATCTCATGTTGCGATCAAGCATTGCATATTGAGCTGCAGGTGAAAGCGAAAATGCTTCTTTGATGGCTTATACGACAACTCCAGTACCATATGCCTCTATACTATACAAGAGACCGACCTGGCCTTCCTCGCTAACAAATGCTTTGTTCTTATACTTGTTCGTCCTCCGCGCGTCAGAGCGCATCTCCGTGGATATAAAACCATGCTGCTGCCGCCAATAGATCTATAAATGCCAATTGCTGCACAATCCAGAACGCGCCGTCTAGTCTTCGTCTTGGCCAACCCGCTTGTACTGTCCGCTGTCGCCCTCGCCGTTGCCCTTGGTCCGTTTGACCATGTTCGAGATCCAGCCGCCGATGCCTTCACCGCCCTCGCCTTCGGCCTTGGACATCGACTTGCCGCTCTCAATGTCAGGTGGGTCAATATCGAGCCCTGGAATGGCTTGATCGGATGCTCGTCCACTCCGGATGTCGAGAGATGGCACAGGGGAGCCACGACCATGACCGCTGAAGAGCGACTCGGCTTCGGCAAGAGTCTGAGGAGTAGGCATAACAGAAGTAGCGTCTCCGAAGAGTGAATTCATATCTTCAAGGCGGACGTTCGCGGTTTCAGGGTAGATGAAATACACTATGCATGTCAGTAATAGCGCGAAAAGTTGCCGAGCTTCAACTTACCAATGACGAAACTGACCGCACAGAAGAAGGCGTGAATGAGATACAGGCGCCACTGAATGCGTTCCTGTAGGATAGGTGTCATCTCTCCCACGAGCCAGTTGAAGGCCCAGTTGGTGGCAGTACTCAGACTGGCTCCTTTAGCTCGAATACTGAGCGGTAGAATCTCTGGCGGGTACAGCCAAGGTATCGGGCCCCACGAGTATCCAAAAGCAGCGTTATATATCATGACGAATATAACCACCATGTTGGGTGTCCAGCTCGCTTGTAAGAATATGAAATATGATATGGCGGAAAGCGATACCACCATCATCAGCGCTCCAGAGAGAAGGATCTTCCGACGGCCTAAGGTATCGACAATGTACCAAGGCGGAATTGTCGATAGTAGATATGTGATGGCGTTGATGCCCGTCATGAGAATGGCCTGGCGACCATACCAGCCGGCTTCTTCGAAAACAAGCGGCGCGTAGTATGAGATGACGTTGATGCCGTTGAGTTGCGCAAGGGCTTGTGCAGACATGGCAATGAAGACGCGCTTAGAGTAGCGCTTGAACATGTCGGCGTATGATCGTTCGCCTTCTTGACGCTGAAGGAGCACGTTCATCTTAATCTCACGGTACTCGTCGCGCGCTTTTGGATTATGGATATCGCCCTTGCCATACAAGTTCGCAATGACTACAATGCCTTCTTCGTCATGATCATTGTCCAAGAGCCATCTACTGTTGTTAGCCGATTACCACAAACAAACAATATGATCCCATACCGAGGAGACTCGCAAATGAGCAAGCTGCCACCAGCCAGCAGGCTCCCCATGATGATTTGCATGAACAATGGGACTCTCCAGGCCCAGTCACCTTTTATATAGGTGCAGAAATAGTCGACCCATACACTGGCAGCATATCCAGTGATGTTTCCAGTGAACTCGATGCACCCCATCCTCCCTCGATTGTGGGGTGGTGAGATCTCCGATTGGTAGACGGGCACAATGGTTGACAGCGTGCCGACGCCCAGACCTGCGATGATTCTGCCGAGCAACATCATGGGCATGCCATTTGCGAAAGTCTGAAGCGCACCACCGACGACGAAAATTAGGGAGCCGTATAGAATAGTCTTCCGTCTGCCGAGAACATCGCCGATGCGGCCTACTACCAGGGAAGAGATGAAGGCTCCTACTTCCAGGATAGCAACCATAGTACCCACCTCGGCAGCCGTGGGTTGGTCAAAGTAGTCTTTGAAGTATGACCCACTGTTTGTGCTATCAGATATGCTCGAGGACGGGGAGAGTTGGGACGACGCACGTAATGATTCCAGACATGACTCCTTGGTCGTAGCCGAACAGGAACACGCCTAATGACACGAAGATGCTCGTGAAGTAGCTGGCCACAGTCAGCAAAGCTCGATATTGGTTGTATATTAGTAGGAGACAAACATGAGCTTCTTCCCATGTAGCCCGTGTATGCGGGAAGGGCCATCGTTAGGCGCCATGATGGCCGCGAGTATCTTCTCAGCCTTGGAGATGGTGCGGTGGCCTATGTCGGGGATCTCAATGTCCTCTTTCCTGATACCTCCGGGTCCCTTCTCGTCGATGCCGTCCTGTGATTGGAATCGGGCCCGTTTCTGGTGCCGGCGAGGGCGTGGGGGACGGCCGTCTTCGAGAGAGTCGCGTAAACGAATGCGGAGGGGGTCCTCTTGGTCAGCGAGCTGGTCAACAAGATCACCAGTGTCGCTCCAGACGGAGAGGTCGGAGTCTGACGACGGGGTGTCAAAAGACGACCGGGCGCTGTCCTTATCGTGGTCGTCGAGCAGATAAGCCGAATCTTGGTCTCGCGGGCGTGCTGAGGACGACAGGGTATGGAGCGGGATGTTGGCCGGCCTCCTGTTGTTGTACGAGTAGGAAGGAATCTTGAAGGCGGCAGGCTGTTGCGGAGCAGCCCGACTCCACGACAGAGATTCTGTGAAGAGAACGAAGTGCGGCCGCTGCGCACGTCACAGGGTCGATGCAGGCGACAGGTGCGTGAATAAGCCTAGAGCGGGAGCGGTCAAGGTCGGTCACATTTGGCGGCGGCGGGCAAGGGCACAATAGTGCTTCGTGATCAAAAAACTAGCAGATGGATGCATGCACTGAACTGCGGTCCCTGTCTGGCTGATGTGCTGAGCCATGCGAGTGGGAGCTCTTGGCGGCCTGCCCCTACTCGGCCCGACCGTAACGGGCATAATCGCAATCTGAACCTGATGTTGAGCGGGATGCGCTGCACGATGATGTACATTTGCATGCGAGAGCGAGGACGCTTGGCTCAAACTCGATCGATCTATTTGGACAACCTGGGCTCTTTCCTTGCTACTACGGAGTATATCTTATAGAATGGAAGTCACCGCTGAATGTCAACGCTTATCTGCACCGTGGACCCTGAATCCCAGACATGACGCTTGAAGCGGCACCGTCACGCTTCTGCCTTGGAGAGCGATGGACCTTCAATAAGATTCTTCGTCCTCCGTACATACTTCTCAGCAGAATAGCTGAGCTATGCATGCAATGTTTTTCTTAGTACTCTAGAGGCATCAGGCCGGTTGATGCTAGGCAGGTAGACTGATTGGACACGCGGGGCCTAGCGTACCTCTCACGTGTTCGAGCCTCGTGGCCTTCCTAGGTTAGGTCATCACTATGAAGACCTCCAGGGCTAGCCATCGTCTTTCCAGTCATCGTCACGAGTTGAAACATTCGTGCAATCGCTATTCAGTGATTCCAGATGTGGGCACGGGCAGTCCGGCTGAAACGAAACATAGTGAACAGTATCTGCAGCATTCCCTTGCCAGCGCAGCAGCAGACACGACTTACGTTGCTTTGAGCTGGTCTATTTGCGGGGGACTTTCGTCTCGTTGTGTGACTTTCATTTTCAAAGATTGGGGAGGCTTTTTTCACGGGGGCAGATGGACGGGCTGTGTCGCGTCAGTAGCAAGAAGCAAAGACGGCAGCCTCAGGTAGATCAGTAGACTAGTCGTATGGAAGTGACAAGGAAATGAACAAAAGCTATGCGCGAAGATCGACGCAATTTGACGGCGAGCAAAGTCTTGACTTGGGCGACGCGACACAAGCTTGTGGCGCCCATATGTAAGGTGTCTGTAGCGCTGCGGCATAGCGCGTCGTGCATGAAGCGGCCCCTAGATCCGCGGGTTGGCGCACCCGGGAGGCTGTCCAAGAAGTGATCAAGGATGAGGCTCTCTGCCCTATGCTATCTACGAAGTCAATCGGAGCGATTCGACAATCCCAGGGGATTACCCTCGTACTGATTTCATGCGTGGTTGCCATGGGGTTAATGCGAGCGCTCGGTCGCAAGGCGAGTGGCTTACTCTGCATGCGGACGGCCTCCGCTCTCGTGGATCTTCCGCCTGAAACGTGCCTAGCCTGCATTTGGTGGGAAGGTGATTGGCCGTGTCTTTAATTACTCCTTCTGATCGGAAGCCGTCCTTTGTTGCTCCTGATGCAGTCTGAAAGTGTCGCGCAGCTGTCAGTAACACAAAACCAGCTCTCACCTGTTCAGCTGCAGTAATCCCAGACGCAGCCTCCCGTCAATCACTCGAGCGAGCGCGACGCTTTGGCGAGTGGTGACACCTCGACTCCGTGACAGAAGCTATACGATCCCCCGTGGTTACCACGCTTGGCAACTTCCAAGTTTCTGTTTCGCGCCCACTCGCACTGCCCCGGGCCACGCTCTGCGCATCATTCTTCACGAACACTCCACATTCACGCCCACCCCCCATCACTATCTTGGAGACCCCAATTGCGCTCACTGCCATCGCTCGCTAAGCATTTTATCGCGACCTATCTACTGGGTCTGCTTTGGACACCAGGCTGCGCACTGCTATAGCCAGCCATGTCACGGTACGGAAAGTTCGACGACTTCTGTCGCGACACAGGCAATACGTGGTCCACTTTGCCAGGTAAGCACACGATCCCAACGCTACCTTCACGCGCTCGACACACAGCTAATGTTCTCCAGTATGCTATGTACGTCACAATGCGCCATCTCGATAGCTACCCTGTTCACGAGCGAGCCGCTAACCGCCATGACTCCTGCAGCTCTTCAACGAAGCAAACACACGACTAGACCAAGGATGGGGAGGCTGCACTCTGTCAGGCTTCAGTGTGGGCGGTGACAACAGACTGCGCAATCTGGGTGAGTGCACTGCAGAAGCCCCCATTGCCGTGTCGTAGCTCACCAACTTAGGATCGATCCTCGTCGACGGCATCGCAATTCTCGTTACCCTGTTCCTCATATGGAGATCGCAAAGGAAGAAGGCTGCTGTGGGGAGGAGGTATGTAGCTCGTAAGCTACCTGAATGAGCCGCAACTGACTACGACCAGGGAGATGCAATTGTTCCTCTTCGGCTACATCATCATTTCAATCTGCGAAATCTTCACCATTGGCGGCTTCCCGCTTAACGATTCCGTGCGCCTTGTACGTCCTCAGTCCAGTACTGCTTCTGAGCTTCACTAACCAGGCGCGCAGGCTTTTGTTGCGATCCACATCGCTGCTATAACTGCCACTTCTTGGATACTAATGTTGAACGGCGCGGTTGGCTACCAGCTCCTCGATGACGGGACGGCAGTATCGATCGGTCTACTCCTAATTTCCTCGCTGCTGATCTTCATCGGCACTGGATACATCGCGCTCGACACTGGCTTCAGCTGGACGGGCTACTGGGATGACACCCTTGGCACGCCCAACCAGGCCTATGCCTTGTACACACTCTATCAGCTCGTGCCGTTGGTCTTCCTCGTCATCTTCTTTTTGCTCGAAGCCTTCCTTGTGTTGCGCATCCTCGGAGAACGCAAGCCAATGCGTAAGCAATTCCTCTTTGGACAAGTAAAGTCACAACTAACGCAATGTCAGTCTATCTCATTGGCGCTGCGCTTCTGTTCGCCATTGGCCAAATCTTCCAGTACGTTGTCAGTGTCCATATCTGCAATGGCACAGACGGCAAGATCAACGGAGGTCTCTTCGAGTCCCTCTTTACCTTGCTCGCGGTCGTGATGGTCTGGG
Organism: Paraphoma sp. B47-9; assembly: GCA_001748405.1. Lineage (NCBI taxonomy): Eukaryota > Fungi > Ascomycota > Dothideomycetes > Pleosporales > Phaeosphaeriaceae > Paraphoma > Paraphoma sp. B47-9. Next base: position 13,745 of record BCLK01000141.1, read on the forward strand.
TATTCTGGTCGAGCATCACCGAGGACGACTGGCCAATGCCGACCGTCGCAGGCTCTGGAGCGTACAATTGAGAAAACGTGACGGCGGAGGAAGTGTGATCGACACGGCGTAATGTTTCATGATTTTCCGCAGCATAGCGTATACCATTTGGAGGTCTCTGGACGCGAAAATGCGTCCTGCTTGGGCGTGCACCATACACAGATAATGTTTTTAGGAGGAAAAATATGTTTTGACTTTGCAAAGCACATTCACTTGCATAACGTGAGACCGCGTTTCCAAATCTCACGTGCGCGACCGTTTGTGTGGATCCACCTCAGATCGCGAAACTCTGGAATGCTGCCTTGTACGCGCCACTTCACTAAAGCCGACTGACACCATCCCGGCGACCGCGCCTAGACCCTGACGTTTGTGTGCGCTCTCACAACGTCATGTCGTGATTTTCCAGCTCCGCAACCACCACGCCGCTCACTCGCAGCCCGGCCACAAGCAGTCCTCCGCTTTGTGTGCACCACCACGCTCTGATATAAGACTCCTCTAAATCCTTCTCGCGCGAGATTAGAACTGCCGTGGGCTTTCACGGTAGACACAGAAAAGGCGAGCTCCCACGAACAATGGCCGACTCCGAGTACGAGTTTGAGGGTGAAGACGGATCTGACGAAGAGTATGTAGGCTCCCGGGCGAGCTCGTCAAAGGTCGGATCAAGCACGCGCGAGCGGGGAACAAGTAAGAGGCGCACAAAGGACGATGTACCGCCGCCGAAGCGTCATGCCTGGGAGACTGAGTACTCACGGACCGTGGAGAAGACGATCACTCTCATAGAGGACGCATCACTGGGGCAGAGCGTGCAAGAGCGAGAGGAGGAGCGCAAGCGCAAGCGACTGCGCAAGGACACAAAGCCATTCCAGCGCGGCATAATACGGCACGTCGTTTTGGTGCTGGACCTCTCCGAGGCAATGCTAGAGAAGGACATGCGCCCGAACCGCTTCATCACCATGATCAACTACGCCCAAGACTACGTCCGCGAATTCTTCGAACAGAACCCCATCTCGCAAATGAGCGTACTGGGTATGCACGACGGTGTCTGCATACGCGTGTCGGAACTGTCAGGGAACCCCGCAGAGCACGTTGCGGCAATACAAGGACTACGGAGCAAAGACGATGGCAAGGAGCCCAAAGGCGCACCCAGCTTGCAGAATGCGCTGGAGCTGGCGAGAGCGACGCTGTACCACACACCGAGTCACGGGACACGAGAGGTCATTGTGATCTTTGGATCTCTAATGTCGCTCGACCCAGGCGACATACATCAGACAGTCAAGGCGTGCGTGCGCGACCGGATACGAGTCAGCGTCATCGGCATGGGCGCGCGCCTCAAGATCTGTCAAGAGATTGTAACACGAACAAACGCTGGTGACGAAGGAGAATACACCATTGCGACGGATCAGGAGATGCTCAAGGAGCTCCTAATAGCCACAACGACGCCTCCGGTTGTGCGCCAGACCGCAGCCAGCGCGCCTGCGCCAGAGTCAGCAGCTGCGCTCATGATGATGGGTTTCCCATCGCGCGTAGTGGAGGACAAACCGACCATGTGCGCTTGCCACGGCAATCTCACGTTGGGCGGATATACCTGCTCAAGGTGCAGTGCCAAAGTCTGCAGCTTACCCATCACATGTCCCAGCTGCCAGCTCACGCTGCTGCTCTCAACACATCTTGCGCGCAGTTACCATCATCTCTTTCCTCTGCGGAATTGGGCCGTGGTGAGCTGGTCTCGAGCCCGCGAGAAGGGTAGCAAAGAATGCGTAGGTTGTCTATCACATTTCAATGACCCTGCAGCATCGGACGTAGAGCGAACGCAGGCGGAGCAGAACAACGAGACAAATGGAGACAAGAGAGATGCAGACGACAGCGAAGAGCAAAAGGCCAGCGAATCTGGCAGATATGAGTGCAGAGCTTGCGAAAGCCACTTTTGTATCGACTGCGACATGTTCGCGCATATGGTACTACACAATTGCCCCGGCTGTCTGAGCAGACTCGATCCAAGCGTTATAGCTGCAGCGAGCAACGGAGATGTCGAGATGAGTGGGTAGGTCCTACATAATTCTTGCGCAACTATGTAGCCTTGTAGATCGAAATGAAGACTGTCAGAAGCCATCTACACGTCTCAATGGAAGAACTTTCTTCCTTCTCGGCACTAGATTCTCCTCCGAAGCGCGACGCGCGATCCCGTGAGCCAGTTCTCGTCCTCGGGCTATTGCTGATGCATTTGCCGACGTCGGACCCGCGGGGTCAAGAGAACGTAACGTGGGGCAGCTTTTGGCCCGCAACAACTGGTGCGCGATGCGTTCATAAGCAACCGGGGCCCTGCAGAGTCATTGTACCTTGATGTTTGCTCGATCAGGAAAGTCGCTGCTTTGCTCACGCATTTCGACATTCACGCAACTTCGACCACACTGTTCGGCAGAAGCCAGAATCGTACTGATAAATAAGAGCCATCGGTCGCACTTCTCCTCTACCGCATTCAGAATGGCTACGTTCGAGAGATTGATCCGGTTCCAAACCGCCGACGGAAAGACAGTCTATGGCAATCTTGAGAAGGAAGTACCAATACGAGAAATTGAAGGCAGCGAAGTTGAGGTGCTAGAGGGTGATATCAAAAGTGGCTTCAAGAAGAGCGGCAGCAAAACTAAGGTCGGAAAGCTGTTGTCTCCACTCAAGAGAGAAGAAACCAACATCGTCCTCTGCGTTGGACTGAATTATCGGCAGCACGCAATTGAGTGTGATGTAAGTGCAATCCCAGCCAAACACATATCCTTCCACCTCCTAATACCTCCGCAGCTTCAAATTCCTGAAAACCCAGCAATATTCATGAAGCCCAGCGACGCAATCACTGGGCCCTTAGACGACGTCCCCATCCACAAGGACTGCCAATCCATGCTCGACTACGAAGGCGAACTCACAATCATCATCGGCAAAGACTGCAAGAACGTGTCTGCCTCGAATTTCCAAGACTACGTCCTCGGCTACACAGTCGGCAACGATGTTTCAGCACGCAATTACCAGTTGCCAGCAAATGTCTCCGGCGGTCAATTCGGCTACGCAAAATCATTCGACAAATTCGCACCCATTGGCCCTTGCATCGCTAGCACAAAAGTCATTCCAGACCCGCAGAAATTAACCTACTGGACCAAGGTGAACGGCGAAAAGAGACAGCAGACCGGTACAGACGATATGATCTACACGGTTGGGCAGATCATCGAGCACCTCTCGAGAGGGACAACGCTGAGGGCCGGGACGGCGATTTTGACAGGCACACCGAGTGGCGTGGGGTTATTTATGGAGCCGAAGGGCTTCTTGAAGGATGGTGACGAGGTGGAGATATACGTCGAGGGCATTGGAAGCATTGTAAATAAGATGAAGTTTGAGTAGGGTGCGGGGTATGTATATATAATGGTAGAATGAAGTCATCATGCGAAAATGGTAAGTGCGCTGGATGGGCTTCGTGACACTTTCCTTTGATCGGAGCTCAGTATCACGAAGATTGAGGCAGTTGCGTCTCAACTGATAGGTTGACAGCAATAACACTCTCTCTCCATGTAAACAGACACGCAACTTTGACGACCGAGTGCGTGGTCGCGGACCAGTTGCCGCAGTCATTCTTGCACGCCATTACTACTCGTAATCTTTTGGAAACATCATCGACAGCAGCATAACCGTTACAAGCATAGATATGTACCCCTACGACACCCTGATGCTCGACGAAGATGACGACGACGACTATAATCCTGACAGTCCAGAGCTCGATGTCGAACAAGCCCTCTCGGACGTCGAGGCAGCGATTGAACGAGCTGAGCAGAGAGCAGCTGAAAATGCCCGCAATTCGAGCGAGAGAACCGTCCGCCTCCGTTTACGACTGTCGGCGGGAGCAAATACATCGACCAAGGAGAACAAAAGAGTTGCAATGGATGAGGAGAAGGCACGCACATCTGCGGGGTCAGAAGGGATCGGGAGCGCTGTAGACAAGAGGGATGCGAGCGGTAAGGTCAATGCTCGAAGCCAGAGTCATCGTCCAAAGCTATTCAAGTCATGGCGAGAAACTCATCAGGAAGAATTGCGCGACGAATGGGAGGATGAGCTGGCTTGGCACGAGATTGCACAGGAACAGCGGGAACTAGAGATGTATCAGAAACGCAGGAGAAGGCGAACAGCATCATCAAGAGAAGATTCCGGGGAAGAGAAAGAATCGCCTAAGTCGGTAAAAGACCAACGCAGATTCCAACCCATTATGAACGGCAAACTCCACGTCAAAGCGACTTCGACCAAGAAGGCACCGGAATTGCACGAGAAGCCGGCGCCGCAAGTAAGGTGGCGCAACCCGGAACGGACTCGCGGCCATTTGAAGATCGGACTACATCGCATCTACACTGAGTATATCTTAAGCCAGGAGTTCATCGACGACATCAACGAAATGCTAAACTACATCCGAAAATGGTCTCTCGAGGATGCTATACCGATCATGAGGTCATTCATACACGATCCCGAAAACGAGGGCAGACAAGTTGCTTTCCGAGTCGGTGCTGTCGCTGGTGAAAGCTGTTGGAAGGTTGAGCTCACAAACCCCGATGCCTCAGTCCATCATCCCCGTGTGCTCCGAGATAGCGGTCACCTGCCATTGGCATATCGCCCGAAGCGTCTAGACTGGGGAATCCATGAATACGGAGGCCTGCCGTCTCGTTGTGTCAAGGAAGGATGTGGACCTGCTTGTCCGCACGAAAAATCGCCTTACGAGAAGCACCAAAGTCTGGTAAAAGGACGGAGTATCCAGCGGAGCGAGAGCAAGCCCAAGCCTCTAGGAGCTATTGGAGGGCCCGCCTATGAAAAGACCGGTGCACTCCCGAATACGCCTGATGATGACCGCCGCAAAATGCCACCTCCACCTCGTCCACCGCCAAAGTCTGCCTTGCAGGGCGTGCCGAAAGATGCGGAAGAGATCAAAGCGCGTATACATGGGATACTATCACAGAGCACAGAAGCCCTTGCTAGAAAGTTGGCTGACGCACCGACCTCTGGAGCAACTCGAGTGTCCGAGGTGCTCGGGACAGTCGCAGGCAATTCGGGATCAGTAGAACCCATCAATTGCAGCCTCGATGAAAGCTCCACAGCCCCGCCACCGAGCCCTCGACCTAAACCACTCGCTCTGAATATTGAGCACGTACAAGAGCTTCAGACTACACAACCCCCAACGTTTCCTCGACCGGGAATATTGCCCTCGCCGCCATCATCTCCTCTTTCGGCAGCGCGCAAGTTTTGGTTCTCGACTCCAGATCCCGAGCCCACCCCGCCAAGTTACTATATCAAAGTCCCGAATTCGAAGCTACTAGCCTCACGCGTCTATGGCGATCGTCTCCCACCTGAACAAGCACGAGCAAAGCACAAACTCACCAGTCGAGAATTATCAGAGAAGAGCAGCACAACCGGCCAAACCAGCCAACCCGCTACCCTCGTCAAAGTCTCCTCCTCCGCGCATCCCACCACAAAGCCCAAAAAGGCAATACGCAAACAGCACCACCAACTCGAGGCCTGGCAAACTAATCCAGACCGGCACTAGGAAGCCGCTCGACGACATGTATTGTCATATCTAGAAGATCGCGAAGGTAATCATTCGAATTTCCACTGGCGCATGACAGATCTGCTATGGGCGGTGCATCGCACGGCGCGAAAAGGCTTGTTTAGCTTCACACACGAGAGGTTCAGAGCCGAGTGTGTTGCGCCGACGAGTTGGGATTGGGAGCGCGAGAAGAAGAAGTTGGCTGGTAGAGGGCCGAAAAGGTGGGCATTGGTAGCGACGTTGTTTGCTGCTGGGGAAACAAGAGGGGTAGAGAAGATTGAGGATAATTCGGCGACGCCTGATCCGTTTGGACTGTTGGGCGCGATTGAGAGGGAAGAGAGTGAGGTCGAAAAGGAACAGGTTGGGAGCGTGCCAATGGTGAGAAGTCCAAAGTCGGTACCTGCGATTGAACCGTTGGCTAGAAAGGAGAAGAAAATCCCGTCGAGAGGGAGAAGGAGGATGATACGCTTCAAGGGAGAGGAGAATGCTCGACCTTCGAGTCCGCCGAGAACGAGAAGTCGGACGATAAGATCCAGGGGCGAGGAGAATGAGAAGTCGGCACAAGGACTTGGAGCTCCAGTGGCGAGAACGAGAACGAGAACGATACGATTCAAGGGAGATGAGGGAACTCCGCCTTTACCGCTGAAGTCGCCATTGAGGAGTGGGAAAGAGGGGATGTTGAGGAAGGATTCGATTCATGGAGAGAAGGAAGGTGAGGATGTGGAGATGGGAGATGGTGATGCTAAGAGGGAAGAAGAGTCCGACGACCAAGACGTTGAGATGGGAGATGCGAAGGAACAAGAAGATTGAGAGGTTTGGGGACTCGGTTATCGTCACTCTTTTTTGCATAGCTGCTGAATTAAATTGGTTTTGATACTCTGAGTAGCGAATTGCTAGGATACACCCAAGATGCACATTGTCAACTCGGAATGCGTATAGTATAAAATCTTGCAAGCGCTGTTGGACTTGACTTTCTGGCCTTATGCGTTATGTGAAGAAGGTATTTGGGTTTCTGTCAGGTTTGCGATAGATTCGTTGATGTCTGCAAGGATGCTAACGGCCGGTGTCCGTAAGATAGGCATGAGCACACTGCGTTCGTCGTTATGATAAAGGAACGAATTTGCGATGCTAGTTTGTTCGGATGTAGAAAAGTAAGGATGCGTCCGCAGCCAGGTGTGGAAGCAACCCCGAATTGAATTTTTGAGTCCAGGAGTCGAGAAGGACGTATTTTCGCGCCCTAAGAGCGGAAGAAATCGAGGATTGCTTGCCAGATCTCGGAAGGCGTTGGTAGCAGTGGACGGAAGTGCTCCGAGTTTGATTCATCGAAGAGTTTGAATCCAATGCCTGATGATTCGTAATCTTGGTCTGAGTCCCAGAAGAGGGGCATGCTGATGGTAGTGTCTTCTTTGGGACCCATTTTTGCCGATGGTGTATTCTGAGGGAGTATACGTGTTGGTTGTGGTGACTGTGGTGAGGATATTCGCGTCTTTATATACTGAAGACTTCTTTTGACCCCGCGCTCGAAGTGTGGTTGGGAATGCTGGTACCATGGTATGTGTGGGTGCTGGAGGGGACAGTACAGACCCGGTGAGCATCGCGAGGTTGTTGAGTTGGCACGGAACTTCGTCCCAGATCTCCTATCATCGAGCAGAATTCACGATTAGTCCGGCTTTAGTACCACTGATTTCAATGTACTAGGAGCCATAGTAACCATCTTGTTGTGTATGGACTGCATTTTAGTGTTTCGAACGACTCCAAGGTACAAGAAACATGAATAAATAGCAACCATGGATGAGTGCCAACGATACGACGTCTTGATAGCGTTGGATTCGTTCATGTTGCGCAAATTTGCGTTGAAGACCGAACTTGACATGTGCAAATAAGGCAATGTGCAAATGGGTATCTAAAGGCTTTTCCAAGATCGTGTTCTATTTTAAAATGGCGCCAAGAGTCTCCCGAGAGCTCAAAAACTCGTTTTCAAATTATATTGTAGGTTGTATGTACCATTGCTAAGCTTACTCAAATCTAGAAGCCAATTACAATGATCAATCACCTACGTGAGCTTGTGCGGCTCACACCACCAGTCACTGTTTCTTCGTTCAGCTCAGTTTGTGATTGACGGTTGCATTCCAAGCCATCACCCGACCTGATCGAGCTTCGGCGGCTTGGCCGTCATGTTTCACGAGCTCCGTTGCGCAGTTGTTAGGCGACCAGCCCCAGCCTCATCTCATCCGCACAGCCTTCGCGCTTACATTGCTGCAAGATAAAAGTTGTACTCTGTCCACAGTCCTGCCGTACAAGGCGTCAATCGTGTGTCACCAATGAAAGATGGAGGGACGTAGATCGATATCACCCCTCTCCAGCTGCAGTCGCAATTCCTTTGATGACGGAACGATCCGTGCGAACCCTGCGCAGCCCCTGGCAACGGGACCCAACCACACACAGATGAAAGATACTCTTCCACAATACTCAGTACTCGAGCAAGACGACGCCAATGAACCCAGGGATAACCAGCCGACCGCATCAAATCGGCAGCAATCATGGAAACAATGCGCAGCCCGCTTTGGCTGGTGGTGGGAATTTGGGTCGATTCTCGTAGCCATCGCAAGCACAGCAGCACTTATCGCGTTGCTTGCTAAAGTCGATGACAGTCCCATCGCAACATGGAACTACTCAATTCAACCGGCTTCGCTAGTCTCCATTTTCTCTGCGATTGCGAAATCAGCACTGCTCGTACCAATAGCAGTGTGCCTAGGCCAGCTTAAATGGAGTTACTTCGAAAAACCGCGTTCGCTAGACTATATGCAGGTCTTTGATGATGCTTCGCGTGGACCATGGGGTTCGACTGTCTTTTTGTGGAAGACGAAGGGCATGGCCCGGCTAGCTGGAATTGGTGCTGTAGTGACAGTGCTCCTGACCACGTTCGAGCCGTTTTCTCAGCAAGCAATATCGTTTAATTCCAAGGACACACGTCATTACGGTAATTGGGCAGGTATCGCTTGGACGGACACCTTATCGGACCTTCAATTCAACTTTGGCGCGAGTCTCATTGCCGAGGGTATGATGTATTGTTGCCTGGCTTGTCTACACGCGCTGACCATACGACAGTCCGGTTCAACTTTACAATCTCAATGATGCAAGCTATGACAGAAAAGCCCACTCTCTACCAGTCGACTACATGTCCAGATAAAGAATGTCGTTTCCAGAACTTTACGACACTCGGTGCCTGCAACAAATGCGAGACTGAGCGCATCGACATTGAAGAGAAGTTTGGCTGCAGGTACTACACATTGGCCGCCACCACTAGTACCAGCACGAATCGACAGAACTATTCGACATTTCAAGAATTCAAGGATGCTGTTACGACAGCCAATCTTCCGGATTATGGTATGGACTGTTTGCGAGAGAAAACAGGTTTTCCACCCTTCAACATCAACCTTGAGCGACGAGGCAATGATACAGCTTCACTCATAGGCATGGGTCGGCCTCAAGACAGCTCAAACATCTCTAACGGAAGTTTCTCCCAGGACGCTGTATTTGGCAACACTTACTACACTAAAAAGGGAGACCACTTCTTGACCACGGTTAAGGGGTGGTCCTTCCGATTTTGCGCCTCGGGATATAATCGCACGCAACTCGGTGGGGACAGCGAGAACTTTGACACTATCGGAACATACACCTGCTTCAAGACTAGTTGGGATCCTGGCCCTATATTTGACCTGGATACCTTCGGACAATTCAAAGGTGATCTATCATACTGCCGCATGAGCCTATGCGCACAAGAGTTCAGAGACGTTGTCATCTACAATGACACACTCCACCACGCCCCTGTCGTCGAAAGTCCGTTGAAAGCGGTGGGGAACGCGTACCCCGGCGATGTTGTAGCCGAGGCAGAGAATGGGAAACGTGGATTTCAGATCGGCCCTCGAGCGACAGACATGCTGAAACAAATGTTCGAAACAGTGCTGTACTCGAAGGACTTTACCGAATTTATGGTGAATTCGAGTGACGATGACAAAGGCTGGGCAGAAGTATTCAAGCGGATCGCACCCGTTGCAAGGGATTATATCCGAAGCAATGCTAACGACGTGGTACAGACAGCGATTGGGACAGTCTATGGACAGCAGACATTCTTTCGCGTTTCTTGGGCGTGGATTATCATGCCGTTGCTACTTGTAGTTATGTCAATTGCTGTGCTGATCACGACGGCGATCTATAGCAGGCGGAAACCGTTCCTTTTCAAGAACTCGGTCATTGCGCCTATGCGATACAGGATAGAAGACTGGAAGCCAGACGAGCGGTCAATGACACACGGTGCCAGAGAAACTGATATAGATCTGGTAAAGTCCGCGGAAGGCGTGAGGGCGAGGTTGATCAAAACTGGGGATGGATCGATTGGATTCGTCAGAGGCTAGGAACCTGTGAGCGATTTTGTACACTCTCTTGATAGTCTAGCTCAATTAAGCATTTTCTGGGACTACTATAAGCTTCGGTTCGTCATCGACCATCAATGCATCAAGCGGCAGGTGCACGCGACCAAGTGAACAATTCCCATTCTTCAGAGTGAAAAGACGCGGCATGGACATCCGTTGCTACCGCTGGCCGCGTAATTCACCGCACAAAACTCCCCCAGACTCGCGCACCTGACATTACAGGCTCAATACCTGCAACAGATACCCAAATTTGACCAATCACCCACAGTTATCCAACTTGATACATCTCATGCGCGACCAGGGTGCCGACCGTACCTGAAACACCACACCACGCGGTCGTGCAACACCGACCACTCACGCCACTGTATCCACGCCTTGCATGAACGACTCGACTTTTGGCCTGGTTCGCGTCCGCGTTGATGCTGGATCGAAATACTTCCGAAGATTGCATTGTGGCTGCAAAGGGCGTGACGCATGCAGGGTCGCAGAGATGAACTGGGCGAACAGATATTTTTGGACCACGAAAAGGCCTGATATACACCTTGCGGGAGTCCGGATGGGCTGTTTCTTTCTTCGGTTCACATGTTGTCGCTCTTTTGACGGATTGGTTCTACTTCACACACTCGCTCACAACACTTATTACATTCACACATTTACTGCACGCTCAAGACGTCACTAGAACACCACGCATCTCACTTTACGTCGAATTTGATAGCATTCGGGAAAGATCAGACAATATGGCAGTCAATTGGGTACTGCCAGTTCGTGGCGTGCAAGCAGTCCTTGCGATAACGGTGCTTGGCTTGATGGCGTACGGTAAGTCGACAAACCTTAATCTCAACCAGCCAAGAACATCTGCTGACTCTATCGAACAGTATCATCATGGTGGTCATCACACTGGCGACAGTCCTCACCATCAGAAGTGAACTTCCTCATCTTCGCACCGTCATGGACAATCTTAGCTCTCGCCCCTCTGATCGCCATACCGCTTCGGTTCTCGCATCTTCTATCCTCATCTCTGGCAAAGTGGGGGCTATTGGCTCTCGAAGGTCTCACAATGCTGTACTGGTTCGGTGGCTTCATCGCGCTAGCGGTATTCCTAAGCGATCGCATATGCTTCGGCACGGTATGCGATGTCGCGCGCGCGAGCACGGCTATCAGTGCGCTCAACTGGGTCGCCTGGGCGGTGACCTTCGTGGTTGGCGTTGTACAGATGTTCAAGGGAGGGGACATGAGCTTTGGGCGGAAGAAGAGTGGCGCAGACGTGAGTGCTGGCAAGGTGGAGATGCATCAAGGGGTGTAAGTGTTGGAAACACAAGGCAAGAGAAGCAGTCGCCGAAACTCTTGGCGAGCAACGTGTGACGAATGGCAACGCGAATTACGATCATCAGGTATGATCTTGGAGTATGGGTTCGGTCAAATTTACCGCGGAACGACTGTTGAATATTCTGTTTGAGCGCTTCTCGTACATACCCATAATTTAAGTCCTGCTAAAGTGAACAAAGAGTCATTGTACCGTTTCCGAGTGCAAATTTTGAAGCTCCAAGTCTCTCATGTGACATTGGCGTGGTTACACCCCATTTCCAGGTCGGGAGTTTTCCTTCACTACAAGCAATTTTCCTTAAGGATGAGGTCGTGGTAGACTAGCTTAGATAACGGAGTGCCTCACTGATTAGGCACTAGTGCTTTGTGAGTCGTGCCTTATGAAGCTGTCCTGAAACTGAGAAGAGACAAGATCTGCCTGAAGACTTCCGTTCGCTGCCGTGTGCTGTCATTACATGTGCGTGTCGAGACTTGCCATGGGATCTGAAATTCGTGCGTTGCTCGAAGTTACATCGACCAGAAAGCTCTGTGGACACAATTTATCTTGCTTGCGATGTTGTTGGCTTGCTATGGTTGGTAAAGAACACGGTAGTTCACGGAGGCGTTCATCATGCTTGCTGCATTTGTCTTAGCCTGAATCTTAGCCTGAAACTACTCGCGGCTGATCGACGTCAGGACCCTACACAACCCACAGCTGTCACACACAAAGGTCATCACGCCAGGCCATCAATCGCATTTCGACTTTTCACGTTTCTCGGTATTCGGCAAGATGCCGATTCGAGGCTGAGTTCGTGAGAGCTTTCAGTGCTTTGTGTGTGACCCGCAGTAACACAAATCGGAGGTGCTCCATCCGAGCTGTCAACATCAAGCCATGATGCACTCGGGATTTCTGGAATCTTTCAAAATGAAGAAAATTGAAATGCTAGCAACATTGGCAGGGTGCTTGGCCTTAACGTGCTGGCGTTCGAGGCCTGCAGATCCTGAAGTAGGGGAAGGGGCACTGCGGGAGCGGAGGGGCTACGCTCGAGCACACGGGTGATACGCGTACGATGCGTGACTCCAGCGCCACGAGCCGACATGTCTGGGCGCACGAAACATGTTATGTCAAATACTTTCTCTCCGTCGCCGTTATCCAAACAAGTGCTGCTTTCTCCAGCTTTTGCAGTCGCGCGGCTACAAACATCGATCAAGCCTTCGCGAGAGAGCAAGTTATTGAAACGGTTACTTCTTCTGGAACGGGCCTTTATTGTTGAGTGTCGACAGACAAAGTATAGTTCAAGATGCCGAAAACCGCTACCTTCACGACCATCACGCCGCTGCCGACCGGCATCACGCGGAAGAGCGTGCTCGAGATGTACCAGGACCACCTCGCTATGATCGACCTCAATCCGTTAGTAGTCGAGAGGTTCAGGTGTAGGCCGCCGAGCTATGCGCCTTCAGACGAGTACTATTCCACTTGGTATACCATCAAAGGTACGATTACCCCATTGGCCATGTTCGAGACCTTCCACTAATGCTTCACAGACAAGGTATCCTACCTTCCAGGTGGTCTTGCGACTGGCTCGGTCTCTTATCACGCATGCTTCCATGACCATTCCGATGGCCTCCAGACACACGTGTACGCGCCTCTAGGCCTCGATATCCGGGCGAAGTGGAGCGTTGGTGGATCACTAGCTGGCGAAACGAGACCTCGTTGCAACAAGGGCGCCAGCGTCCCAAGAACTGGCCTTTATATTCGGGAAGATGTGACGATGACATGCTCAACACTGCTCATGGGATTTGTGAAACGGACCTTCAAAGACTCTCACGCCTGTCTTGTCGAAAAGCTAGTAGAACGGGCTCATATCCTCGAATCCAACTTCGCAAACGAAAGACTTCAGGCTTTGCGAAATGTCGATCCCGGAGAGCGCATGGCAGTCGGCGACATCTTCATTGCTCCACCGCCAGACTACCACCCACCAGGCTGCCTCACTCCGGTCTGCGATTCTCAACCCTCACCATTACCAGTTTACTCGACCAACGCTCAACCGTCCCCGTCACCATACCACAGATACGACCGCTCTCTCCCACCGACACCTCTCTACCGGATCCAAACACAACCATCACCACACTACTCACCACCCGCACATTCCTCTCACACCCGCAGCTACAGCGACCCCATCGCATCTCCCGGCTTCTCATCTGCCTCAACGCTTGTATCTGAAAGCGATCACCCCAACACCCCACCCAAAGACTCCGATTCCGACTCCATGGTCATGAAATTCGCCTTCATCGACCAACCCAACCCCCTCCCCGTATCCGCCTCCGCCCCCGAACCAAACATGTACTTACTCCCCGCAACAACCTATGGCGTAAGCCCATCCTTCGAACCCGCACGCGCACAGGAACAAACCATCACATCCCACGACGGCGGCTTCTCCACGCGCCGCAGCAAAGCCCGTCCCCTAAGCTTATACCCCGGCGGCCACCAATCCAACCCACGAGTCCCCACACACACCCGCAACCAAAGCGCAACCACAACCTCCACCGCCCCACGCATCTCATACTACCCCGAAGAACGCCCCATCTCATTCACCTTCCCGAGCGAAGCAGACGACATGGAAGCCGCGCGCGACGCAGCGCGTCTGCTCAGCGACATTGACGATGCGATTGAGCAGTGTTTCCGCGTGACGAAGACGAGCGAGGACGCGGATGAGATGAGAGGTGTGCTTGGGCAGGAGAAAGGGTTTGAGGTCTTGTTGCCGAGTACGACGTATGATGCGAGTGTAGGGGCGAGGCATGGGAGGAAGGATTCGGTTGTGCCGTGGAGTGGCGGGGGGRGGGWGAAGGATTTGCCGCCTGTGCCTGTGGATGGGAAATAGAGCGCTGGCGGGAAGGATCTGGGCCGSGTATGATGCGGTCAGGGTAAGCAGCGTGTGATGTGATGCTGAATCCGGAGAAGCTTTTTTTTACGATTTTCTCATGTTCATTTATGAAGACTGGTTATATGCACTGTTCAAAAGTGCGCTGCTTGCATTCTAGATTCTAGATTGTCATTTGTTTCATGGCATCTGCCCAATTGTCGGTTTTGCGTAGGTGTTTGGGCTCATGACATGTTTTCTAGTAGAGCGACAGTTCACTTCTCTTCTTCACATTACATCACGTTTCCCAACAAGAGCATGCAAAATCAACAATGTGTGCACAAAGTGTCCCATCCCAAACGCCGATTTTATTATACCGTTGATCCATGACCTCGGACGGTCGCATTATACTATACACACACAAGCTCCAGGAAACATATTCCCGGGAGCCGCTCGCTATGCTTTTTGTACATCTAAGCAGTAATTCATGACCATGCCATGCCGCCAGCATTTCCTGGTGAGAGAGTCTTGTATATCGTGCGAGAACGAGCGAGCATTCCAGCATCACTCCTTCTCTGATAACGAGAACTCGGTGCCCAAAGGAGTGCGGGCAGCTATACCATGGGAGAAAGATCTAAGTGTACAGGGGTGGAAGCGCGAGTCCAAAATGAGACTGAAAAGGAAGAAGGAAATGTGGTCGAGATTATGGTGTAGAAAGCCAGAGCCCGTCCAGCCGATGCACAACCAAGAATGCACACCGCTTGCCGTTCGTAAAACCATGATCCAAGCATTCCAGCATAAGATCAAGCTTCAGAAAGCGAAGCAAAGGTGTTGTTATCCTAAGCACGAGCAGCGTAGTGTGCTGCAGTACGGGTCATCTCGTTGCACTTATTGACCAGGGAGGAGATGCGGCGGAGCAGTGGACTGCCAGGGGTTGTCTCGTTGAGCGCCATGTATGCGTCAGTCAAGCGTTGCTTGATGACATCCATGATCTTAGGCACGATGTCGCGAATCTCAGCATCCTATATCTATGATCAGCAAAGAGTAGAAGTAAAATCTGAATGTGCACTTACACCAGGGTTGACGCTGTTCAGGACAGAATCAAGCCATACGATCCGGGGCCCAGTGCTGCGCTCGAGTGCGTCTGACACGACCGCAGCAGTTGAGAGCGCGAGGAGAGGGCTGACTTGGCGAAGGTAGTTCGGGTCGTAGCGGACGAAAACATCATCGAAAAGCTCGGTGGTGCGGCGGGACTGTAGCCACTGCATGGTTCCCTGCTCGATATTGCCCTCAGCCATGAGACGAGCGATGGATTCGGTCTCCAGCTCTTCTGGGGACTTCTGCTTGACTGGAGAGCGAGCGGCTGGCGGTGAGCGTGTAGTAGCCTGGGCCTGGGGCTGTGCCAGTGATTGCTGTAGCTTTGCAACCTGCGACTGCAATTCGGCTTGAGTGGCAACCATCGATTGAATCGTCTCGAGACAGGTGTGGACGGTGTCGGTGAGCTGTGCAATCTTGGCGGCGTCCTCGCGGCGCTGAGCATGGGACTGACGCAGCTGCTCCCCGATCTGATTTTCGATCAGTCCGGACAACCCAGTTATGGCAGGAGTGACGACAGATGTGACAGCATTAGCCACAATAGGCTCGAAATTTCCGGTGACCTTCTTGGCAACTTGATCGGAGAGGGACTGGAAGATATGAGGTGCCTTGAGAGCTCGAGCAACAGCATCAGGGATCTCCTTCGACAACTGAGGGCCCAGAGTGGTCTTGAGGTTGCTACCAATGCTCTTCTCAAGCGTTGAGGACGTCTTGGCTAGCACTTCAGGCAGGAGAACGTTACGAATATTCTCGTCGACCATCTTCCTGATGACGCCTTCGACGTTCTCAGTAAGGGTGCTGGAGACGAGGCGAAGGATAGCCTCTTGTTTGGCGCCGTTGGCAGCGTTCATGACACGCTTGTCTTCGTCAAAGCGCTTGTACATGACGTCCAACTCGCGAGAGAATCCTTTCGTAATCTCAGCCTGAACGACTTGCTCCAGCTTCTTCGCATCAAGCTCCGCAGCAGGAGCAGTAGGTGCAGGCGTGGCCGCAGCAGGTCGCTCCATGAAATTAGCCATGATCTGCTTGGCCCACTCAGGCGCTTCAGTACTAGACACCTTGGCTGCCTCTTGTTCTACGGCAGGTTCAGTAGGGACGGGCGACTTCGACAATGGCGTGCTTTGAGCGGCTTGTGCATAAGACGGTGCTGTTGTACGGGTGGACGTAGACACCTGCGAGGCGGTCTCAGGGGACGCCTTTTTCTTCTTTTTCTTCTCAGGCTTCTCAGTGCCTCCATTGAGGATGGCTGCGCGAACAGCGTCCTGCTTGCTCTCAACCTTGGCGAGTGTCGAAGCGCGGACAGCAGCCTCCGATGTCATCGATTGACGCGACACGTTGCTCGGCTCCTTCTTGATACTCTCGCGAACGGACCGATCAGAGACAGACTTGGGCGCTGTGGTCTCTCCAGTAGTCGAGGATTCATCCGTCACAGGCTGTGGCGGCTTCAGTTGAGAAATGGTAATGACACCTTCCTGCTCAGCTTCCTTTGGATGAATTGGCTCGCCTTCCTTCTTCCAACCCAGGTCGCTTCGTCGAATGCGTAGCACACAGACACCCTTGGAGTGCATGACATACAACTCGAAGAGTGCCGCGTTATCCGGATCATCGACGTCTGGCGGGCCAGCGGGCTCATTGAGCATGTGCAGGCTTCGGATTTGGCCCTTTGAAGCAAACGAATACTCAGTGATACTAGTCATAATAGCGGTCGCGTTGACAGGAGGTAGAGGGCCCAGTCCCTTCTCGCCCTTGTTTGCCAGACGCTCTGTGTATCCTGCCTGGCTGAGAGCAGGCAGATTATACCTCGGGCACGAAACATGCACAAAGAAGATCGAGTTGCGAGTGGGATGAGCAACGGCCATAATGCCAGTCCTAGGATGGAAAGAGACGCTGCAAATGGCATCGGACTCATTCTCATGGGGGAGATGAATCTCTTGGACGGCCTTGCCCAGACCGAGATCCCAAAGCTGGAAGGAATGGTTCTGCTTCATGCCAACCATGACATAACGCAGCGCGATACCCTTAGTAAACGGCTTGTCCTTGTCAAAGAAGAAGACAGAGGTGGGCCACGACTTCGCGTTAGGCGTCGTCGTGTGGAACTCAAGCAAAGTCTCGGAGACCTCAACTTGGCGAGGTGGGGAGCGAGGGTTGCCCAGCTCAGGCTCGGTGAGAGTGCGAATGTCCCAGAAGCGCATGCGACCGGCCTTGTCAAGAGACACGACAATAGTGTCGTCCTCGCTGAAGGTGAAGTCCTTGCCAGCCTTACCAGTGAGGATCTTCAGGGAACGCTCCTTGAGATACTTCTCAGTATGGCAGATGCGGCTCTTAGACCGAGCATACTCAGCGGCAACTCGAGGGAAGACGATGTGAATCGACTTGCCACGGCCGACTGCGAAGAACTCTGGGTGACGTGAGGAAGGCTTGGCCCGCGTCTTCAGCTGACCGCCAGATGTGTTATCATCTTGGATGGGCGAGGGTGGAAGCATGAGGCCCTGAGAGTCGAGGTTCTCGCCGAACGTGTCTTCGCGGGATGGGTCCAAAGAGGTCCAGAAGACGGTGCCGTTAACACCAATACCCAGAATGCTCTCCAGAGCCTGTTGCGAATCATCCCCAGATGTGCAGAGAGCGATGTTGAAGATGCGCTCGTGATGGTTCTCGAATACTTGGCGGTATTGGCCATTTTCTTGACGGATTATGCGGAAGCCGCCCTTCTTGACCAGGGCGTAAACAATGAAGTTCTTAGTTGCGGACACAAGTGACCGATCAATCTGGTCAAACTCCTTCTTGAGTCGAGCAACATCCATAATGAGCTCGGGGCGGAAGAAAAGTCGTCGCGAAGGGATCTGGTTGACTTGGATAGAAGCAAAGGCGCGCATGGGGAACCTGTAAACGATGACGGGCTGGTCTTCGCCCTTTGCCAGGCTCTCCTCGGCCTCAGCAGTCTCCCAGTCGTCGGCAACGTTGTCATCAGCGATCTCGGTGGCAACCTCTTTCAAGGCGATGGTGAGGTCCTTTGGCAACGTCTTCTCCAGTTCCCTCATGTTGCTTTCGTCCTCAAGCTCCCTCTTCACTTCAGACGCTACGGCGGCCATGACCTGCTGCACTTCTGCGACATCTTCGGCAGGCATGTCTCTGAGCTCCTTTGTGATCTGAACAGTGGTCTTGCCTTCGGCCTCGGCAAGAGCCTCCTCGACTTGGTGGCTGATTTGCTCGCCCAGGTCGGTCACAGCCTCAGCCACCGTTTCTGGTTGGTGAGACGCGACAGCAGGAGCAGATGCTTCAGCGAGGTGCTTCGGCTTGAGTATCTCGATCTTCTTGGCGGGCGCTTTCGGTGCTTCGGGCACGGGGGTCCGGTTGCGGGGGCTGGCGGCCTCGAGCGCATCGAACGGGTTGATGTAGGTGAATTTGGGTTGAGCGGGCGCAGCGTCAGGCTGGAATCTTGAGGAAGGACCGGGGCTGTCAGAGCCAAAGACGCGCATGGGTGACGCACCCGAAGCTGGAGCCGCAGCACTGCCAGCTGGGTTGGATGAGACCTGCTCTAGCTCTGCGTCGGCAAGATCCTGCGCCAGGTCGTCCACAGCCGTTTCAGGCATGATGGACGCAACGGGCGGGGAGAAGGTGGCGGAAGCGCGAGAGCTACGGCCATCCGACTGCGCCGGCTTCGGGTGGTTTAGCAGACGAAGCAGAAGCTCCTGCGGGTTCTCCGAGGGCACAGGAGCGGGCGGCGCCTGAGCCGAAGCGGAGGCAGCAGAGGGCGTCCTGTTGCCCATGAAGCCCGCCACGAGGTCCGTGGCTGAGACAGTGTGACCGTGGGCTTGGGGAGCGTCGGACACCTGCGTATTCTGCGACACGCGGCGGGCCTGTCCGGCGCCGGGCTGCGAGTTGAAGCGGAGGAGGTTGAGCAGCTGCGCGCTCTGTTGCTGGGGCGTCTGCTGTGACGCCGCGCCGTGTTCGGGCGCGGGCGTGTTGGCAGCAGACGAGTTGGGCGACATGACGGCCGACTGGTGGTGCGGCTGAGGACCGCTGGGCGAAGGAGAGAATAGAGGCGACGAAACTGATGGCTGGCGGTAGCCGTGCTGTGGTGGTTGCTGCTGGCTGTTGCTCGCGCCACCGTGCAGGCGAGCGAAGAGCTCCTGCAGATCCGCCATGGTGAAGGGAGGAGGAACGGGAAAGGGCGATCTTGACGGGGTGTTAGTGAGAGTGAAGACGCGCAACAAGAGCGTGCGGAAATGACGACGTGACGGATTGGGCGGCGGCACTCACTTTACTCAACCCAAATATTCGTGTGCGAACTGCGCGGCTGCAGCCACTCGAAACGCGCGTTACTAAACAGCCGTGGAAATGTCTGAACGATCGAGGAAGCTGCAGAGCAGATGTGAGATGAGAATGGCACGCTGCGATGGTGCGCAGGAAGAGTCAATGGGCGACGACGAGGACCTTGGGTGAGAGCAGACGTAGCTGCGCGCCAGCATTGCGTTGCGCGGTCCGCTAGTCCGCATCGGGAAAGGGCGTCGATCTGCCGGTGAGGATGCGGCACCAAGTCCCAGTACATATTTGATATAGCAATACACTCACCTATGTGAGAGCGAAAAGTCACCTTATGAGTATGTTCAATCTGCTGGATGCTTTATATGGAGCACGTTGACGCCAATCAAGCTGATCCACGTCAGTGAACCCACCACCTTGAGCCTGATCCTACATAGCCATCGTGATATATTATGTGCAGTGATTGTTCCATCTTGTACAAGGTAGTAGAGACATCTGAGATATATCTATCCAGGTATCAAGCTTCAGTTTTTAGGTTCGGGCTTGGAACTCCAGATGTTCAAAATCAATCCAGTCTCTGCTGGCATAAAGCGTATATTTGACTTCACGATCACACAACCTGCCATAACCTGTATCAGCACTCCCTCTTATCTCAAGCCTGTCCTCTTGTCGCTTTATGCTGCCAACGTTTACGCTATTCCCATATCCTTTTCTTGTAGTCCCCTCTTCCACTCTTGCACGTCCACACAAGGCGGAATCACCCTCTCCGCCCCATCGCCGCTATGCCGTAGAACCAGCCTCTTTCCCACTTGAGAGCTCAGTCTCCGATATATCCGTCTACCTCTTGCATTCATCCCCGCAAAAGCCGCGACACTTCTGCGATCGTTCTCCTCCTGGAGACTATGCACGATTCTCGCCCGTCGTTGCTGCCCTGCCCCCTGAGCCGCTACGGTATCGTGTTGACGAGTAGCACTGGCCGTAGCATCGCTGTGGGGATCGTCTAGCGGGAGAAATGGCTCGTGGTCTGTATGTCCGTTCGTGGTGGTGTGGGGTGTCTTCCAGACCGTTGATCTGCGGCCGAAGATGCACATCTAGCTTAATCTGATACGATCATTAGCGAGGAACAAGGACTTTGAGTTGAAGCGAGGGGGAATATGTATACGAAGAAGCACAGATGATGGTCGATGACAGTGGCACCGGCTCGTCCAGGTGACGATGATGAAGTGTGTCGTCAGCTATGGAAGCAACGCGCACTTTCGCGACGCAGGCTTACCTCTTTATACCCGAACAGCGCCATTTGGTCATGTCACTGAAAGTGGTGACTTTGTCATACGAACACTGAGAAGGCTGGGGGTCAGCAGGTTCTTGCACAGCCTGGAGGACCTTAGCTTGGAGCAAAGCATGCAAATGTTTGAGATGGTCGTTGGGGACAATCATTGTCGACAGCAGACCATGACCCAATCTACGACGTTGTTGGATGTGAAATGGCTGCGATGGCTAGACGTCTGATCTGATCTTCTCGTGGCTAGCTCCCAGTCGCTCCTGCCTCGTCACTCATATCAACGTCTCCGACCGACCACCCGCCTTTTCCACATTTCCTCAAAATCTCCTTGACCGCCTTTTCTGCCACCAGACCCTTCTGGAATGGTTCTTCAGCTTCTCCAGGTCTTGTATGACATGCCTGCAGTACTCGACAACTGCGTCTCTTGGACTCACCGAGCCGTCTGTAGGTACCCTCAATTTAAAGAGGTGAGCGTGAGGATGTTCCACTTGATATGCCGCGAATGTCACATGCTCGCGCGTCAAGAGCCGCTGTGAGATGAGATTACCTAGCGTGTGGTCTTCCTTGTTGAAAGTGAACACCAACGTGTTCTCAGGTTCTGCATATTCCTCTACCTTCCTTTGGCCGTCATCATGATGTATGTGTTCGTCGTGGTCAGGTGTATCTTCCACGGGGCCATCAAAGAGTCGTTGAGATCCTATTGGGTTTCGTATCTTCGTCATGCGTGGTGAGATTGGGGCAATGAATGAGACTGCATGGTAGTAAAGCCTGAAATGTTTGCCATATTGCTTGCTCGTAGGTGCTTGTGGTGGAACTGTATCACCACACAGCAAGTTGACAGCATGGCCAAGCACGGGAGAAGTAAACGTTATAAAGGTTTCTCGAGAATGTTACCCGACTCAATGAAGTAGGGGCGCAAAAGGAGCCATGAAGCATTAATCGTGACAGGGCATGAGTGTAATTATCGCCATACACCCTGCATTGCTGGAACGGAGCCTCAATGAGCCACATCCTAAAGCTCTTCCATGTCCTCATCACCGAGATCGAGAGCTGGGAAGTCTCCAGGCTCGCATCGCTCCGGCCGAACAAAAACTCCATAATTGTTGCCACACTCAAAATATCGCTTGCCTTTGACTGATCCGTCATTCTTGCCCGTGGGCTCGTCGAGCGTTACCCCGATCCAGACGCCAATACCAGGAATCTCGGGTACGGCGCCAATGAACGATACCGTGCCTCTGCGAGCGTCCGACTCCGGGAGGAGGCGTACCCGACACGACAGCGATAGACCTGTCGTTCATGTCAGTGTCCAATTCCAAGGTTTGTTGAAGCCGGTGATCAATATTGGTAGACGAGAACGCATCAGCGCCCAACAGACGAGAGTCGTAGCGATTGGCGGGCCTAGACGAGCAGAAGAGCCAGTTGGCAGTTGCTACTTTGATAGTCCGACCTCAGAACGTGCACACCGCATGCCAGTCACATGCGTAGCCGCCAGCTATAGGGTGAGGCTGGCTTGCAGATGGAACGCGGCCCGCAATGAACGGTGCAGCAAAGATCTGAGAGTGCGTCTAGCGAAGCCATGAAATGCAGATCAGGGCGACAGAGAGACCGTTGACGGTCGATGAAGTGTGCCTCAACGCAGATCGCATGGAATATTGGCTGACACGACGGTCCGCGCCGACACGCCCGCCACATTAGGCGCATGTAATTGAGTCATGGAATTCTGCTTTGATGCATCTTTGCTCAACACTTTACGTTGTGGCTGACAGCAGCGATGATCAATCTGAGTCTCAGGACGTCTGGATCGATGTACGTATGTGATCAGCTGTTGGAATGCGCGACCGATCATCGTATTCCGCAGTCATTACATTGTACTGATGGGCGATCAAATGCATGTGCATTGCGTGGTCTCGCAGGCATTGATGATCGCGATAATGGGGTCGTGGCATTGGATTGAAGCCATTGATGCAGGCGATTGGCACGGAAGGGCTGGTGGCATGATATGTAGTGGCCACTTGGTCTTCTTCTGCACACACGTGCGCGCGTCATTGTGCGGTGAAGGCATGAGACAAGATCGGTGCGCGGCTTTGGTGAGAGATGACGAATCCGGCCACAGGCATGTGGGCATGCAGTTATCCACTTCAGAACCACCCGAAGCGTCGCAGACTCGGTCATATCAATCGCAAAGGTTCAACATGCACAAGCGTGTTCGGCGCGTGCAGTTTCAACCTTGCTTTTGCTCGTGTTGGGCAGCCACAATCGTACGAGGTCTTTGACACAAACTTCAGCAATAGACAAAACTTACCTCTTTCTTCAACCTCGCGTTGTGAGGCTAGGATCTTCTGCTGTTCGATGCTCGGTGCGTTTGGGTCGAAGCGACCAAGCTTCTGGGCTTTCTTCCAGGCAAGGACACTGTCCGTCCGAGTTTCGTACTCCGTTGTGGGCATAGTATACTTATCGACCGCTGAGAGGTCACTAAAGTCTGTTCGTGCAGCAGGTGGGCGTGTGTCAACGACCTAAGACTGGCATGTCAGATGAGAACCATGTTTGTGGATTGCCATTCGCTCGCATGGCGTCAAAGCCGTGCACTTCAAACGTCGTAATGATGCAAGTCTGTACAAAAATGGAAAATCACCGCAGGAGAATGAGGCTAGAAGACCGAAGAAAAGGAAGCAGAGCAGGGAGACATGGAATAATGAGGCAAGGCTGCAAACAGGGTCTGCGCCGGGGGGTCGGCACGTGCTCGCAACGGCGAGCGAGCCGAAGACGAAGATCTTCCCACGTCTGCGGCGTGGTGCCAAGGCAAGACAGGGTCCAGCTTCTGATATGATGCTGATGGAGTGGGTGGGAAGTGACGAAGGACATTGCGGGGCATGCACCTAGCGATGCAGCTGGGGCTGACAGCCTCACAATACGACCGAGGCAGCGAATGAGAACAAAAAGCAAGACATGCCCTAGAGCAACCAGAAACAAACGAATAGTGGCGGCGAGAGAGCGCAGAGCTGGATCCTGCTAGCCAGGACCATGTGGCCGTTGGTGAGAGGATAAAACTAACGCAAGGCTCAAGGACAGGGCTGTTATGGCTGAGCAATAAGAGAAGTTGCAAAGCACTCACGGTTATCTCTGCATATGGTTGGAGCGGAAATGCTGCCAGGTGCGCTTGCTCCTCGTCAGCCGCAGTCAGAGGAACCGCATCTTGGGAGCCGACGCGCAACGATAGTTGCTGGCTGCCGGCCGGCACTCCAGTGATGGGCTCGAGGCGCGACTTGAGGTGCGCAATAGTCCACGAAGGCGAGATTCGACGTTCAGATGACGAGTTTGGCGAGCTGATGATGAGAGGCACGTCTGCCACGGTCTGGAGAGACATGTTCGCGATGAGCAGGTTCAAGGTCCACGATCCGGTGGGGGCTAACTTAGGGCGGACCGGCAGAAATAGAGCAGAAGAAAGTATTTAGAGCGCGGGCGTGTGGTGTTGGTGGGATTCCAGAAGGTGTGCGTGCGATAGGATGGCGCCTGCAGGAAGGCCCGGCTCGCGAAAGTCTTGTTCTAATCGGTGACTCGTCGAGAACTTGACATGTGATTTGGATTGTATGCGGGCGGGGTTTTGGGTGGTGTACAGAACAAAGGCATTATTCGACTGCGCTACAGGCGCACAACTCTGCGTTTCCTTTTGGCAGCTTAAGCGAGCGCGCCAAGCTGATGGTTTGACCGCAAGTGAATGTCTCAGAACAACGCATAACTGGCGTGCGTCGCCAACCTAACCTTTCAACATCCCACGCTCTGCTCCGCGCTCTGCGCCGTGGAGATGACAGTTACTCACCCCACACCCCACTGCTGGATGCGTTTGTGCCTGTCTTTTGTGCTTGTTTCGAGTTGAGCTGCCTGCGAGGCTCCGACAGTGGCTGACGGCTCGAGCGTCGCTCAGCGCTCCGCCGAAACTCCATTGTCGTCAGCCAAGCAAAGGGGATATTGCAACCAGCTCACGGATGTCGTCGTCCGGCACATTTGATCACGGCGGCTGGTCGTGTCCGAGCCGCAATCATCCGATCTGCTGGCTTGAATCCATCATAAGTCATCACGCGTGAGCAGCCAGCGCTTCCAGCAGGCGCCGCCGTGCCTCAGCGTCAACGGCGGCATCGCCCACTTGGATTTCTTCCTCCAACTGTAGGAGACCCTCACCGCTTCTATTATGCAATGCGAGCCCTCTAAAAATACAGAGCACAACGCCGGGGTGCAGTTCCTTCGTATACGATTGATGAACTGGCTGCCTGCAGAATATGGAATGGCAATGTGAGTTGGCAGCGCAGGAGCCCAATGTGG
This sequence comes from Paraphoma sp. B47-9, assembly GCA_001748405.1. Lineage (NCBI taxonomy): Eukaryota > Fungi > Ascomycota > Dothideomycetes > Pleosporales > Phaeosphaeriaceae > Paraphoma > Paraphoma sp. B47-9. Next base: position 38,900 of record BCLK01000141.1, read on the forward strand.
CTAACCACCCGGGTCATCCAGCAGACGTTGCCAGGCGTGGAGGCTGTGGTGACACGCAGAAAGGGCCGCGAAATGGTGGCTCCCGATTCAGCAGCCGACGGCGTGCCAGACGGTTCGTCGGAACGTCGCATCCTGCGCCGCCCAGGGCGTAACGCGGCCGTCATCATGTTCGCAGGCCGCACACACAGATTGCAAAATAGTCTGTGGGGAGTCCTTCATCAACCACTCAACCAGCCGCCGACCATGGCCTTTTATTTGGTGTGGAGAGCGCACAGGACCACTGTTCGCTCGCTGCCGGCCTAATGCACGTCGGGCGTTTAGGAAATTTGGACCGAACGCCCATCTCGACCTCAAGTTAGACGTCAACCAACACGCGAGGACCCTTGGGCACCCTCACCGCTCAATGTGCATCATCGTCAATCCCGGACATCTTGGTAGCTGTGATGCAATCGACAAGACGGCCTGGCCGGCTTGCTGCCGCTGTTGCTGCCACCATAGAAGACAGCGCGCGGGCGCCTCCCGGTATGAGCTGGCGTTGGGGTGCCTGAGAACATACCGTAATGCAAGACAACGATGAAAACGTGGCCCCTGCACACAAGACAGCACAGCAGCAGCAGCACCGCCGCAGCACGCTTAAGCGGTGTCTCACGTGTTGTGGTGGCACAAGTTGATGATGGCTAACGGGTCAGGCCGGGGCTACCACCTCTGACCTTCTGTGGCCCATTTGTATGCGAGTGTGGCAGCGATTTCCTGCGCCTTCACAAGCTAGCTGCCACGGCCACTGTCCGGAGCGTCCACCGTAGTTCACCGCTTCTCTGTTCATAATTTGAAGCTGGCGTGGCCAGCGAAGGGGAAGGGTGTCCACATGTGGTGTGAAAAAGGCACTACGACTGTTGGAAGACTGGGAACAAGGTGTTGTTCCGACGTGGTCAAGCTGCTGGCTTGAACACATCACTATATGCACCGCCTTGATGAAGTCAGCGTTCGCAAGGCTACGTGTGGTAGCGGCCCTCGGAGCATGAAGTAGTCGTAGGGCAGGGCGAAGGATGCTGCAGATCTTGTTCGCCGCAACGCCAGGTCATCGCGCTTCTGCATCCGAACCCTGCCCTAGGAAGAAGACGTTCAGCGAATCCCTGGAGCTGTTCACCGCTCTCTGTGTCCCTGATTCGCTGCCCTCACTAAAGTCCTGGATTGGGCAGTGATTGTGAGCGAACGCGATGATGATCATGACTATGACTGACTCCCTGGCGTTGCTGAATAGTGCAGGCGCCGCAGCCCTGCCTGGGGCGCATTGAGGCCTAATGGGAAAAGAAAGGGCAACAAATGGGACCCAGCGTGCGAGTAAGTCATGTGAAGCAATTAAAAAGGTTTGTTCAGCTCCTAGAGCGAGCACTGCGTGGAGGAGCAAGCACGTCATCGCCAAATTTGCGTTCTGCGTAGGCAACCAGATCCATCTGCTTTTTGGCGCAGGCTAACGTTGGGAACTTTGGGCTTCCAAGGTGTTTCTTTTGGTCGCTCGCTAAGCTCCGCCCGGCACACATGCTTTCTGAGATCTGATCAGCTGCGCTGCCTCGATGTGGTCTGTGTGAGTCGCTAGTGTGGCGCGCCGCTGCACGAGTCGAGAAGCGCAAAGCGCCGAAGTCAAGTCAGAGACGCAAAAGGGTACGTCCTCATTCCAAGCCCCCGGATCCCTACCTCGGAGCTAAGTGAATGAGGCGGCACAGGGGCCAGGTTCAAGGGATGCTTGCGACTAGTATTACAAGTTGTGCGCTAAGTCTCTCTACTCGCACATCCATGCTATCATCAAGTACCTGAGACCCCATTCTCCGCCCTCGCCTGGCCGCATCTCCCATCCTCAACACGATACATACACCCCTCGCCCTCTCTGCAAAGCAAGTGGCTCAGCACGCTTGTCACTAAATGACCCATTGGTTGGCCTGTTTCAAGAACCCTGTCCTGCGGCCCTGCAAATAGCTCGAGTTGGGCAACCACTCAGAACGTGAAAACGCCAAAGTACCTCGCCAGTGGTGGATACGGCCATCACCAAGCACACACCTAGCTCGATTCGACTTCTATCACCTCACGATCGTCTTCGTCCGCTTCCGTCTCCCGCTCAGCACCGCAGATATTGATTCTCGCGGCGCTTTCCTGTTATTGTCAACCGGAACATTAACTTCGCCAAACGTACCTACCACTCTCCGGCCTCTTGCAGCCCATCACCACGACGACTTTCTGCCTTGTCCAAGCCCAACGCCACGCCTGAGGTGTCAACACTGCGCCATTCCTTGCTGTACTTCCTCGACTCCATCAGGCTCCATCACAAGAGTCAACCTCGAGGACATTCCATCCCACCCAAGGAAGCCAGCCAGCACGTTCGACAACTAGCTCAAGTCACTGCGCGCGACTTCGTGTCGACCGTCACTGACTTCTCTTCTCGTCGGATCGCCACTTTCCCTTGTGGTCTCTGTCCTCCGTGTAGCCCCTAACTGTTGGTGGTGCTCGAAGTTGCTCAAACTACCCGTCAACTTATGGGCTGGCTTGGAGCTGGTCCCCGTTGCCTATCGTGGATATCAATCTCCTCCTCGAGCCGCGGGGCTCTGAGTCTCCGGCGAGCAAGAAGAGCTCGACATCGGTGACCTCCAATTCAACTGCAGCAACGAGAGCATACACAACTGCTCCTTCGGCTTACACGCAGTCACCAGCACATGGAGCATCACCTGCATATGCGACTGGCTCACCGGCTTACGCAGCGCCGCCGTCTTATGGTTCGATACCTGGTTACCCTGGCCAAGCACCAACATCCTCAGCACCTTTGGGACCTGGACCAATGCTAGGTGGCCCAGTCTTGCCAGCGATCTCAGAGCTTCAACGGCATCCGGACCCAGCACCGCACCACCAGTTTCGACCCCTTTACGCAGGTCATCCAGGCCAAGCAGGTCTACCACATGGCCCACCCGGAACTAATGGCTCCCCCCCACAAGCACTCAAGAGACAGGCCTCACAGACACCGCTCCCGGAAGAAAGCCCAGCGAAGAAACAGTCCAAGTGGACTCCTGAAGAGGACAATCTCACGATCGAGCTCCGAGGCCAAGGAATGAAATGGGACGATATCGCGAAGCGCCTACCTGGACGAAGCTCTATTTCCTGCCGCCTACGATATCAAAACTACCTAGAGAAGCGAGCAATTTGGGATGAAGAGAAGAAGAACAAGCTCGCAAGACTCTATGCTCGGTATGTACGATAACCTGTGTAATGCCAGCGACTGGGCATGCTCGCATCAGTTTGGCCCGTCGCCTTCCGCACCTCCCTATCACTTTGGTTCACCTCCGCCCCGCTGGTTTTGAGTTGTTGCCCACCTTGCTTGCGCGTGTACGGGACATGCATAAACTTCCTTCCACGTTCAAGGCTAACTTGCAAGTAGTTTTAAGGACCAAATGTGGCAGAAAGTGGCCACAGAGATGGGCATACCGTGGCGCTCGGCTGAATCAATGCACTGGCAGCTCGGAGAGCAAGAAATGAGTGCCCGGGCGAATGCTCCTGTCTTCCAGTTGCACCCTTCAGCGACAGGCACGGGTCTCAGCTCGCCCTCGCAGGTGCCTGTCGTACCAGCTCCAGCTCCGCCCACGCATGGCTTCACTCCTGCGAACGCACCTCAAATGATGCCTAACCCACCTCAAGCACCTCAACAACACCATCAGCCACCTCCGCCCATGCCCCAAGGCCCAATGCACGGCTACCATCAACGAACAGATAGTGGCTCAAGTCAAGGGAGGAGAAGAAGCAGTTCATTCAGTCGCAGACGGGCAGACCCTCGTTCAAGATCCAGCGTCCCGCCCCAACTCAGCCAGCCTTTGCCACAGATCAACGCAGCGACGGCTGAAGATCTGATCAGTGGTGCTAGGACAGCACCAGTTCCTGACCTCCAATCTGGTGTGAAGCGGGAGGGTGAGAGTTTCGGCTACGTGGAACCATATCAAAAGAGAAGGCGTAGCAATGAGTACGCGGGTCCGTCGCGGTCAGATTTGGAGACCCGGAGTCAAGGTTTCAAGAGTCCGGATCGGGTTTCGCAACGAAGTGGAACTGGGAGCGTCAAAAGCATGAAGAGAGAGCCCGACGAAAGCGAACGCGTTGCCACGATGCCGTCGCCCCCTACGCCTGCTGTCCCTTGAAAACCGCGCAATACAGAACGCTAGCGACGCACCGAACGTGGACAAAATCATATTGTGCAGAAAGAGATAGAAGAGACTTATCGGGCTGGTACCGAACACGGACGGAATAATAGAGGGATATTTGGCTTTCAACAGCCACTTTACGACACTCAATTCGGATTGCATTGGAGAGGAAGCCTATTTCACGGATCATAACCACCAAGCGGCATGATTGTGGCATTTAGCGTGGGTCGGTACAGCATTTTGCTTTGAACTAATTTCCTTATATTGTTACGCACACAAGATCATAGCGCTGGATTTGCTGGATTTTCGTCATTTCCTACATGTTTGTTTCTGCTTGGCTTATACATCACTGGTTCGGTAACGATTGTGCATTTTCGACAGCGTTTCATTTTGCTATTATCATCTCATCATAAGCACGAGCGGCATAGCGTGGCGAGGATATCCATCACATTACTCTGTAGTTTTCACCAAGCATCAGCCTGTCGATAGTTTCATTCCTCACACCATCATAGAATTTCCTTGCGCGTCATAGCGATTCAGCATTTTTGCCAGCGCATACACATCCCGGAGGCCAGCATGACTAGGACACCTCCTGTAGAATACAACTTCGTTCATCTCCGAACTCCAAAGCCTCTCTACTGAGTCACTGACCAAACTTGCAAACTTCTCGCCAGACCAAAGTCAAGCATCCCATGTTCGGATCCGTGGCGGTGAACAACACGGCAGTCCATACCAGGGAAAGACCCACCGCCTGCGCCGTTCGTCTACCCCAGATCATCACTAATGACGTACCAAGCGGCGGCTTGCATTTAAGTCGGTCAATAACGCGATACGTGGCTCCTCTGCGCGTTGTGCTGTCACCGCTCTACCAGAATTTTAAGCAACTTACCAGATGATGGTGTGTAGAATGCGCTGGCAACTGCACAGCCTCACCACACGCCTCTTTGCGAAAAGAAGTGGTAGGGCCGAAAAGGAGGGGCTAGGCTGCATGAACCTGCTGCATCCGTGAACCATCCTTGATTTATTTTAAGTTAGAACGCCATGTCATTGACAGCGCAGACACCAGTTCACGACCCGTTGCCCCCCACTAAAAGCAGATTAAATGGAGCATCAGCGTTCGGCGTCCAGAAAGTGGTGTGTTATCGATACCATGGTGCGGCACATCAATCAACGAAGCCGCTTCGTTGTTCCCTGCTCCCACCAGTCTGCCGCGTTCGAGGACATTTCTTTTGCGGCCTGCCGGCGTAAGGCTGAAAACCTTCTTCCCCACCATGCATCTTGAAACAGCGCAGATGCATGCCCAAGCTTGCTTTGCCGTGTCAGCAGCATTGCGCTACTGCTTGATTGTTCTCACGTTCCGTTGCTTTTCCAGAAGAACCTTATGCTTTGGAGATCGCCCCGAATCTGGCTTACTTTCCGCTCTCGACAAGGAGCGTGCCAGTTAGCGGTGTCCGGCCGTTCAGGCTGTTGTTCGGCATTGACGTTCATGCCGAACAGAACCAGTGCAAGACCTGGTGTATGGGCCTGAACACGAGACAACTGACACGAACATTGGTCTGATCGCACGAATAACCTCGGGGCCTTCTGTCCGACCTGCTCACTGATCTCGGGCTTACTTGCTTCTTGTGCGGAAACCTAGGGTTGCATCCGCGGCACGGTCATCTGCGAACATGTTCGAACATGTAAAATTGCGCATGAGGGGCACGAATCGAACCGTGGTAGTGTCGTGCATTGCGCAGGACGCTCCGTGCCCAAACTGCTCGGTGGTGATCAGACAGTTCCTCTGCTTCGAGAAGCCTTCCCGATGTTCCGCAGACGGCGTTCGTCACCACATGTGTTCGCCCAACGCAAGTAACCTGAGTCGCAGGCCGTCCGCGACATCCTCACCACTTGACGCACGACAACACCCAAGCTTCGCTTGCCGCGATATATCCACCCTGCCACCTTGCGTAAGAATTGTCCATCCGGACTCATCTCCCGCTGTGACGGCAATGAACCAGTCATATTGTGATCTGCCGGGATCGCCCATCTTGCACAAAACGGTTCCATGACACGCGAAACAGCACCCTTTCTGGCCATGAACCATGGTTTGCAGTGGAACCTGCCCAACAACTCTGGCTTGAACCTAGCATTTCTGATACAAGCTAGAAGCGCGAGAAGAATGTTCCTCGGCCTGTCACCACACGAAACAAAATTCGCCGACGTGGCACACATTGCCCGAGAGTCTCACATTAGCATCCGCAACTGGAAAATCGCACGAATGACATTTGATGCATCTGACCCGCAGTGCGAAACCGAAGTGAATGAGCATTGAGCTGGGGTTGAGTATGGTGCAACATTGCGAATCATGGACAAGCACGCATCAATTATCGCTGCATCAGCCGTTCGCGCAGTGCATACTCCATTCGCATGTGCATCAGAGTCAGCAGGTATGAACAATGTCAAAGTTCAGCCACATGCACGACTCTTTTTCGCCTCAAGATTCCGTTCAGATCGTGTCGCCAAACGCAATCGAACATCATGTACGCAACCACCATCATATCTAGCAGCCGCTGCAGCTGCGGAGCCTGAAACAGTAGACCACAATTTACACCAGATGCATCACGCTAACAATTGCCTCCCCAGATGCACCCGATCGACTGGAACTCATCAAACCTTCCGCATTGGGCTCGAATAAGTCCCATGACTCGCGAGGCTGAACAAAATATTTATCGGAATGATCGCCCCGCAAGCGAGAAGATGTGAGGCTAACAAAGTAGTGTCGATCGCGATTGCGGCTCCTACGCACGAACGCATGCTTGCCAAGGTGCGAAAAGTCGATGAGAAATGTAAAATAGTCATGGCTCTCGTGCGCGGGAAGACGCAATGCCGCCAGCGAGTCGTGACCACGAACCGGTCGACGAGACCCCTTTGGGCAGCAAGATGAGTCCGACCCAGAAGATGAACAAGCTCAGCCGCCAGCGCTTACACTGACGTCAAGTGTTTGAAAGGGGGGATGAGAGGACCACACCCATGACGAGGATATCCAGCCAACATGTGAAGCATAGCAATTGTAAACCTGCCCACTCGCAGAAGGTGTGCGCCAGGCTCAAGGTTGTCCATGTATGTCTTGCCACACTGGCAATTCAATCCACCAACGACCATCATCTTGCGTTCGGCGCCGAAACTCTCATCATCCTGAATGGGCCAGCACATCCAATCTTTCACCGTTTGTTGTGCGTCCAGCAAGCTTGTTGCCAACATCTGAATCTAGATGTCTGGATCGACTGTTACACAAGGTTAACCAAATGAGTCTTTTCGACACGAGAAAACGCGGTTTTCAATACCGGTAGTCCCTATGTCTCTCTAACTAGATTATTAAACACATGTCTTGCCTTGTAACTTCCCCCCGGCTCCGTCCGAGTATGTACATACTCACTTGGAAGGAACTCGAAAGTTCAAATCAAATAACCCTGCATACTTTCACACCGCTCAAACCCCTACTCCCCGTCTCCCCCCGTTCGCGACCATTTTCCGAGACCACATCTCCCCATCCACATGTCCCTCTGCCCGAATTCTCGGATCGAGCCCATGCATTCCACTTCTAGCCACGCCGTACCCGTCCGTCTCAGCCTTGTATTCCACTAATCACAGCTGCACGCAGCAGTCACACAAACATGGTTGGGGGAGGCGGGAACGTTCCTGTTGGCCGGCAGTCTGATCGGTACGCCAGACGGGTTTCCGCGCAAAACCATGCATGTCGGTATGTGTTGTGACATCGGTTCGCGACGTTGTGTGACGGAAAGGAATGGGGTGGCTAAGAATGGAAAATGAATGGAATGGAGGAGGGGCTGGTGTGGTTACACAGAGGCAAGCGAGACGGATGTGGATGTGGGGGTGAGAAGCTTGTGAGGACGGCGTGGACAGGAACGACTTGTCGAGTTTTCAATTGAACATGGAGAGTACACAGTGCATGCGTTTCTTATGGATACGGGTTTCAATGTGTGAGCACGTGAGCGCGTTCTTTCACTCTCAAGACGACTTTCTGCCTGGCAATTGACTCAGCCACCACGAGCCGAATGGACTGCAATGCATCCCCACTGTCTTGCATATATGGGAATCAGCCTCAGATGTCGTACCCGTCCGGTGTCAATCTCAAAAATGAACACGTCAATGCGGTTCCAGAATCTTTGTACCACGCTCGCCTGCGCGCCCGCAGCAGTCAGACGGGCCGCCGCAGTTTGGGTTGGAAATGAGTGGAAAACCCGGATGCTGGAAGAAAGCGGTGAGAAGGGCCCAAGAAGCGGTCAACATGTGCTTGAATGGGTGCGAATGTTGGGCATTGACTTGGTTCAATCGTCTCGTGGACCCGCGCCTCGCCGGGCGGACTAACATGGAAGTCATTTGTTTGATTCGAACTACTCAAAACATCCACGTGGGAAAATCAAATTGGTATACGGCCATTCCTCGCAGATGCCCAATTTACACCGGAAACCGCGCTTCGAACAGACGGCGAACTTGCAAGTCTGTCTCCACACACACCTGCGCCCAAACTAAGGCAAACCCCGAGTGGGTTCATGCAAGTTCACGAACACCCCCAAGTCCAGCGCTACACACGCAGCCAGCGCTAGACCCACACCAGAACGCCGGACGGGATCATTATACAAGCCTGGAAAATCCTTCGGATGCTAATGACATCTGATATTCATGCAAAACGACACCGCCAGATAGTGATATTCACCGCTTGTTGCTCGACCGGGACGTGGGTACCCGGAGAGCGACAAAGCAATCGCAGACGGGCGCCTACTCTTCGTCTTGGGCGTCCATCTGCCTCGCCTGTGCGAAGAAAACGCGTGCCGTCCCGCTGCCGACGTTCCTGATGCTGTATGTATTGCCTGCGGATGATAGGTCAGCTTGCATGTCTTAGGAACGCCAATGAGGCGCGTCGTCACGCGCCACCGAAAATCGTTCGTTCGCTGAAAACATGTGACGTGACGAGTTGGGGCTAAAACGGAACCAGCCCGCGGGCGCTGTAGCCGCGCATGCACGCGAACGACATCTCGTCAACGGGTGAGGGGTATCACGGCGTCGAATGTCACACAGCATGCAGGATTGTTTTGGCGAGCGCCACAATCTGCGGGTGCTGGTAATAGCGTTGGGGGTCGCTTCGCTTCGCTTGCCCCGGCCCCAGCGGTGCGACGTTGCAAAGCGTGGGCATTGCGCTGTGGTGCAGACGGAATATGCGCTGTCCCGATGCCTCTGAAATTGTAAAATGACGGCCGTCGTACAGAGGAGCTGAGCCCAAGCGAATGCATATCGCTGATGCCAGAGTGCTGAGACGGCAAAGACAAGGCAGAGAATCACAAGGAAGGGGGGAAGATGATGTATGCAAATATGACTTACCTCGTGGGACTTGCCAGATGCCATTTCTGTGCACCGTGAACTCGTTCTCCTGCACTTTGACTTCCACTGTGCCGGACTGTACGTTCCAGACCATGTGCATTTTGCGTGAGTTCTTCGTGCGCTTCATCTGGTCGGGGCCAAGTTCGATCAGGCCCCAGTTGAAGAAAGGTCCCGCAGATGCCAGCTTCGTATATTGGAAAGAGCCATCGGGGACATCAACTGGCTGGATGCCCTTCTCGGCCCAAGCGATTTCTAGAGTACATTAGTAGCAGGTCAGAATTTACGTTGCTTGTCACTCACTGTCTTCCACGATATCCGATGTTGTCACATCGGTGACAGGATCATAATCTCTGTAATTACCAACCAGAAAGCCGTCTTCGGCTTCCCAAGGCTCAAGCTCAAGCTCTTCTTCTTCAATCGCAGTGAGCTTCCGCTTCTTTGGCTTACTGCTATAGGCCTTGGTAGCTTTACGCTCTGGCTCAGGGTCCTGATTCTTAACGATCGAGGTCATGCTACCATCTGGATCATAAGCAATGCGGTCGTTCTTCCAAAAATCGATGGGAGCCACACGATGCCTGCCCGTTCGTCCAACGCGAGCCACAGCCTCGGGCTCAAGTTCGCGGAACACCGATAAATGTCGTCCTCGTCCATAGCGCGAGCCAACGGATGTCGTTGACATCTGCTCGATATCTTTCTTGCTGAGAGGATGACCGTGTACATCAACGAGTTTGCCAGAGTCCCCACCGATTGGCTCGGAAGTTTTGTCGGACGATTTTGGTCCTGCCTTGCTTTGCGTTGTTGGCTTGTCTTTGGGTTTCGCTATCGGTTGTGACGGCTTCTTGAACATGCCATCTACCTTGCCCTTTGCGGCTGTTCCTTTGGTGGGCTTTTCTGATGCTGCGTTCTCCTTCTCGGCATCCTGCTTTGCGCGTGGAGGCCTGCCGCGACGCTTTACTGGCTCAGCATTCTCTTCGTTGTCGTGGTTTGTATTTGTAGAAGCATCAATTGAAACGTCCATGACACTGGGTTCTTGCTCGGTCATGTCCGACACGCGCTTTGATCGCCGTGACACTACTGGGGGAACTGGCAGGGGCTGTTTACTCTTCTTCTGCACTGGTTGAGATTGGGAGGACGCTGGTCCGCGTTTGCGTGACTTTGTCAAGCTTGCATGCTCCTCTGGGGTGGGTTCCAGAACATCGCTCTTCCGCTTTCTCCCTCTTTTTGCAGGCTGTTTCACCTGTTCTGGTGTCATCACCGACTCTTCAGCATCTACGAGATCTTCGATAGCTTCTGCGCCAAATGTTGTCTCATCACCGACTTGCGCGCTGAAGCTGGCTTCGACCACCTCGTTGATGATCACCGAATCGTCGTTCGCGGTAATTTCCTCTTGTACATAGCTCTCCTCGAGCGCGGCGCTCGTTTCAGGCAGAGGTGAGCCATCTTCACCGTCTTCCGGTATGTCGTAGACGTCCGCGCGTTTACCGCGACGCTGTCCTGACCCGCTCAATGCCGGCGTTTCTTGCACGCCAGATTCATCATGCTCAAAGTCTAACCGCCTGGCCACTGCTGGGTGTGATGCAGCTCGTATCGGACTAGATGCGCCAATAGAACTACCTCGTGGAGCCATGGACGATTGTCGGCGTGGCGATGAGCCCAATGCCGTCTTCTTTGGAGATCGCGACCGGGGCGGAGGGAGGTGCGTTCGGCTGTTGCGCAAGATTTGATGTGAAGTAGTGAGGTCTGGAATTGAGCCTATAGTCGTACTCGTCAGCGCAACTCAGATACCACCAGTGCAGAGACATTGTAGTCTCCCCTTAGCTCATGCACGTACTCTCTTGTATGTCCATGGATTCCGACGCGGTCACGGTTCCTCCGCGTCTTGGCGGCGACTTCTCTGGGGACGAAAAGATGCCTGATATAGGCTCGAGGCCATGTTCGTCGTATACGCCTCGATCCGCGAGGGTGATGCCCGTTTTGCTACGTCCATCAGCTTACGCGCATTATGAAGCTGCGATTGTTTTCCCACCGTCCTTGTACACCAACATTGTAGAACTGATTTTCGCGACCTTCGCGTTTTCGTTGCGGCGCCATAGTGTTTGGATACAACAGCAAAAGTGGAATGCGCGTGCGGACCTCGAGTAACGCGTTGGTGTTGTTGCAGTTGTGGCGCGGGCGCGAGGTCGTTGTTGTTTGGGAGAGGGTGGGCTGTAAACGCACTAGTCCAAGAGCGCGGAAGCTACTTGGCACGTGCGAACCGCGAATTCACCATCCCACTCACCTTTGCTTAAATAAAGTGATGATGCCGTACGGGTACCAATAGCACATTCTATTGCGCCAACTACCATGAAGCAGTAGCTGTGGCCAGCTGCAGGTTGCGCGGCGTAACGTTAACATAATCATAATCACCAAACAGGCTCAGAAGTGAAGGGAGCCCCTCCATATTGGAGGGAAGCTTTCGTTGTCTTCTCGTGCTACGACTTCAGTCTGGCTCTCCGCCGACACCAAACATCCGCCAAGGAGCTCGCTCTCCTTCGTTTCATGGGCATACTGCTCCCATTCCTTGCTCGCTTAGAGGTGTCCGCTCTCCTATCCACCCACATTGTATCTCCCACCAATACGCAGTAATCTTCCTGATTCGAGAACTTTTCCGTGAACCAACTCTCTTTACGTTCGGCTAGCCAGTAAGAACCAAGTCCAATCATGCCGGGCGATGATATGCTTTTCGTGTAAGCGTCGAAAGACGGCTGCTAGCCGTAGAATGAGAAAATGTACAAGAAGGAAAAATCGTAATCGTGTCGATGATTCGTAAATCGTGGCGGCAATCTCTCAACTACTCCAGATCAAAGACATCGAAGGCACCGGGAGCACGACCTCTAGTTGGGGCAGGCGCTCTGGACGTGACCGGGCTGCTTGCAGCGGTAGCAGACGCGCTCGCTGGTGGTTTCCTGGGGGCAGTCTCGCGACAGATGGCCGACCTCGCCGCCTGTAATCGTTAGTATCATGAATATCGTGGCCCAGGAAACATGTGACTTACAGTTGTAGCACTTCTGGCCCTGGGTGCAGTCACGGCTCATGTGGCCGAAACCTCCGCATGAATAGCAAGTGGTCTGGCGAGCACCGCCGTAGCCGCCGGCACCACCAGCACCACCGCCACCATATCCGCCACGGCCACCGCCTCCGTAGCCACCCTGGCTGTAGCCACCACCCTGGGTGCAGTTGCGAGCGATGTGTCCTCGCTGTCCGCACTTGTAGCACTCTTGGCCACCGCCGGCACCGCCCATGCCAGCGCCGCCCTCCTTGGTGCACTCACGGCTAATGTGGCCAGTTCCACCGCAGCGGTAGCAGGTCTTCTCAGCCTGAGGGTTCTGGCACTCACGGCTCACGTGGCCCTTCTCGCCGCAGTTGTAGCAAGTTGGGGTGCCCTTAGTAGGGCACTCGGCGGCACGGTGAGATGAGTCTCCGCCTGGTCGATTGTAAGCGAAATTCAAGCATGTCGCAGTGTGCGGTGATGAAGATCAGGTGGAGTGCGTTTCGACATCAACAAACGAAACCCCTAACGATGGACCAGCGCTTCGGTGACGACAAAGATTCGAAGGAATCTCGATGCGGAAGTTGTTGTGCCGCGGTCGCATGGTTCAAGTGGGGTTTCGGTTGTTTTGCATTGATGACGTGTGGTGAAAAGTGATGTCAAACTTACAGTTGTAGCAGCCACGGCTGCCTCCACCGCCAGTTGCTGGGGCCTGATAATCCATAGTTGGTGAAATATGAGGAAGAGACCTGAATCTGTCAGAAACTAATTGCTGCAAGTGCGACTCGCGCCAAAGATCGAGCGGTTCCGCGTACTGTAGAAGTCGTGAACTAGAGAGTGTCGTGTAAGGTAAAAGTTTGGTCGAAAGGAAGAATTTCCAACTATCGTGCGAGCCTCAACGAACAAATCCGCCGCCAATTGAGCTTAAGATTCGAGATTCTGGGAGTATCGAAGAGAGGGAGCGGAGGGGCACAATGCGGGACAGATATTTTCTCTTTCAAGTGCGGGCATGGAGCTAAACGGAAAGAGCTAGGCGAACGCGCTAGCGCCAACGTTGCGCTCTTACCCGGCATTGTAGTCCGAGGTGGCATGCAGAACAGACAATCTTGCTGTCTATGCACGAGGCGTATGTAAGAGTGTCGTAGGCTTTCATGGGATGGGTCGTGAGGTGTCTTGGTCCTTGCAACCAATGTTCGAATGGCGTGATGTCATTGGAGGGGTTGGGACCACGGTCGCAACGACGGGCCTCTATCGCAGGTCTGGTTAGTTCAGCATGACAAGACCATGCGCCTAGCCGGGTAGTTGTGTTGGCACGTGGCAAGATGATGCTGGCGTCGCTCCTGGTCGCATGCGCTCAACTATGGCTGTGCGATCGTCTTCGAATTCCGCGGCTCGTCGATGAGATTGGTTCGTACGAGATACTGCAAGGCCGTGTCCAGTCCCGCATGGACAGAATATGAACTCAATGCAATGGTGTCTTGCCGGGTCCTAGGTGTCTTCAGTGTGCGACTAGGTGAAATCATACACGACCAGAGCCTGTCTTCCCTCTACCTGCTCCTTAAGCACAATGACATTGTGCTCATCAAACCCTACCCAGCCGCGACTCACAGTTGAATCATCAAAGGGCTGAGCTAGCGCGAGTCGAAGTCCTGTTCCGTTACGGGTTGCGCTCTTCTCGATTTCAGCTGACCCATTGTTCAGCTTCGAAGGCTGGATCCGCACGCTCATATCGCTGGTGCGGAAGCGTCGTCGGGTCATGGCGGAAGCGACACCTCCCTCAAGATCCCACACGCGTAATTCGTCTCCCAATCTGCTCACCGAAACTGCTTTGCCGCGCATGCCCACGTGTGCGCCAGATATGGCCGATGTGTGACCCCAGAGTCGATTGCCGCAGCTAACCGATAGCGCCGATGCGGTCGATTTGACCAGGTAAAGCGAGAGCGTGTTGTCCGGATGTGCCACAAGTAGGTATGGATGAGAGTAAGACATTGAGGTAGGTTTGGAAGTACTCGGTGTACCACTAAGCGATGCTTCCCGGGTGTCATTGGGAAAGGGCGACGACGGCCGCGTGGACGGCGAGGAGGCGGATCTATATGCGGAAAGTGTGAATGAGTGTTCGTCCGCTGCCGTTGCGAGTCGAGACTCTAGAAGATCACCTTCATGTGACAATCTCAGCTCTTGTACGCCGACGGTCCATCCAGACAAATATGTGGGCAACGAATATGCGATTGCGGCCGTCATGCTTGTCGTATTTGTTCGTAGAGAAAGTGAAACAGGAGGCCAAGCGGAATATGATCGCAAGGAGTACAAGAGACGTGGAGCCTGTAGCACAAAAGACTCGTCACCAGGGTCTGCGAAAACGTATACTGACAGGAGTTGATCCTCCGACATGGTCAAAAGGTATGGTGATGAAAACGCCAAGGCAGAAATCGCACCATTTGTAGAAGGTGGATGCGTGAACATCGGTTGAAACTCTCCTGGGGATCTGCGAAGCGCATATAAAGCGAAAGACCCATCCTCAAACCCAACAACCACTTTTTCGAATGGTTCAACGGTGCCCGAGGAGTTTATTGCCATCGATATGGGAAGCCGAGCCGTACCAGTGCCGTCCATCGGAAGCGAAGTTGTCGCCAGCAGCTCGCGGTCCTTGGTATTCCAAGCTCGTAAACCATTCATGGAGTCCGCAGCAAATATCGTGCTGGATGACATCATGACGAGCAAAGGCGGATCTGGGGACCTGTCGGCGACTACTACTTCGCTGATGGCGCATTGCCCTTGTGCCCAGTTATGTCGCAACCGGTATTGCTGTCTCCAGTGTGTCTTAACGCCATCTTTGACAAGGTTTCCATCGTCCAACCACCTCGATAGCCTTGAAGAGTAGTGCAGTTGGTTGTTTGAACTAGCATCTTTTATGCCAGGAATACGCGAAGCTCGAGGTAGGACGAATCTTCGATAGTAGGCAGCTTTCCAAAGTTCGGAGTCGACTGCTAGGCGACTAAATTTTTTTGACAGCCTATCAGCGTCAGCATGAAAGCAGGTGTAGGTGAGCAGGACGACAAGGTGGTACCTTTGGCACACAAGCAATTGAGGCACAGTCACAAAGGACAAGATGCGCAAGAGTAACTCGTCGCTGAGTTGTGAAAGTCTATCTTTTCTTGCTACCCGACGGACTTTAGGCGGGGGCTGCTCTCCATCACAGTCCTCACGCGCACGCTTCATTGTAAATGAAGAGATTGCCATGCAAGGAAGCGGCAAGTGCGGTAGTCCGAGAACCGTGGTGGCTACAATAACGTTATCTTATCAAGGAAGTCCGTGCTTCCGCCAAGACAAAACGTGACTACGCGACGCGGTAGCGCGTCTCGGGGGCTTTGCCGCCTACAGCACTCATCAACAGTAATCGAAGACGCGCCAACATCGCCTGAACGCCAACTTGCGACTCAAAGGCACTATGCTTCGCACCTAATATGACGGATTTTGCTGCATGGATTGAGAAGAACAAGGCGCTCTGGACACGCGTCTATGATGAGGTCATTGTGCCAGACTTGGAGGATGAGTGGAAGAGTCGTAAGTGCACTGTAGCGATACTCGGGCAACGCTCATAAGATGCAGGAGAGGAATCGCATGAGAGGGCGATGAAGCAGCGTAGGTCTTGCCGTACTCATGGCCATTACTCGAACTCACACCCTGCAAGGAGAAGAGAATCAGCAAATTCTGTTCAATCATATCGAAAGTGTAGCTGTTACAAACGCACGTCTTGTCGCAGAAGTTGAAGAACTGAAGCGGCGGCTGAGCAAGCCACTAGCAGAGCCTGAACTTGAGGATGCATCAGTATCAGACACAGCTACCGCCAAAGGAGCGTCGGTACCTGCCGAAGAACATCACATACTCGCCACCAAGTATGATGAGCTCGGCAAGAAATATCAAGACTTGTCTCAGAGGATGAAGTATTTGGAGCGGAAGAACAGTGCTGTGATGCAGAAGAACAAGGATATGAAAGAGAGTGTGCGGGCTTGGCAAGAGTATGCGGACCGTCAATCCGGGAAACACAAGCCAAAGAGTGAAGTGAAGGCCGAAGCTGGCCGGTCAAGGCTATCCGCCATCCCACAGGTCGAGGACGCTCGCCCGCACATCCCATCCAGCCCAAGATCCGTTGCCACTGTTCGCACACCGCTGTCCATAGTAGACGCTGAAAGATCGTCGCCTGCACCTATCATTCCACCTGAAGAACCGAAAATCGAATATGGGAAAGAAGCAGTAGACTTTGATCTTCATGACGGCCAAGACAAAGGACGACGAGATGGCAGAAGCGGGTCGATCACACCAAAGCCACGTGCATTGAGTCTCTCACTTGATCAAGGAGGATCCGACCCCACTGATTTGCCACAATTGGCGCCTTCAGCAAATGCTACCGTCGAACATATCAATCTCAATACCGCACATATCCCACCATACCTTCACGCTGTCAACCCAGGCTCGAGCCAGACCACTGAGGATGAAGGCACGGAACACTCTAACAGAAGGCAAAATTTGATTGTTGACGACGATGACGACACTCCTCGATTCGTCTCAACCAGGTCTTTAAAACGAAAAAGGGGTAAACAAGCCATGGCCGAATTGCATGGCTCGTCAGACGGAACTCCTGTGAAGCCTTTCCATATCAAAGAAGAACCATATAGCAGTCCGCCAAACATGCACAGCCTTGTTCGCAATGAAACAATTGACCTGGACGATCCAGCATCGGCTCTATTGCAAACACCGCGGCATCGCCTAAGAAATCGCATGTCACAGTCGAATGTCGCAGCCGCCGTACGACATTCCAGATCTGGCAGTGCGCCCCTCACACAAGCCATGCGAACAGATGACATCCTTTCGGAAGATACGCCAGACATTTTCAATGCACAGGTCACTCCTAACGAATGTCCTACCATCAATGCAGATGTTCGAGCATTGAGTGAGCCGTCGGGACCAGTCGAGAGCAACAACCACGTGTTACGGCATCTCGATCCTAACATTTTAGAAGAACCATCTGCCGCATATCCTAGCAAGCGGCTCAGGCCATCCGATCACCGACAGCAAAACGTGTACGGCATATTCACAGAGTCTGGCGAAGAGCCACCACCCATCGATGAGAACGCGGCCAGGTTGGCACCTGCTGCGGCAAGGGCAAAACTTAGTCGTAAATTGCACAGCTCGATCAGCCCACAGACGCCGACAGCAAGAGCTCTTCAGACGCCACCGCCAGCAATAACATACATCAAATCCGAACAGCACCCGACCCCACGTTCAGGATCTTCCCGTTTGGTGAGCACTCTTACCAAGAGCAGGCCGCGCAACTTGAATTCTGGTGGAAAATCTGGGATGGGGACTTCCTCCACAATTGCTAGCCCGCAATGGAGGATGCAAGCACCTGAACCACGCTCAAACTCACGCCGGCGTACCAAGTCGCCATTGAAAGGGCAGCCTCGCCTTCGCGAGAAGCCCGTCGCCGAGCTCAAGTTGCAGGACTTTAAACCCAATCCAGCGTACAATCAAGGCTACAGCTATGCATTCTCAGAGACCGTTCGCAAGCGTGGCGATCGTATGTGCTTGCCTGGGTGTACCAACACGCAATGCTGTGGCTCCACTTTTAGAATCTTTGCTGAAGCACAAGCACCTTTGCCTGCAAACGAGGAAGAGGCCTTGCTTCAAGATTATCTCGGCGAAGCGTACGACAACATGCAGATGACCCAAATGGAGTCGCAGGAGCGCCAAGAGCTGGTGCTGCAAGCGCGAACGCAGAAGATGGCAAAAGAAGCAGGCAAACATCGGCAGGCATACGAGCGACGTCAGACGCCTCCAGGATTCTGGCGTGTTGACTTTCCGACCACGCAAGAGCAACAGGAAGACAGAGTGGCAGCAATGGAGAGGGAGAAGAAGGCCGTCCAAGAACGGTGGCTAGAAGCGCAACGCAAGGGTGGCAGGTTCATCTTCCGAGACGAGTAGCTTCTCGGATCTAAGCACGGCGGCCACTTCTCAGAGTGTCTGGGAATTCGTGATTTATTTTGAAAACGGCAGTTCTAGCTCTTCTTGCCAGGCGAGCTCATCCTCACAGAGGATATGAGAAATGTACGAATCCTCTTGCACTTCTTCCTGGTTTTGTCCTTGTACAATTATGCTAGAACAGGACTCCGATCCATCTCTAGTTCGGTCGCCTATCTGAAATCCTCTCCCAGCTCGGATGTGCATCTGGACCAACTTCCCCACACACTAGTACTTGTAGCGCGCTTTCGGTTCCGCACTCCGCTTATCTCTTACTCGTCCACCTTACGCAAGACAGCATTATCGATTGATCGCCGAAATCGAGCGAGCAAGCAGACGACAACATCGGAACGACTGCGCACTTCTTTGACGGCACCGTGAATGCCGAGAACGACTGCCAATGCCGCTTCTTACCCTCTTTCGGCCCGGTGTTGCCCCATCAGGTTTGGATAGTCCCAAGCTTGCGATGGTCTTATCTGTGACGAGCCTAAGGACGGAACATTTCCGATGGATCTACGACAGCTCTGCGGAGCATATGCAGGGCCCAGAGACATCTATAAAGCTCAAGATGCCTATTCTGCGCTCCGCATTTGCTGAAGCCGTATACCGAAATACATATCGTGAATACAAGGCATGGCGAATATTGTCAAGGTTGCAGTTACCCAGCATGAACCAGTATGGTTCGACCTCGAGGCTACCGTAGACAAGACATGTCGATTGATTGAGGAGGCAGCAAGTGGTGGAGCGCAATTGATTGCGTTTCCAGAAGTTTGGATCACAGGATATCCGGCGTGGATATGGTGGGCTTCATTGCCGGCTATATGTGTTACCTCAGCTGATCATACATCCCTAGGGCTCGTCCAGTCGATCCTCCTCTGGCACTCAAGTACATCAAATCCTCACTCTCTTACGACTCTCCGCTCATGAGTAAGATCTGCGCGGCCGCGAAGTCCTCTAAAATTGCCGTCGTCCTTGGCTTTTCAGAGAACAGCCATAACAGCTTGTACATTTCGCAATGCACCATCTCCGCTTCTGGTGAGATCATCATGAAGCGAAGGAAGTTCAAGCCAACGCACATGGAGCGGACAGTCTTTGGCGATGCGGGTGGCTCGAGTCTGAATAATGTCGCGGACGTGGAGGGCGTGGGGAAAGTGGGAGCACTGGCCTGCTGGGAACACATGCAGCCGCTTCTCAAGTACCACACTATGAGTTTGCGAGAGCAGATTCACGTTGCTGCCTGGCCGCCGATCCATCCGTTTGAGGAGGGGAGTCCAGGGCTGTATAGCATGACTGCCGAAGGTATGTTCCCGTGTTCCCTAGCTCTACGCGATAGACTGCTGACAATCTCAAGGCTGTGCTGTACTAGCTCAAACTTACGCCATTGAATCTGCTACGTTCGTTCTCCATTGTACATCAGTTATGACGACCGCCGGCGTCGAAGCGCACAGTACTCAAGGCAACCCTATGTTTGGACCAAGTGGCGGCGGCCACTCTGCTGTGTACGGCCCAGATGGAAGGAGGTTGACAAAACCACTACCAGCGGATCAGGAGGGCCTTATCTTCGCTGATCTACCTATGGACATGCTCATCGGCCTGAGGCATTTTGCGGACGCAGTCGGTCACTACTCACGGCCGGAGTTGCTTTGGTTAGGTGTCGATACCAGGGAGAAGAAGCATGTTAGGAGTGAGGGTGGAGATGAGACCGCGAAAGAGAATGGGACTGAAAAGAAAGTCAACGGTGTTGTGGGCGTAGAGTACGCTAAGGCTTAATGAGAGCATATTGACTCTAACAGCTATGGAAGGAGCTAGTTGGCTAGACGAAGCCCATAGGAAAGTCAAGACAGATAGTAGTTCTCAGACCGATTTGAGATGCCGAATGTTGAGCTGGGAAGACTGAAGCATACCTAAGAAAGGCCCCAAGCTGGTCGACTTGTTCAGCACTGTACGTGCCCTGCTTCTCATTCACTTCCGCCCTTGCCTCGAAAGCCCGCGATCTTGAACCTCCCATCCTGCTCGTACTCCCAACCTACCAGCCCACTATCTTCACCTTCCCGCGCCGCCTCTTCCACTGCCTCTCCCAAATCGCCCGCATACACCTCGTCTTCCCTGACCATCTCACTTGCCTCTGCTGCAATATGCTGCTGCATTTTCTCCAACGCGCGCTTGACATCTCCAGCCGTAACTTGTCCCGGCGTTTCGTCGTCCCGCGCTCGCCGACCCTCGACTTGTTCAACCAAGAACCGCAGAGCAAACTCCTGCCGTAACTTGCTCCGCCCACTCAGACGGCGCAGCCCATCTGTCAGCCTCCGCGGCCAGGATGTTGGGGCGCCTGGCGGGGATATGTGAGCAGGTAGAATGGCAGTGTCGTCAGAAAGAGCCCAGTGCTTCATGATCTCGGCGATGTTCGTAGCAATCTTGCGATTCGCGCCTGGATTGTGTCCTTTACCCTGGGCGCGTGTAGTGGCGCGGTCGACGCGGTACAGTACGCCGGCTTTCAGCGTTGTGTACGCTAGAAGCATTTTCTCATCGCGATCGGGGTGGTATGTGATGATGTGTTCGTCAGGCGCGAGGTCATCGTTGAAAGCGGTGCGGAGAGCGGCATAGATGACGTTGTCGTTGGTCATGGCAGAAGTGATGGTGGCGGAGCAGATGGTGCGGTTGAGGCTCATGGTGATGTTTTTGGCGTTGACCTGCTGCATTGTTGCAGAATCGAGACTTCTGGGCGCGAGAAACATCATTATCCTCGTGGGACAATAAGAAAGTTGGTGTAGGAGTCTATGGATGAGATTATAAACCTTCGATATTTTGAAGGTGAATGTGCAAACGCCTGTTTGTATTGTGCGGTGAAGACGCGCGCCACAATTGATTTTTGGTCCGCGCACTTTCACCTTCACCCGGGCCAAATATAAGATGTGAAAAAAGGAAAAAGAAATACATCTGCTCGTAAGAGGGCTCGAAACCAGGGCCAAAAACAACACCTCACCGATTTTCGTCTTTGGAGTACCGCAGGAAACCGCCGAACCATCCCAGGGGCCGTATTCAGATTCTTGGTGTTGTTAAGACAATGCTAAATTATTGCATATAAGTTCAGTATTAAATTGTCTTATTCATGGTTCTACTCTGAAAGCAGCTGGTCACCCAGGTGAACAGAGCAGAAGTCCTACGTCCACTCACATTTTCACCTTCGCCCAGATTCCAAACGATTCTACGACCAGAACAACTAGGGCACTACGCAACTACGTCTCAAGCACTGCCTATGCAAAATTAATAAAGTCGAAGTATATATATATACTCGCTTTTGTTGTTTAGCCTAAATTTAAATATTTCAAAGGCGCGTATTACACTACTGAACCTCAAGTACTTGATCTAGACGAGACGTTATACATAAGAGTAGTTTTATTATGGACAGGAATACACGAAGCGAGTAATGTAAGAAGCTCAAGAAAAGAATAAGACAGATAGCGGTCTCTGAGGCGAATTAATCGCTTAGGTATTAGGGCATGTAGACTGAACCACGTCTCAAAAAGATCCTAGTGCTCTCAACCCCTCCCTGCAGTAATAGTGACAACGTGCAGTTCAGTATTTGGTACTTCACTTTTAGAAGAACCCAGCTTCGCGTTGTCCACGCTTTCGTCCGAGAGCCGTTCCCCTTGAAGAGATAACATGTCCCGGATGCTGCGCACCCATGAGTCCACAGTTTGCTTGCGGGCCAACCCTCGCAATGTCGGCAAGCATGATGCGATGATGCTGATGCTGATCTCAAGCATGTTCCAAAACAGCGAAGTAGTGATTAGCACTGATGTTATCGTCAACAGGGTTCAGGTCTTGAAACAACAGCTCCTGGGGCAACTTACGATTTTGATCGAGAGAGACGTCAAATCCGACTTCACGTGCCCAGATTACCCATATCATTCGGATGAGGGAGGCAACGGTGGCACTGCATAGTAAGTGTCTGGAAGATTGTGTCACAGAAAGCGACTCACAGTATGCCCAGTAAGAATATCAGAAGTACTCCCAGTTTTTTCGCTGTCGGCAAATGCAAGTTCCAAATCTGTTTCCCTTAGCATCAAAGTCGTGCTGCGCTGACCTCACTTACCATCGGAATTGGCATAATGATGATAACACAATCGAAGACAAAATCAGAGACCGCGAATGCGAAAAACAATTCGAGCGTGTTCACGCAGTTCTCAATCAGACTAATCGCAGAAGTCCACCACGCCACAAAGTTGCCTTTGCATGCAAACATGAACGATAGCATGAACCCCATGGTCCATATCCCGACAATGGTTAGCATGCTAATGTATAGCAGATTCTGCACGTTGCGCAGGTTGCTCTTGTCGACGACAAAGATTCTTCGGTAGAAGAAGAGGACGCTGGCCTTGATTAATCCGAGTGTGGGCACCGAAATGACCAAGAAAATGTACTGAATCTGCATCACAATGAGTACAGTTGACAGATTCTACAGTCATATGTAGCTACCCTGCTAACGATAATGATCTTGTCATTTGACATCTCCAGTGCAGTCCGGGGCAGTACCGCAGTAGTAATCGGCGTGGAGTATGCTAGTGCTCGTTGAGCGACACCTAAACAGTCAGCAAAGAAGTTCTAGACCTGGAAGAGAGGGTTGCCTATGAATAAGATGATAGAGAGACCAACGCTCAGTATCTAGGTCCTGATCAGCATAGTTGAACTGCTAGGAAGGGCGAACTAACCAAGGATGCAAAGCACAACCAATCATCAGCTTGTAGTGGCTGACGACGCTGCCTTCGCGCTAGGAATCTCAATGACACCACAACAATGTCGCACATGAGCATGAGGGCTGTAACAGCGACTACTGTCGCTGGGGATTGTGTTGCCATCAACATTTCGAAATGTATCGTGTAGTAACGACTGGTAGCGTGCTGTAGGTACTTGTCTAGCTCTGTGAACAGAAAGTGTGACAAAAGATCTGGTTCCTTGAAAAGTGCTAGTATTTATATACGTATCCGAATTCAATAACGTGGGTAACCTTGTACTGGCGAGAGAATCTCGGTCATCACGCAGTAGTACATAATACATACTGCGATGTGGTATCCATTTCGCTCAGCGACTCTGAGCCTGCATAATCTTATCGATATGGTCTACATCTCCAGGTCATTTGCACTGATACTTCAGCATCGTGTTGGATGCAGCATCGCCATCATCGTGTTGATCGGTAGTCATCATTGCTGCGCCGTTGTGATGCGTTGAGACTGATTGGTGATATCGCATCTGGAGCCGAGTTGTAATGCTGGACACCAACTAGCATATATATTGGGGCACAGTATATGCATGATTTCAGTAGGCGGGGCTTGGTGGAGGCTTGGGGTACCGGAGTCCGGGCTGGTACCGTCACTTTGGTACCGACGCAACTTCCAATTCTTCCAGAACAATCATTCGTTGCCTTCTGACCACCCCACGACTCACCCACGTCCATAAGTCTCGGAATGCCTGTGCTTCGGGGTCTCAACGATTTATCCTGTCCAAGGCGGAGCCCGCGATTCGTTACTACCCTCACAGGTACTACACGAAAGCGCGTATTGACATCTGCCGACAAACGTATCTTCCAGCAGCGGGGACCTTGGGCAGAGTGTGTTCAACCGACGCGTCAAAGTGGCACGACTCGCAACTCGAAGAGTAGAACGCAGTCAATTTGCTTAGGCGCCAGGCGGCGAGGCGAGGCAGAACGGTTGTACCTTTGGCAAGGGATGCTTCAATTGATGTGGGGAGCCCGCCAGCTTCAATTGAATGTGATTGCGCTTGCTCGAAGCACTCCGTAACAAACATTCTACTATGGCGAATCTTACATTACTGCTACTCGCTGCGTTCCTTGCTTTCTTCGTCTCGCGTAGAGTCCTAAAGCATTTTCTCTATCATTATCGTGTCAGCTCCAACGGCTGCGCCAGGCCCCCAAGATATGCTCACAAAGATCCGTTCTTTGGACTTGATCTGTTTGCCAAGTATATGGGTGCCTTCAAAGATGAGACATTCTTGGACTTCAACAAGCAAATGTTTGACCGGCATGGCAAGACATTCGAGTCGAATGTATTTGGAACTCGAACATTTCGCACCATCGACCCTGAGGTTTCAAAGGCCTGTTTTGCGACTTATGCGCCGAGATTTGGGTTGCAGCCCCTTCGATATGAGGTTGCGAAGCATCTTTGGGGCAATGGAATCATCGTTGTTGATGGAGAGCACTGGAAACATGGTAGAGCTTTGATAAGATCCAGTTTCGAAGTTGTGCATCTCGCCAACTTTGCTCGGCTTGAGACGCACGTCAAAATATTCCTGGGTCTCTTACCAAAGGATGGAACCACTTTGGATTTGATGCCACTCTTTCAAAGGCTCGTAAGTACACAATGCAATTCAGTTAAGAGGATGCAAGCGGCTGACAATGCTAGATTCTGGACACCTCAAGCGAATTCATATTCGGCGAAGCCATTGGCGCGCTGAGCGATCCTGCTTTCAGTGGGCGGCTTACAGAAGCTTTCGCCTATGCGCAGAAAGGCACGGCTATCCGATCTATGCTCAAGAGCTTGAAATTCCTACATCGGGACGAGAAGTGGTGGGAGGCCTGCCAAATGATCACTGAATATGCGGACAAGCACGTGGAAAAGGCGCTTCAGCGTCTAGACAGACGAAATCTTGTCAAAGAAGAAGGAATGATAAATCGAGACAATTCTCAACTGCGGTTGGTAGATGAGATGGCGAAAGACACACAGGACACTCTCACGCTACGCTCGCATATCATCAGCGTCTTCAGCCCCGCTCACGACGGAGCAGCAATTACTCTAACTAACGCTATGTTTCACCTCGCAAGGCAGCCAGCTATTTGGGATCGCCTTCGAGAAGAGATCATCGCGACTAAGCACGAGAGCCTTACCTACGATCTACTCAACTCATATCGATATGTCAGCCATGTGCTCAAAGAAAGTAAGCCAATTGACCACTACAACTGGACTGCAAAAGGCTAATACACTAAATTAGCCCATCGCTTGACTCCAATTGCTACCCTCAACCAGCGACAATGTCTCGAAACGACCATCCTTCCATTCGGAGGTGGTCCTAATGGAAAAGAGCCACTCTATGTCGAAAAAGGCGACAATCTCGAATTCAGTTATCGCGCGATGATGCGCGATGAGTCTTTCTGGGGTCGTGAAGCTGATCGTTTCATACCAGAGCGATGGGAGCACATTCGACCAGGTTGGGAGTACACGCCCTTTGGAGGAGGACCTCGAAGTTGCCCAGGCCAGCGACTCGTCTTCACGGAGAGCGCCTACGTTCTCGTTACCCTGCTGCGCAAGTTCTCTCGGGTTGAAAATCGCGATGCAATGTTGGAATGGAGGGAAGAGATGAGGATGACCTTCCAGAGTAAGAATGGCTGCTTGGTGGGCTTGATAGCATAATTCTCGTTTATGGTTTTGATTCAAGTGGGTGTGAAGTTGAGATTATTTGTTATTGTTCATCTCCAATGATATGAGCTCGCACGTAGTCCCCTTTCCATGAATTCATGGCTTTGTGTATCAAGATCACAGAAGTGATTATATCTTCGATGTCCTGTGAGCCAAAATCCCTTGTGATATTCACAATCGCGGAGGATTCCGAGAGTATGTTTTCACGGGGAATGCTAAATTTTCAAAGACCACAAAAAGACAATGTACAAACTCAGATTTTGGTCACAGACCCACGACATAAATTTTCAGCCTGGATCTGCTTTCTGCCTCAAAACTACAATCTGCTGGTATCAACTACCATTCTTTACTCATGCTCATGTAACGACACATGACAACGGAAGCTCCCTCAAGATTTAGAAAACGCAACGCTGGCCCAAGCTTCTGCCTTCAATCGTGCCTTCCGGCACCGGAGCTATTGGTATTAGCCAATCTACAGGCCTCGAAATGATTGGTGCGTATCTTACCACCCTGAGGGCACGCGGCCACTTCAGTATGCTCATCGCCTTCAGTGGCGGGGCCATCCGTTTGGCGGAGTCCTAAAGTAACGTGAGCCAAGTGCCGTGTCTTCATCGTACTGGGATCTCCCCACTGTTCATTGGATGAGCAACAGCGAGTTGGACGAATAAAAGGGCGATGATGAACTGTGGAAGCATCGTGACGCGCGTTGTGTTCAGGACTGCTCTTGAACGGCTGGTAAGATAGTGAATGTTGTAAGAAGAGGTGCTTTGTACAGTGAGGACCCAAAGGATGGTACATGGCAGATTCAAAGCTCATGTTTTATGGTAGATTGGGCTATAGTATTCACCCTCAGCTGTCGTTAAGGCTATGCTCACATATCGAGCTCGGGAATTAAGATAGACACGCCGGGCTGATGCTCGGTGACCTAAACCATGTCGGGCGTATCTCAAATCTTTGGTTGCGGCGCAGTCGTTCCTGATTTGACAATGGCAAGATATATCCGGCCGCTCGATTTTGTTTTCCGGCCGGCTGTTATCTCTTAGCAATTTCCTGGAGATCTCTGTTTCTAATTTCAAGCGCAGCATAATACGAACAGATAGCTAAGAACCTCCAAGTACAGCAATTTTGTTCATTTGTATGTGAGTGTATCTAGCCCACATTATTGAAAGCACGTGGTGAATTTCTACAGCACTACCATCCAGGGGACGTAGGCGAATACCAAAAGTACGCAATCGAATGTCTGTAACATTGAGAATTGGCCATTCTCATATCAGCCTGTGGCGGGTCGCAACCAATGGACCTGGCCAAGGCGAAGGGTGCAAGCTCATGTACAACCACGTCGGGTTTCTTCGAAATACGTGCTGCAGTGATCTACAAGTCCAACCAATATGGTTGCTGATGTGGCGAGTATTCCGGTGAACAAAAGGTCCGGACCTCGAACGATGATAGACTGGATAAAACCTCAGCGATAAAGGTAGCATGTGAAGGATTCTTGTACTCCCCGGTTATCCTTGTGCCTATCAACGTTATCAATCTACGCTTCCGCGCGTATGTACTCGGGTCTAGTAAGTACCCTCAACTGTAACCCACCAATTTTGGCTTATCACACTCATACCGCCCAAGTCGTATGCTCATAAAACTGAACTTCAGGATTTTCAAAGGAACGAGTTATAGTCTACTTTCCAATATAATCACATGAATCACATCAAAGAACTATTGGCATCATAATGGACACGGACTGTTCGCAACCGCTGCTACCAAGCCCATCCCATCCAAATCTCTTTAAAACTTCGACGCAATCAACGACACTTCGATTTTTTGCAATCGCCACCTTTGTGTTCGCGAATCTAGCACTCTTTGCAACATCCTGTATTCTATTCCTACACTCCAACTCGTGTGTTAATCGGCCAACCGTAACCTATTACTGTATGTCCATATCCATCCAGTCACGACACAAGCAAATCATTTGGCTGACAAAGTCAGCACCGGCGTCCACAGCAGTCTCATATAACCACGCATTACAGCACTCACCCAATCGATCCTCACTTCCATATGCTGGTCCGCCAACACCCGAAAACATCAAGGCATGGGAAGATCTGATTCAGCGTACGTCCTCACTAGATACTTGATGCGCGTGCTCACTTTCCAAGCAATGTTCTTCGCCGCCACACATGACGAGCTTCTCCTAGCCGGCGAACCGCTCAACACATCTGTCAAACTGGCTGATGGCGGATACATAGCCGCACTAGGCGTATATCACGAAATACATTGTTTAGTACGTATCTCCAATCCAACTTTCTTACGTTACTTGTATACATAACGTTGCTCACATGTATACACACAAGTAGCGCCAACTTCGCATGTTCCTACACAGCGATACATTCTACCCGCATCTCACGCGCGAGAATATAAAGTACCTGCAAGAACACTTAGGTATGTCCCCAAACCGACATACATCCTTCTAAGTGCCACTCCATATGAACGTCCCTTTGCCACTTATTCTCCAACGCACGCTCCTAACCCCGTCGTGTTCCAGGCCATTGTCTCGAAACAATCCGCCAATCCCTAACCTGCACGCCCGACGTGCGAATGTACTCATTCACATGGGTCCCCGACGACGCCGACAGACCGCATCCGCGCACGAGCGCCCCAAGGCAATGCGTGGATTGGGATAGTCTGGAGGGGTGGGCGTTGCAGCGGAAAGTTGGGATTGAGCCCGTATTACTAAGAAGAGATGGAGGGGCGGGGAAAGTGCATATGTGAGTTGATTATGATGGGTTGGGATGGCGTTTGGGACAATAGAAGGGAAGGTCAGGACGAAAGTCTAGGAGTATCTGACTTTGTTTGAATTGCGTTTGCCTATGAAGAGATCTTCGGGTGCAGCGATGTAACGAGAGCATTTAGTTCGCGAGATCGTGTACTCGAACACGAGAAGAACGTAATCGAATACAATTGATCTTTAGTGGGTTTGCAACTGCTTGAAGCGCAGACATGCAAAGTCTTAAATCTCAAAACGTAGAAACAGCAATGGCCATGACTTCAACAACTTCAAGGAGTGACTTTATTTAATCCACTACTACCCACTAAAGAACGACATCGTTACCATATGACCACTCAAACCCCAACTCATATCATGTGACTCCCTACCACCGCCTAACCTCTTTCGAAGTCTATTAGCAAAGAACTTCTTGTTTCAATGCTTCATTCCATCCTTCTCCATCATACTCTCCTCCATCATATTCTCCTTACCCATCATACCCTCACCCGCCATCTTCGAAAAGTCCATTACATGGCGCTTCATATCGGTTGTGGCCATCATAGAGTCCTCCATCATCGAATCCTCCATCATCAAGTCTTCCATCATACTCCCCTCCATCATCGCCATCGGCATATTCTCTTTCCCCATCCCATCGCGCACACGCATACATTCCCTCTCCATCTCACCACGCTTATAAGCACAAGCTACACCTCAATTAGTCCCCATCACCAATCCACACTCAAAGCTAGACTTACGATTCGTCAATATATCAGCATGCATACTCGGATCCATCATATCGCGCTTCATACCCTCCTTCATATCCTCCTTGCCCATCATCGTCGCATCGCCCATCATCTTCGCATCGTGCATGTTCGCAGCACGCTCGCCCATTCCCATCGCCATGCCCATTTTCGCAGCCTCGTCTACGGAAGCTGCATACGGTCCGTACGTGGTGTAAGGTTTGTACGAGGCGTATTTGGTGTAGTCTGTGTCTTCGGCCATGTTGATTGGTGTGCGTTTCATGTGTGATGCTTCTATATATCGATTAGTACCTGTATTAGCCTGGGGACTGGAAAGGAGCGAATTTGCACTTACGCATGCCCATTTTTGCGGCTGCTTCGTCTGCGGCGGCTGCGTATGGTCCGTATGATGCGTAGGGTTTGTATGAGGCGTATTCGCCGTAGACGCCGTCGGTGGCCATGTTTATGGGCACGGATGTGGCCAGTGTGGCGAAGCTGGCGATTGCGAGGATGAAGTGCATAGCGATCGGCCTTGATGTCGTAATATGTTGAAGAGGTTTCGAGGCGATGTAAACGGTGGAATCAGGTAGGGAATTCCCCTCCCATACGCACCGCGTTTATGTATACACGTTCTCACGCAAAAGGCGGAAACAATTGCGCAGGATGAGATGATTGTGGGAGACATGGCGCAAGGTGGTACCCGCGTGTGAACGGGTAATGGTGTGTGCTGTGTTGCAGGATCTGGTAAGTTGTCACATTCTGTAGACCGTGAGGACGTGATCTAAGTTGCTTCTAGATAATGCTTGGAGGTACGGAGCGCTAGTTCGATGGAATTCTGAACGCTATCTGGAGCCACGAGGATGGTCGCCACGGTAGGGTGAGGCAGGTACCGTCTGGCAACCGCAAAGATCGAAGTTTGCTGCAAGTTTCTAGGCCTGATATTGGGAAATGTGACATATGGTCAAGGTAATAACCATTTCGTGGGAAGTCCCGGGTGGAACTGATGTCAAGTAGCATCATCCAGCTCGCCCGCTTGTCCTCGCAGCTGCGGATGTATCATGTCGACTGGAAACTCAGCTTTACTAATGTCCTGCTGAAGTGGTGCTGTGGTTATGCTGGTGTGCTCTTATGGGTGTGATAACACAATACCTCCAGCCCTGGACTCGCGATCGTGTTGGGCGAATCCCTTTGGTCAGGTCGCCGACAAGGCTGCCTAGCGTCCCATCAGCAACGTGTTTGACATCCTGGTACGCTATTGTGGTTGTACCCAGCTACTATCTCGCCGTACAAAACGTTGAGTACAAGCTTGGGTCACACGCGAGAGGAGACCTGCACTAGTTGACAAGTGTATGCTGCCGTCATACCCAGAGCTGCACACATCTTGTGTGATCGGTCGAACTAGCGGATAGCTCACATAGCCTGCTCTGCCATGTCTCTCCTCTCAAATATACTCGGAGGTATTTTGACTTGACCTCAATCACCTCATCCGCCCCGCAATGTTCGTCAACCTCTTCCGAGGGAAACCCAAGCACAAGCACACTCCCCTACCTCAACGTGAATCGGAAAGTCTCGACTGTGAGACGCTACTGCCTTCCAGTCCATCGGCAAGCTCGAGCCCGGTGAAAACGAAAACAGGTGACCGCTCGAACCGCGAGATCAGTATAGCTGTCCGCACATTGGTGTTGAGCACCATTGTGTACCTTGGAGCTGGCTTGTGGCTGGCCTTCAGCTTGCGAAATGCTGCGTTCGTGCCTGATGCTGATCTTTTTTGCATGCATCATGTCTCTCGCTACTGTGAGTGGAGCGCCCAAGAGATAACGACAAGAACTGACGAATTCAGCGCCATTAGTGAAAGAGGTAATGCCAGGCTGGCACGATCAGTTGTTCAATGGATCATTTCTGCACGAGAATGCGTATCGCCAGCCAGCGGGCCCGGAGACCGATGCTGCATGGGCCGCATTGGGTGTGAATTGTAAGTCTATCATGGGCTCAGGATGGCTGTGCTGACGATACAAGACCGCAGTGTTGTGGTGCCTCTGGAGGAAGCCGAGGAGACTGGTTTGCGACCGGATCAAGTTCAGGTCAGCGAACAATATGGCGGAGGATTCCCGGCAAATGTCGAGGGTTTGCATCATCTGCACTGCTTGGTGAGTTGTCACATAGAAACGAAGCGAAGCGCTGATGCTGATCTTTACAGGATCTCCTGCGCAAGTCGTTGCATTGGAACTACGAGTACTACTTGGCGCAAAAGAAGGGCGCATTCGTGAACAGCGAGTATATTGTGCGAGTTCACACGACGCACTGTCTGGACATCTTGCGGCAGGTGCTCATGTGCAACCCTGATGTGGGTGTCCTGGGACAGGTGTGGTGGCAGCCCGAGAACGAGCCAGAGCCCATGCCCTTTGTAGACTTCAACACGAAGCACAAGTGCAGGGATTATGAGGCTGTCAGAGCATGGGCAGAAGCGCACCAGCTGCCCCCGGAAGAGGAAGTGGACATGAGGCATTTCTACAAGATGCCAGAGCCGGGCCAGAAGATCCTTCCAGAGATCCCGTAGGCGCAGCTAGCAGCATTAGTAGTCAGTCTGACGAAGACGTAATCATTGTTACTCTGTACGCTCATGACGGGTCATAGCAAGATGCACCTCGGTCTGCCATCTGTGGCGACAAAGTATAGGCGCTCTCGCGACGACGACGCAGCAGCAGCAGCATAGCTGAAGTCGAATGTATCAAGACAGACTCAGTTCTGGCGGGGCTTCACCACGCCGTCATGGACAATGTAGTACACGACGGTGCTGTCCGAGTCGATGGTTCCGAGCACCACTCTCTTTGTAGTCCTCCACGGGTTCTCCGGGCGATCTGAAGCGGGCGGGTCACTCTCCGGCGCAGGAGGGATATGTGTGATGGCATCGAACACTTCGGCCAGTCTGCGCAGCGTCCATTTCTCGTTCAGTCGGGTTGGCAGTATCCACTCGCGCTCGGGCTCAGTCTTGACCTGCAGACCGCCCTCCTCTCCGGCCTTGTTGGCCTTCCTTTTGCGGTCGGCCTCCTTCAGCAGCTCGACCTGCTCATCGGGATGGACGTAGAGGCGCTGCGGTGGCAGGCCCGACACGAGAGGGCGGGGCAGAGGCGCGTTGGTGACGGGCGAGTGCGTGTGCACGTGAAGCTGGGTCCAGTAGTGCTGGAACTCGAGGTTGTGCTGGATCTGTACGGCGAGCGATTGCAGTTGCGGAAGGTGCGAAGCGTCAAACGGGATGCTGTCGAGAGAAGCAAAGGCCTGCTGCAGCGGGGCCGGCACGATTGCCGGTTTGGTGGTCGCCAGGGACGTCATGATAAACACGGAGGCGCTGGGCGCAGTTTACAGGCGGGTAATTGGCGGTGGGCGTGTTTCGCAATGGCGTGGTGGTGAGATGCCGCTGTGCCTCTGCGGGAAGGTCGACGGACTGGCTGCAGATCTCAAGCCAGTCACAAGAGCACGCCGAGCAAGAGACGTACGCAAGCCTAGGCAGCGAACAACATCAGCTTAAAGGCCTCTGCTCGTCGCTGCTCACGATAAGCATTGCCGGTCGCGCAGCCTTACAGAGCATCCAAAACGACAGCTACCGAGATATCGCAATGTTTGCGCATTTCACCCCAGCATTACTGCTTCTGGCTAGCGTCGTCAAGGTCCATGGACAGACTCCCAGCGTCGTGACCTTTATTTCGATCAGTCCGACGCCGACTACCGAGGAGGTCTTCACGATCCAGACGTCGGTGCCTGGTGGGTCGTCGACACCTTGCTACGAAGTTTGTGTAATGGAGCCGTGTTACCCATGTGCGCATTCAACACCACGTTCTCTCCACGAGTGCTCACTGACGCTACGCAGGTGGGCAAACCTTGTCGGAAGGCTCCATGGGCATCCCACCGGGAGAGACGCCGATCCCGAGTTCCCTGCTGTCCATCATCACCGACCCTCTGCTGTCCACCACCCCGTTGCCCACTACGGCACTACCCACTACGCCACAACCTACCACACCAGCTGCCTCATCAAGGCCAAGTGCATCGTCGTCTGCGAATGGGACCGTAAGTGTACCGACCCCTTCAAGGTCTGGCAATGCCCCTCCACAACAATCAACTGGCGCCTCTCCGTCCCTTCAAGCACATGGCGCGCCCTTCAAGTTCGTAATGGCAGTCTCGGGCCTGTCGCTAATGGGTGCTTCCCTCGTCTTCATGTGAGTGGACTAGGAGTATGGAGAAGGTGCTCAAGTGGTGCGTGTCGAAGCCACCAACGGCGGCGAAAAGGCGTTTATCACCCTCACGCCATGGCCTTATGCCAGAGCAATATTGATTGAGTCATGATGGAGTAGAAACGTTCCGCGTTTATTGGATTATCCGCACAGTAGATATGTTCGAATCCGAGACCGAGTGCGATCACTATCGCCGAGTGTCAACTGCATGGCTTCTATCCTCTGGTATTTCGCCGAAGATGCTCTGATACGAAAACGAGAGATTTACGCGTATCAGACGATGCGGCGCCCGGCTAGCGGGTGGCTGACAGACTGGTCTCGTCCCTTAGTAATGTGGGTCTGGGGAAGGCCACTCCTGAAAGCGGTCATGCTCGCGAATCTCACACCAGGGCAACGAGACGCCAAAGACCGTGCATATACAAAGCCACTCCCGCAACATGACGCTGCTTCTCCTGTTGTTGCAAGCAGGCTTCTCCACCATCACCATGACGCTTCCAGCCGGCTGAATATCCCATCGCACAATCTCAAACAGCAAGGTCTCTGCCAAGGCACACCGCCACTGCCAATTGCACAAGCCGTCATCGCTCGCCTCCTTGGCCAGCCACGCACGCTGCGCAACAGCGCGTCTTCAGTAAAAAGACACGCAGTCGCCGCTTCGTGTCAATCACTCACGCAATATCATGGCGACTCCGAATACGAACTCGGAGACAGCCCCTTTCCCATCTATCGACGGCACTCGTGAACCCAACGCCAATGCGAGCCCTCCCAGTTCGCCCGCAAACGCCAGTCGTCCACGAGTATCCACCAATGCTTCCACCGCCTCGAGCAGGATAAGATCTGCGAGCATCAAGCTCATGGAGGCCAATCCGCCCCCTGGAATGTGGGCAGCGACGGGCTCAACAGCATCGAAGGCGCCGTCCCTGTCCGACATTCGCAGAGGCTCCTTTGGCTCCGAAGGCTGGAACGATGACACACAGCGCAAACGAGCAGGCTCCCGCAACAGTCAGGAAGAGAGGACGCGCTTGCCAAGGAGGACAAGCGCAGCTGTGTCGCCAATGGAGGGCAGCGAACCATTTCCTGCCGTGACTGAGGAGGACATACGAGAGAGACCGTTGTATGAAGCCACCCGCGAAACTCCACGATATGGAGCGCAGAACAAGAACGAGGGTACTGCTGTGGAACTGAGGCAGAGCAACTCAATGACGGAGAAGAACGAGGACAGTGCGGTGCGGCAGCCATTGACCGGCGACGGACAGGTACGTGCAATTGGACACGACAACACTGCGACGTCATGTTCAGACACTAACGTTTCCCAGTACGCGAACGGCTACGCACCTCCTCCCAAACTCCCATGGACACAGTCCTTCGCAATCGGGCTCAAGGGGTTCTGGAAGTGGTTCCTAACACCTGCTGGCTTTCTCATCACCCTTTATGGACTCAACGTCGTGGCATGGGGTGGAATGCTGTTCCTATTGCTCTGCAACGCTGCTCCCGCCATGTGCAAGCCGACTTGCAACGACATCAACTCACCTCGACGCATATGGATCGAGATTGATTCACAGGTCCTCAATGCGCTCTTCTGCGTGACTGGGTTCGGTCTCGCACCTTGGCGGTTTCGCGACTTATACTGGTGGGGATTTTGGAGGATTGGAGGTTCAAGCCGCAAAGCTATCGGCATACGCCGCCTGGCAGGCATTCACAATGGATGGTTCCGTCTCCCTGGGTCTACGCAGCTTCCCGAACTCGCAGATGCGAAAACAGTTGATCCCGAGGATCCAGCGGTCCCCATTCCTGTGAAAAACATCCCCGACCCACCTCCAACAGGACTACGCGCCCCCGCCACCAAGAGCTGGAAAATGGACTTTGTTGTATGGAACAATGCCTGGAACACTTTCTTCCAAGTTGTCCTCTGCTACTACATGTACAACTATAACCGCAAACAGCGTCCGTCTTGGGCGACCGGTACATTCGTCGCGCTGGGCTGTATCGTTGCTGGTATTGCCGGCATCATGATGTGGCACGAAGGCAAGAACATCAAGAAAGTGGAGGGCGTACCAGAGGGCCGCAAGGAATACAGAGAGACCCACGATGTTGAAGGCGGGTCGGCGCAGAACATCCCATTGGTCTCGAACCCGGAAAGAGCGGCGAAGTCATGATGATTTGTGCCCGGGATCTGTGATCTGCGTGTGGCGTTCATTGGGCCGGAGGCGCCTAACGCCAACTTGGCGCACAGCAGACTCAACACCATCACATACGTGATGGTAAGAGAGCTGCCTTGAAGATACCCCGCTTGTCGTATACTATTTTTAATCGCAAATCGTTCAGTTTGATTTTGTTGCCCGCCTTCTACGTGTACGTTAGTTGCAGTATTCGTGCAGCGGAGAGTACACTCCCGAGTGGTTCTCATGCAGTTCGCCATTCGATCGCCTGGTGCGCAGCCTTGCGCCATGCGCTTACCCAGCACGCCGAGATAACCGGGGCCGCCGAAACCATACCGAAGCAGACACTAAGCAACCTTTGCATGTCTGTTGACAAAAATGACGTCGCAGTACATGGCAGCCACTAGCAATGCTGATGTCGACCTGTGACTCGCGCACGCGACCGTTTATATACTCGGCTTGTTCCTAGGGCTGACCGGACTGGATTCCTAGACCACGGCTAGACGGACATTATCGTTGCTTATATCATTAGGCCGCCCCTCCCCAGACGTAGATCTAAAAGAGCAAGGACCCTCATCTTCTTGGACAAAAGACATTAACAACCTCACCTACGGATTCTCTAATATCGCCCCTCTTTGGATACAGTGTCAAGTCAAGATGGCAGCTGCCGAATACTACATGGGCACGAACGCCCATGAACTGCCGGGTAACAACCATCAACCTCATGTCTACCCACCTCAACCTCAGCCAAAGCCACCTCAATACCAACATCAGCCCGCGCAACAACCTCAGCGTCCCCAGTTCAACACCGCGTACAGCGCCACACCACCTCCATCCTACTCGCCATACGCCCATCCACCGCCACAGCGACAACAACATCAACCGCAAGCATATCCACCACCGCCACCACTTGCGCAAAAGCAACCTCTAAAGGGCAGTCCGTACCAAACCCCACCGTACCCAACAGGTCCACCAAACTTCCCCACACCAAACACCTACCTCACAGCCCCTCTCCAACCCCAACGAAGTCACTCGCAACCACCCCGCGTCCACTTCGCCGAGCCCGACCACGACTCCACCTCCGAATCCGACTCATCGACCTCGACATCCAGCTCTCCCCGCCGCCGGCGCCGGCACCGCAAACACCGCAGCGACTCAGACCGCGACGTCTCGCGCGACCACCACAACCAACACCACCACCACAGCGCGTCTCGCCCGCAAAAGCACGAGCGTAAAGACCGCGACACATTTCTTGGCGCAGGCGCGGGTGCGATTGTGGGTGATGCGATTTTCCCGGGCTTGGGGACTGCGGCGGGGATATTACTTGGTGGGTTGGGCGGACGGAAGTATGCGAAGCGGAGTGTGAGTGAGGAGGGGCATAGACATCGGCATCGGGATGCGTATTACGAGGGGCGGAGGGAGGGAAGGAGAGATAGAGATAGGGATGAGGGCAGGAGAGATGCGGATAGTAGTGGGAGTGAGGAGGAGAGGTATCGAAGAAGGAGGGAGAGGGGGAGTGGGTGGGACGAGGGGAGTGCGACGTATAGAAGGGGGTGGGCTGTGCGGTGATGAGGGTGTGTTTTAGGGGTTTGGGTTCTTGGGGGTGGCGTTGATCGTATATCCTCACAAATAGACTAAAGCAGGACTTTCATCTTCAACAAGCGATTTCTTTGATTAAAGCCATCTCAGCTTTTCAATACATGGAAATAAAACGTTATATAAACATGTGTTCATCTTTCATATTACACATCCACATCCACATCCCTCAACAACACTTCCTCCTCACTCAAAGCTCACTCCATCCCCGTCCCCGTTCCCCGTCTCTGCAACCCCGGATGCCCTCCCCCAGGCAACCCCCCAACACTCTGCCTATGCCCCCTCGCACCCTGGTTCCCCGCCAAAAGATCCAAATCCACAGGCGTCCCCGCGCCAAGGCCAAACCCAAACGCATCCGCCGCGCCCGTAGCAAACACGCCATCATCCGCCATGCCCGGCGGATCGACATTAAACGGCACGAAATAGCTACTCATGGGGTCGAAGAAATTGTTACTGCCCTGCATGCCCATGGCATCGAGGTTCCAGAACGCATTGTTGAAATCCGCGGAGAGGTCGGGGAAGGGCGACATGTCCATTTGGTGTGCGTGGGATGGGTGGATCATGGAAGGGCTGGTGTTGAGCATGGGGAGGTTGGCGTGTTGGTGTTGGGGGTGGTGTTGCGGGTGGTGGCCGGCGAATTCGGCGATGAATTGTTGTGAGGGGGTTTGGTGGTGTGCGGCGGTTGCGGCGGCGGCTTGGTGTGCGGCGAAGTAGGTTGCTGGGTCGTAGCCGGCGGCTTCGAGGGCTTCGTGCTGCGCGAGGTTCATTTGGTTGATTTGTTGTTGGAGGCGGGCGGATTGGGGGAGTGGGTGGGATTGTGAGTTGTGGCGGTGGGATGGAGGGTCGGTGGTGGTTGCGGTTGGGTCGGTTTTTGAAATGGATTTGGCCTTGTTTTTGCGGGCTTGTTTGCGTTGTTGCGAGGCGAGAGATGGTGGGGAGAGAGAGGCGAAGAACTCTTCGACGGATTGGAGGTCGCTCTTTTGGCCGAGGACGGCGTCGGTGCCTGGCTCGTTGGCGTTCGATTCGGCTGCGTCTTCGTAGTCGGTCTTGGAGACCCCGTGTGGATATCTGTCGAACCAGTCGCCGTACTGGAAGATGCTGCCCTTCTTTTTGTCGCCTGTTGAGGCCGGTCCTTTCAGCTGTGCATCGGCGTGTTGTCGGTACAGGTCCTTCAGGTTCTCTGCAATGTAGTGGAACATGCCCCAGTACTTCTTCATCTTGGTCAGATACTTGACGTTGTATGCAAGATACTTCTTTGATTGAGCCTCCAGCTTCGGGTTCTTGGAGAAAACGCCATGTACGTGAACAGTCGACGAGAAGAAGGCCGAGTAACCAGCAAATGGCGCAACAACATTGTGGTCCATCGCCTCGTTGATGAGGATCGAGATTTGATTTGCCGCATCTAGTGCAGATCGAGCCGACTCGGTGAGGAAGTCGTGTGGCATGTCTTTCGGCGGCCGACTGCCTGCTGTTGAAGGTAGGGCGAATCGGTGCATGAACAACATTATCTGTTGCCACAAAATGTGTAGGTAAAGAAACGAATTCGCAGTCTTTCCGATGGCATGGCTTTTGAGGTTCTCTGGCGTGTAGACGAGCATCTCCGGCAGCGCCTCCTTGAAATCCTTTGCCTCTTTCTTGATCGAGTGGTACGTTGATTGCAACGACCACATCGGCTGTGCCTCGCGTTCTTTTCCGCCCAAGTTCATGAACTTGATGAGCTTCCCCCATATGCACACCAGCCGGATCGTGTACGCTGATACGCCCATGTTGTCGCGCGGATTCGCGAGTTGGCCACTATCGGGTGGAACCGGGTTCGGCACATTGCCTTCTAAGTTCTCCGTCGGAGCATGAATCTCGTGCAGATATAAGTGCTCCTTGACTGGTAATTGCACTTCGATGTACTGCTCGTGTACGAAAAGTGGGCGATCAGTTCCGGACGAGTTGAATCTGTCCATCAGGAAACAGGACCACATTGTCCGCCGCCTGATCTCGCGATCTGTAGCACTTAGAGGTTTCCTGTCGGCCTCGCTCACCAACGGGTCGAATTCGTTCTCTTTGTGCAGCTGCAGGGCATACGCCATTCGTTGTGCCATACCGCCAAACATCCAACTTCGTCCGCCCTGACATGTTCCAAACTCGTGGAGGCCAAGCAAGAGGTATACTATCAGAATAGTGATGTTCGGCGAGTCGTATCGTTTCAGCGCAATTTCTCGTGCCCGCTCAGCCCAGCTGTCGCCACGCAGGAAACATGGCTCTGTTCGTAATTGCGGATGTGTTGAAAATCTGGCTGAGATGGCGCACATGGCTAGTATGAGCACAGGCGGCACCTTTCCAGCTGCCAGTCTCCGCATAAAGCTCGGCTTGTGTAGCAGAGGATAGCTTTGGCCGTAGACATAGTCAAAGTAGACCTCAGCTAGATGCTCCTGGATTTCTTTTGGGGGCAGACTTTCTGCACCCTCGGTGAGTAGTCTGTTGTCATCTGTTTCCTTGGATCGTGAGTTTACACCGCCAACGGCAGGATCCGCTCCCTTCGATTTCGACCAGTCGTCCAAGTCGTTGCCGAATGCTTCCTCAGCGAGTCGTTTCTTTGTCGTCGGCGTCTTCGGAGGCGCACCGGGAATCGCAGGCTTCACGACTGACCGGCCCACGTTCGCTACGGACGGCAGGCTTTCCTTGGGAATCAGCTTGATGACGCGATCTTCCATACGCTTCAAGCGCTTATCCAACATAGCCATGTAGTCTGTTCTTGGCGCGGCCTTTCGCGTGGTGACTTTGTACACGCAGGGTATACGACTCCGCAGACAATGCTTGCACGCTGGCTTCTCGCCCGAGCAGCGAATCTTCTTTCTTCGGCAAGCGATACACGCCAGCGGCAATCGCTTCCTCTCCTTGCCCGCCTTGGTCTTCATCTCACTCCACAAGGGAGGATCTTGCGGGTCGTCTTTACTCCGTCTCGAAGTGGTGGAGTGGTCCGTGCCGTCGTTGCCTGTCAGCCTGATGCCGAGGGCTGATGCATCGTGCAGGTGGTCCCCTAAAGCGAGCATGCCTAACGCAGGCGCGCTCTCAGGACTGGTGTTGTTTCCATCATGCATATTCCTCGGGCTTCCACCGATGCTCATTCTGTGTGGATGCGCACTGCCACCACCGCTGGCATTATCCTCGCTCATGTGACCAATGCTGCCCCGGTGGTCGGGATAGCCGCCTTCAATCTTCACGCCATCGAAACCCGTCCCAAAACCCTGGGCCTGCGCATATGCAACATCGAAATCGGAGAAGGAGCCCATCATGTTGGACGGGCTGATGCCGGTAGCGTTCGGCGACGACCGTAGTTCTGGCAGGCCGTACTCGTTGAGTATGAGGGAATCGTCGTGTTCGAAGCGGGCCTGCGAGGCCGTGTTCATGGACGTTGCGGTTGCGCCGGAGTCGGCCATGCTTCTGACCTCGGGACGCCTGCGTCTGTGCCTCGCCTATGCAGAAGGCCGTTCACATCGAGGCTTCTGCAACAATGTCCCAGCAAGTCTATACGTCGTGCGCATGGGAGCGCTCGCCACTCATTGCAGGGCAAATTCAGCTGACGGAGTCTTCGTGTGCGTAGTTCGGAGGTGAGCCGGGCGAAGAATGGTGGGCGGCTTAGTCTAAGCTCCGACTTTCTCCACAAGGACAGTGGGGAGGCTAGGCGCAGCGTCAATCTCTGGTATGTGGGGAGAAGAGACACCGTGGGCCAACAGGAGACAGCCTGACGAGACCAAAGGGGAACAAAGCAGCAGAACACGCGGGGACAACTCGGACGTCGAGGGCGCGAGATTTACGATGACGGGGAGTGATGTAGACTACTTACGGTAGCACGGTAGCCATCACCCGCCTAACTGGTGGCTGCACTCCTCCGCAGTCTGCGACCAGCCATGCGCAGGCGCGGGATGGAGAATTACGGCTCGCAGGGATTCTCAAAGCATGGCTCCTGCACTGTCGATGTAATCGCGCCGACAGGATTCGCAGCCTGGGCTCTCCAGCTCGAGTCCGATTTAGGCATGCATACGGACAGGCCGCCAATGGGTGCTTGCGGCCCATCTGCACCTGGGCGGGCCTACCAGTTCACCATTATTCAGACATCACTCAGCATGGTGGGGACGGCTAGGGGCCCGTCGCAAACAGTGGCGGCTGATCGGACCATTATGGGTACGCGCTGCGCATCAACTGCGAGTGGTGACTTGAACCGTTTAGCTTGCTTCATATGCACATATGTTTGTGCAACGCGTCGACGTGCTGCTGCAGCTCGTGACATGCACTCGTAGCTGTTTGTGTGGGCTGTTTGCGGGGCAGCCCGAGCTCCATCTGCTGCACGCTGAAGCCACGCGCAGCATATTGCAGACCTCATCAATCCGCGCGCTTCCCAATCTCCGCAGCCACTCAGCGCCGCTACATTGCGGGCTATTTCTTTTCTTCCGCCCGCGCAACGGCGCGCCGATCGCCTAGTCTGTCTACTCATCACCGCCTGGATGTATCCTCGTGATGCCTCTTCTCATTCAGGCATGCAACGTCCAATCTGGAACGATGACGTCCAGCAGCCACCGGTTGCTTTGCTGCGGGACAACGCTAGCTGCACGTTTCAGCCCTCGGAAAGTGCCACGAGGGCGAGCTTCCACGTTGGAGTCCGACAGGGGTAGTTGTGCTGCTCAGGTTTCGAAAGTAGGGAAAGACCTTGTTTCTAACAGGCACGGCGCACGCACATCCCCATTCGATCCATGATCTCCTCGCATATCGGATGTTGTGGCGTCGTGCATCGCCATCCTCACTGTTTTATTCGTCAGCATCTCAAATTCTTGCCTTGAACCGGACACAACTCCTGTGCTTCGTTTCTCGACCACCTGCCCTTTGAGTAATGTAGATGTTTGAATTTAGCCAAAATCTCTTCGATTATTTGCACTTCTAAGCGTCCCATCCCTGGTCAAGCATTACTCTCTGGAGGTTTGAGGTTACACTCGCGATCGCCAGCCGGGATGCATCCATGACTCGAGACACTCACAACTATTGATATTGACATGAGGAGGTGTGGTATGCTGGCCACTCGCCTATAACAGCGACTGTCTTACATGCACGCATTGTGCGGTTGCGAATTATGCATATTGCAAAGGCCTGGCCCGTTCGTCCGCGTTCGATGTCGACAAACTTACGCGATGCGTACCGCATAGTGCCTGTAGACGATACTACATGGGGCTTATATACAGGCGTGCATTTGGCGAGCTCTGCGTAAGCCGGGATAAATCTTGGTTCGTAGATCTTGCTGAAACTTGTGGAGAAATCGTTTACGTGTCGCCGTTGATCGGTCTATCTTTCTCTAGACACACGTAATAAGAGTTGTAAGAACCTATGCTGAGTCTATGCGCAACGTGGTGGTTGTGTTCGCCAGTTTGCGACCATCGAACCCAACGCCTGTGATCTCTACAGCCACGTCCTTTTCCGCAAGATCGTTCGCAAGATTTTTTTTCAAGACGTACTCTAGAGCGTATGCCCTTCCGACTTGCAGACCATCGATGCGCAATGTGAAGTGCGAGAAGGGGCCTGTGATCTCACTGAGCGGCATCTCAACGTGGCTCGCCTCACGGCCGGCTACGTAATCCCAACAGAGTCTCATGTGCTCGTTCTCGCCTTGTTCACGACTCTCTATGCGTATGTTGTCAATGGTCGGAGCTGTCGATATACGCAGGGAGTCGACCGGGACAATTGAAATTGAGAAGACTTCTACGACGGGCGCAGATTCCATTCCACTGTAGCCTTGAAGGAGAAAGCCTAGCTCTTCTAGTCTTACATCATCCACAGATTTGTCAATCTGTGCAGGCGCCTCTATTTGTGCTGTAATCGTGCATATCTCCCCGCTCTTGTCGATCGATAGTAGCTGGAGGTTCTGTGGAGGTCGCCCGTCAATATCAGAGAACTTGAGATAGAAACTTGTCTCTGCACTGAGGCCAGCTGCAACGTTGCGGCAAGTGACTACGATGTTCCTTGTGCCATCTGCTGGCATGTCGAGCTTGTATAGTGGCACCCAGCAGTTGGGGTGCTCGGTCACGGCATCGTCCGTGTTCCGTATATGATAAACGTCTATGACCAGCTTAGTCTGACCTGGGCAATCCTCCAGCCTGTGTCTCAAGTAAGGAGTGATCCCCACTACTTCCGGCATTGGTAGTGGGAGTATGGAGTGAGCGCCGACTTGTGCGTGTAGTGGATGACCATCAAACACTACACGTTCCTCTTCGCTACCGTGTCTACCAAATGCGCGCGTGAAGTCAGTATGAAAGATCGAAGCCGTGCCAGCTGGAAAAGCCCTCGCATGCCGAACAATATAGGAGTCTTCGATTGGCTGGTGTCGTGAAATGGCGCGTCCGCACGAGCACTCGAGGCCATCAGGAAGAGAATCGCCTTCCCACATAGTTCGATCAACATCTCTTCCATGACCCTCGAAGTGTTCAAATGACCATGCGGGTGCAAATATTCCAGCAGAGAGACCGATCTCGGCGAGTTTTGCGACAGCTACACCAGTGGTGGTGCCACCCTTTCCATAGGTGGTTCGAGGAATGCCGAAGCCACTCCTGTTCTGCGCCCAAACGTCAATCCCGAAATATACGTTTTCGAAACTGATGGAAGATTGCGCGATGAATAGTTTTGCCTCCTCGGCCTGTCGCAAATCCCAGTTGTAGTTTGTAAGAATTCCCCCGCACGCTTCTGCAAAGGGCAGATTGGCTGGGGTCACGCCATTTTGATAGCTCACCTCATTAGAAGTTGTGAGTGCATCGTACCTGGACGATCTTGTTAATCTAGTCCGGTGTTTGGTATAAAATCACGCGGGTAATCCTTACCATACCAGTTGCCTGTCAACACCAAGCTCCGTTCGGAGCTGTAAGAGGAAAGATTCGAGATTGTTCGCATGCCAAGTGTCTTTCACAAACGGTTTCTCGATGTTGACAAGCCATCCATCGAAGCCGTAATGCTTCGCAATGTTCGCCAGTATGGTTGCAAA
Source organism: Paraphoma sp. B47-9 (assembly GCA_001748405.1). Taxonomy (NCBI): domain Eukaryota; kingdom Fungi; phylum Ascomycota; class Dothideomycetes; order Pleosporales; family Phaeosphaeriaceae; genus Paraphoma; species Paraphoma sp. B47-9. The sequence continues at coordinate 83,421 of BCLK01000141.1, forward strand.
TCTGAAGTCTGCGGTAGGTCCTTCGCCGGTGTGCTGCAGCAATCTCTCCGTGTTCTGTGCTTGTGGCTCAATGATGAGTGTACCCAGAGCCTGTACACCATTTCGATGCAGAGTGTTAGTCCAAGTAGGAGGCGGTGTGCAAACTAGCTTGTGGGAGAAGTACACAAATGTATCAACATATTGGAGATAATCACATGCGTACATCTCCTTGGTAACGCCCACTTCATGCATGCTTTCGTAGTCATGATAGTTTCCAGACATATCGTGGCATAGTAACACACGTGCGCGTCTCTCACCCTGCGAGTCTATTACCCGCGAGCGTCGCAGCAAAGGGGTGTTTGCTCTCTGCAGTGGATCGCTTTCGTTTACGTTCCACGTCTCCAACTGCCTGATCGTGTCAAAGTACGTGAAGCCCCTTCGTCGATCCTGTTCACGTCTTTTCTGGCGCTCTTCTGGAGTCGGGCCAGTGTCCGGTGATGGAAACATGTGTCGATAGCCATCGCGTATGGGGCGAAGAATGTCTTTCCATCCTAGAATGCTTGCCATGGCAAGTCCCAAGGTGATGTGCCTACAAAGTCTTCAAATCGAATCCTTTGTCATATCAGATCATCAGTAATGCTCGGTTTGTCGTTGCGACACTCCGAAGCGCACTGTGCACCCAATTCGAATCTCTTGGAGGCGCAAGTAGAAATGTGGCAACCAGAGTCGAGTAGAGGAAAACGATTCGCGCGGTCACTGTGTGTTTCAGCTACGGAACTGGTTTGAATAGAGTGCCTGAGAAAACTATAAAGTTTCCACCAAATGGTGAGGTTGAGATCGCAGGTCTTGCGGGTGCGGTAGTGACGTTTGAGCGACGGCAGGGGTAGGAGGTCTTGGCATCTGCGATGCAAGGATCAGCTCTCAACGCGCCGCCTTGCAGCTGCTCGGTCTAAACGTGTCATTTCTCGACAACACTATATTCTCCACGCTCCTTTGCAGCCTCCACCATTGCCGGCTGCATTCACGCGATCCACATACTGGCAAGACACGCTTTGCCGCCAACATGAATCTCTTCCGACTGCTGGGTATGTCAATTTCCTATGTTGCGGAGTTCACGGAGGTGTCGAGGGATGAATTCACGGTGATGGGTCGCAAAGCTAACCACGTCTTCTAGGGGATTTATCCCACCTGTTCTCCATCTTGATCTTGCTTCACAAGATGAAAGTTTCAAGTGTACGCCTTCAGTCCTTCTCCAAAGCCTTGCGCATTTCCTGACAAGCATGCAGAGCGCATCCGGCATCTCGTTCAAATCGCAATTCCTCTACCTCATTGTCTACCTCACACGTTACGTCGACCTGCTTTGGACCTTCTACCAGCCCGACCGCCTGTACAACACCGTGTTCAAGATTGTCTTCATCAGCACATCTGCGTACACCGTTTACCTCATGCTCAACGACTACAAGCCGACCCACGATCCAAACTTGGACACATTCAAGGTGCAATACTTGTTAGGTGCTAGCGCAGTGCTTGCGGTACTGTTTCCGTATAGCTACACAATCTCAGAAGTAAGCGCTGCCTCAAATTGTACATCGATAGGTCGCTAATAGCAAGCAGATCCTTTGGGCGTTCTCCATCTGGTTGGAATCGGTTGCCATCCTGCCTCAACTGTTCATGCTACAGCGCACTGGCGAGGCTGAAACGATCACGACACATTATCTATTCGCGCTCGGAGCGTACAGGGCACTGTACATCCCCAACTGGATCTATCGCTATTTCTTCGATGTGCCCAAGTTCTATGACCCGATCGCGGTCATTGCGGGTATTGTACAGACAGTCTTGTACTCCGATTTCTTTTACATTTACTACACAAAGTAAGTGCTGCCCAGGCTGGGATGCAGGACATATCGCTCACTTATTCTAGGGTCGTCCAAGGCAAGAAGTTCAATCTTCCCGTGTGAAAACAAACTTCACATCGACGCGCATTCTTCTGTCAAGCGGCATATATCGATCGCCACGTTTTTCGTGTACCATAGCAGCATAGGGATTGAGGACCACGGACTGGGCGTTCAAGGGACCTCTTGCACTTCATGGCATGTGTGGGATTCGGGTTCTGTCACCGGAGATATCACATTAGGCGCATTGGATCTATATCGGCAGAGCTGTGATTACTCAAAAGTTCTGCGCTTGGAGAACGAAACATCCAAGGATCGTTTCGCATTCAGCCGTAGCGATTATAAGATATGTAGATTTCAAAATCAAAAGAAAGCACGGAAATCGTCGTTTGAATTGCACGTGATGATACCGCGACATACTTCGTTTGCCAGATTCTTCTTCCTGTCTCTTCGATACGATCATTGAGACCCTCTGTTGCGTCATCTCGAAGTGGGTGAGGCTGAGACACGTGCAGACTCCGGCTGCAGGCGCCACTGCGGACCACAGTCGCGCTTGCCAACCCGGGTCGGAACAGCGACCAGCAGTCACGCACATCGACCCGTCACCATTCCAACCCTTCCCTATACACGTATTATTAATACTATTCACTCGCTGCTCCTCTTCAAACATCGCACCCCGCTTATCCTCCTGCCGCTGCGCCTCCTCTACATCCGCCGTTTCTCTACAATCGCGCACGCGAGGCTACGATACACACACCAACAGGCAATGTTCTGCCTACGAAGTTGGATCCCAGTCCTTTTCTTCCTGTAGGTCAGAGTTCGTGTCAAGAATGCGCTCGCTGCTAACGGTCAACAGGCTACGGACACACGCTTCGCCCGTCTATCTCGTCCTCTTCATCTCCGCAACGTACTTCCTCAACCGGCCCTGCGTGTACTGCTCGCTGCTTTTATTTATCCTTGTCGTGGCATTATTCGATTTCCATACACCATGGTTCGATCCGCCGCTCACCCCCGACACCGCCGAATTCGCCCTGAACGGAACCACATCGTTGCAAGATACTATACTGGAAACGGCGGGGGTGATTGCACATGCTGCGAATCAGACAGCGCAGGCAATAGTCAAAAGCGCTGTTGAGAATGTGCGCGGGAGAGTGGGTCACACGAATAATGGAAAGGAGTACGAGTGGGTGAAGGGGTTGTTAGGGAAGAAGGAATGGAAGATCCAATGCTTGGATGTGCTCATTAGGGTATGAGACTCGGGGTAAAGGCTGGAAAATTGGATCTGGGCTGTACAGGACAAAAGAGGCGTCCTCCATCGGCATGGCTGGTGGTTGGAGAGGACGTCGTTGCATAGATGGCGCATGACTTGTGAGCATCCTACGGCGTTAATGATATACCACACTGCAATAGAACGTCCTTCATGAGGTCCTCCAGCCTCTTTATGTCAAACAGGCCCGAAGCCTCATGCAAGGCAACCGCCCCTACACCGGATCAAACGTGCGCCGCGGTCACGAACGGACTCGGACTCGGACTCGGACGCCCTGGACCATGTTGACCGGAATCGAGTCCAAATCAACCCACCAAGCAACTCTTGCTTCTTGGACGACTGTGCAGTTATCTATTCCAAAGGATTGACACCAGTGGGCTCTTTAACGGTTCCAACGAGTATCTTAAAATGTAATTATACATCGGCTACTACCAGAATTTGCCATACTACCTTCCTTCCCGGACCAGACAGATTCCATCCCGTCATTTGTCAAATTATCTGCCTAGACATGAGTAACATGTCACTGCTCTGTTTGTTCCCCGCCCTATGCGCTAGTCACGCTGCAGGGATCAACCCGTAGTGGGGCAAACCACCGGACGCGCACCTTCCTTTCGCAGTGTGCTTGCATCATGCGATGCGAGATCACGTCTCGCGCAATTGAGCTCCGCTCTTCAATCCGACCCCTCTATTAAATCTGGCTGCCCTTCGTGTATCTTCGAGGCTTGTGTCTCGACCACAGCTCTGGACAAGACTTCGAGCTACACCACTGCTTTCAACATATTCCGCCAGATCCAGTGACCCCACTAAGAGCTTGCGAAGCTTCTCTGCCAAAGCTCTAAAGCTCCATACCACCTCTCGTGCGCCGTTGAGGACTAGGCCGACGTTAGCAGCCGCTGGGAATACCGCCTTCGGTCTTCAAAAACGATACTGCCAGAGCGAAGTCACCAGCCAATTTGCAGACATGGCTTCTGACAGAGACATCCTCCCATCCTGGTCAGTCATTCCTGGGTTCAATTAAGCTGTAGACCGTGTCATAGGGCTATAGCAAATGCTGACATATTTCTGGTCAGGGCCAAACCTTCCCACTACACCTTGTCCCTCTACGACCTCGAGTTTGGCGGCAAGTTCGGCTACCAAGGCACCGTAACGATCAACACGAAGATCGACAAGGGCGATGGCTTCAGTGACCTTGTGCTGAATGCTCATCAGCTCAAAGTTCACAGCGCCGAGCTCAAGGCTGGTGATGCCACCAAGTCGGCGAAGGACATCTCGTACGATGAGAAGCGCCAACGCGTGACGCTTGACTTCGGAGAGAAGATCAACTTCTCTGGAGAAGCCACGCTGGAAGTCAAATTCGAGGGCACTATCAACAATGTGCGTCTTGCATCAAATTGGGGAAGGTGATTGCTAAATTACCTACAGATCATGGCAGGATTCTACCGATCCAAGTACAAGCCCAAGGGTGATGTTCCGGCGTCCGTTGCCAAAGACGACGAATTCCACTACATGTTCAGCACTCAATTCGAATCCTGCGATGCCCGCCGCGCCTTCCCCTGCTTCGACGAACCGAACCTGAAGGCCACCTTCGACGTCGAACTCGAAGTCCCCAAGGATCAGACCGCACTTAGCAACATGCCTGAGAAGGAGACAAAGGCGAGCAAGCGCGATGGTTTCCACACCATTGTTTTCGATCGTACACCAATCATGTCGACCTATCTTCTGGCATGGGCTATTGGTGACTTCGAGTATGTCGAGGCCTTCACCGAGCGCAAGTACAACGGCAAGAGCATTCCTGTCAGGGTCTACACCACAAAGGGCTTGAAAGAACAAGGACGCTTTGCCCTGGATAATTGCCACAAAGTTGTCGACTACTTCTCGGAAGTATTCCAGATCGACTACCCTCTACCCAAGGTGGATCTGCTGGCTGTGCACGAGTTCGTAAGTACAGATCTCCCTGTTTCCGGTTTCGTACCGATTGGCTAGCCAATTATACGTAACACTCCCTCATCTCATGAACATGAAGCTGATCGTTTATTTCTAGTCACACGGTGCTATGGAGAACTGGGGTCTCATTACCTACCGGTTAGCATCATAACTCACAATTTTCTGAAGCAACGCTAACCATCCTGAAGCACCACCGCCGTTCTTTTCGACCCTGCTACGTCAGCCGACAGCTATCGCAACCGCGTCGCATACGTCGTTGCACACGAACTCGCTCACCAGTGGTTCGGCAACCTCGTCACCATGGACTGGTGGAGTGAGCTTTGGCTCAACGAAGGCTTTGCCACTTGGGTCGGCTGGCTGGCCATCGACCATCTCTACCCTGGTATGTCTTCAGAAAGCTATTCGACACTAACTTACTAACGAGAGTGCAGATTGGAACGTCTGGGGGCAGTTCGTTGTACGTCATAAATCACGAGGTACATTCACTCCGTACAATTGCTGACGATGTCTAGACTGATTCCACACAACAAGCCTTCGCCCTTGACGCTCTGCGCACATCTCATCCCATTGAGGTGCCTGTATACGACGGCCTTGAGGTTGATCAAATCTTCGATCACATCAGCTACTTGAAGGGAAGCTCTGTTATCCGCATGTTGAGCGCGCACTTGGGCGAAAAGGTGTTCTTGCAAGGTGTTGCGGACTACTTGAAGGCCAACCAGTACTCTAATGCCACCACAAATGACTTGTGGTCCGCGCTGAGCAAGGCTTCCGGACAGGACGTGAACAGCTTCATGGACTTCTGGGTGCGCAAGATTGGCTTCCCGGTCGTCACCGTATCCGAAGAGTCTGGTCAGATTGGTCTGCGTCAGCAGCGCTTCCTGCTGTCTGGTGACGTGAAGTCCGAAGAAGATCAAACCACTTGGTGGATCCCACTTGGCCTCCACACTGGTTCTTCTGCTTCCGCAGCCTCGGTACATGAGATCACTGCTCTTACAAAGAAGGAAGATACCATTCGCAATGTCGATAACGGCTTCTATCAAATCAACAAGAACCTTACCGGCTTTTATCGGACCAATTATCCGGCTGAGCGCCTGAAGAAGCTCGGAGAAGCTCGTGCACAGCTGACTGTAGAAGACAAGATCGGTCTTATTGGCGACGCCTACGCGAACTCGATCGCTGGGTTTGGATCCACAGCCGGCCTTCTTGCTTTAGTGGAGCGCTTCTCCGATGAATCGGATTACCTTGTATGGTCACAAATTCTAACAAACATTGGCAACGTTCGCAGCGTCCTTGCAGGCAGCGAAGACGTCAGCGAGGGCTTACAGAAATACCACCTGAAGCTCATCACACCAGCGGTAGAGAAGATTGGGTGGGATTTCAAGGATGGGGAAAGCTTCCTCGTGGGCCAGCTTCGTGCGAGCCTGATCCTGTCTGCTGGCGTAGTTGGCCACAAGGCTACTGTGGATGAGGCGCTGAAGCGTTTCGATTCCTACCTTTCTGGAGACAAGTCCGCTATTCACCCGTCGTTAAGAAGAGCTATCTTCGCCACTGCCATCAAGAACCGGGGCGAGTCGGCGCTCAAGGCCATCCAGCAGGAGTACCTCATGACTACTTCCATCGACGGCAAAGAGATCTGTCTCCAGTCTTTCGGTCGCGTGCAAACTCCTGAGCTCGCCAAGCAAGTTCTGGATTTCGGCTTCTCGGACAAAGTTGCTCTGCAAGACAAGCACTCTGCTACAATTGCCCTTGCAAACAACAGCAAAGTGCGCCCAGAAGTATGGTACTACATCCGCGACAACTGGGATACCAAGATTCATCCTACGCTGAGCGGCAACAGTGTCGTCCTTGAACGTTTCTTGCGCTTCGGTCTGAACAAGTTCGCTGATGAGAAGATTGCTGACGATATTGCGGCATTTTTCAAGACCAAGGACACGCGTGGTTATGATAAGGGCCTCGAGGTTATTGACGACACAATCAGGTCGTACGCAAAGTATGCGAAGAGAGACGAAGCTGTTGTGCGAGAATGGCTGAAGGCCAACGGCTATCTGTCCTGACTCGGATCGAAACTCTAGCCTGGTCTCTGCCAATGCAATGCGCGGGCTTTGATGTATATGAACGCATATAGCAATGCAAAAAGAACGACAAAGGTCGGACATACCACACTATTTGAGCGTCTTCGAGACCATACCCCACTGACAATTCGCCACACCACTAAAACCATAGCATAAATCTCATTGCATACAAAGCTGTGTGTGTGCATTGAACGACCAACCAACTTCAATTTCACTATCCAACATTCCTGTCCCTCATCCTCCGTGCCGTGAAACACACGACTGGTGCGTCGTCTGCCTGAATCTAAACAAGCTTTCGCAGTCTCGGCAACCAGGATAAATATATTGACCCCAACCACGGAACAATTCAATCTAATATAGTGCAAAAATGGGACTGGCTGCAACATAAAACGTGTGACCCCCGGTTCGATTAGTAGAGTATGGGGAACTAGCTCGGTGTGTTGCGCGATTGGTCCGTGTCTGTAAAGGTTGATGGAAGAGTGAGGGGAACGGAGGAGACGGGCTTGAGGGGGAAGTTCACGTGCGGTGTTAGGGCGAGTGAGTGACGTGAAATAACTGCACTCGTTTTTGGCTGGAGAAGTGTAAGATGGACTGCGATCATGGCGGCGCTGTGGAGAGGGTTGTGTCGCGCTGCGGTTTTGGGTACGGTTGTCCTTGTGCTGGTTCTCGTGTCGCTATTGTATGATGGTAGAGCTGCAATCAACGGTAGGCAAGGACATGGTAGAATCACACATCAAGATGGAGGAAAGACGAGCGACAGACTCGATTTGAACGAACAAGAATGTCGAGCTACGTTTCCTGGTTTATTTGATGACATCGACGCCTCGATTGCGCAAGGCAAGTTCAAGCTTCATAAGACGGACCCGGATTACAAAGGTCTAATTCAAGGTCGTGTCTTGAACAACAAGGTATGATTCCCTTTCAATCGCATCCTACAATCCATCCCATTCATCACCCAACTCACATACCTGTAGCTCCATATCCTCACCACCTCTCCTGACACCCTCCCTCAAATCCTCCGCCAACGCACCGCTGTCCTCTCCCAAATCCATCGCGCGTTACTCACATCGCCTTCCGCTTTACCGAACAATTACTTCGCATTCACCATCAACGATGTACCCAAAAACACTTCCTGGGGCTTTGCGCGCCCAAACAAGAAATCCGGACACGAAGGAAAAACATGGATCATGCCCAGTTTCTCCGGATGGACATGGGCAGAATCCAACCTAGGATGCATGGACGACATCCTCGACCGCATCGCGACCGTCGAGCGTGCCTTCTCGTCTGACTTAGCGCGCAAAGACGCAAGAGTCGTATGGAGAGGTACACCGTGGTTCAATCCCCTCGGCCACCCCAATCTCCGCAAAGACCTTCTCAAAGCCACAAAGGGAAAAGACTGGGCTGATGTCGCGGCGCTGAACTCGTCGAATGGGCTGCGCATCGAAAAATTTTGTGCATACAAGTACATCGTGTATACTGAGGGCGTGACGTATTCGGGACGACTGCCGTATCACCAGGCGTGCGGGAGTGTGTTGCTTATGCCGCCGTCAGAATGGCTGACTACGAGCGCGTTGTCAATCAAGCCGATTTGGGCGGATGATTTGCTTCGGGAGGTTGGTGTGGATGTTGGGCGTAGACGGCAAGAAGACAAGCGTGCGTTGAGCACTGCTTCTTCGTACAAGAACGCAAATGCTGTATACATCGACCCTGACTTTTCGAATCTCGGCAGCGTAGTCGAGGTTCTTGATAGACATCCGCAGGTGGCGAAACGCATAGCGAGGAATCAGCGCGATTTGGTGGTTGGCGGTCGGTATTTGAGTATGGGTGCTGAGACGTGCTATTGGCGAGCGTTGATACGGGGGTGGAGCCAGGCCGCGGTGATTGACGAGAAAGAGTGGGGGAACGAGGCCGGCGAGAGGTATGAGGCGTGGTTGATGCAAGAGGTCAGTTCGACGAGAGACGGGACCAGGGGAAAAACGATCAATACTGGCAGAGCGCGGTAAGCGCGGATATGATTAGATGATTGTGTCGAGAGTAATGAAATCGCAGTCAGTGATGAAGCGGGAGACCGGTAGGGCCGGTCCATTCGTACGCGTACAGCTTCAGGAGGTCACCAAGCCATGCAACAACCAGCGCGCTGAAAAGTCGAATTGGCCGTACCAGAATAATCTCAAGAACGATCGGCCAGAACCATGACGACCTCCAGTACTCGAATTGATAAAGGCGAGGTAGTTCCACGCCTGCATGCTCTGTGCAGTCGTACACGATCGCCCTCAAGATGTAGTGTTGAAGCTGGGCGTGTGCCAAGAACATCGGAAGGAAGGACGTAAAGTCCATCAGAATATATCGCCAGCCAGGATTCATTGTGTTCAAGAATCTGAAAGTTCTCTTCAATTGTGGCTGCTCGTAGACAAAGGCCACGTATCGTGGGAAGGGCGTAACGCCGAGAATGTCCGGATACAAAGTCTTGGGCATGTTTTGATCGAAGCGAAGTCGACACCACTCCAAGTCCGACAAGACTATGAAAGCGAGCAGGAAATGAAGGGGTGCAGGCCGTACCGTTGCATGTTCTTTGCCTGGACTGCTGATGTGGAGATGCATGCCATGAGCGACGTACCGAAGTAGATATGTGGTAATGGAGACGGCGAAGCAGTAAGACACTGGCAAGGGATAGGAGTCCTCGGTGATATGGTTGGCGGTGATGGCGGCTGCGATGGGGAAGAGAGTTGCTAGTAGATACCAATTTCCGTTGACGACAAGATAGTTGTATGAGAGCGACGCAAGGAGCGCAATAGTAAGGTAGCTGAGATAGCGCCGTAGCGACACGCGCCGAAGTGTAAAAATGCTCTCTATCCCCATCGTGTACGTGGAATGCCTGATGTGGGTGTTTCAGAGAGCATTGTTCGATCGCTTGATGTTTATTCTGTGCGCACTTGCCAGGTTGCAGAAAATGACTCTGGTGGAGGGCGGGGCCGTATGCCGTAGTGTACCAGACATGGGTGAAGGGCGGGAAGTTAGTCGAGAATTTCGCCCATGATATCGGCTCTTGGAGATCTTCGCGCCTTTTTACAAGTGTAGCAAAATATTAAAAATTTCGTGAATACCTCTTAGCCACTACAAAATAAAAGCGTTAGTGGGGAGCGAAAATGGTCAGCCTACAAAACACACACTATGTTGTGACTCTTCTGGGCACCACGTCGCGAAAGTCCAACCGAATAGCATAAGTAAGAAGTCGAATACACTTGGCTTTTATTGGAACGATATCCTAAAAATATCCAGGGTAATCGTCACGCTACAGGCCTCACAGTGTTTTCCGTTCTATGCAAGGTATAGGTCACTAAGGCTTATCGATCAACGAACCCAGTCTATCTTCACATATCTATGCACTCCAGATCGCGATCTGACTGGAACTTCAACCATGAGTCCTCCGTGCTCAGATAATCGCTCAACTATGCCAGCCTTTCCCCTTACCTTTCCTTTCATCCGCTGATGTCCTGCTCTCAAACCCATCCACCAGCCTCATCGTGAATAATCAAGTCTCCACAACCATCCCAGCAATCCACACCTCATTCCTATTCCTCACATTCATATTCTCCATCCTTCTCTTCTCCACCTATCTAAGTCACGTAATTCATCAGTAATCAGCCATTGAATGGAATGAATTCCAAACTCACAGCCTTACTTCTGTGGCGTCAACATACGTGCTTGAGGGAGCTCGTGTTGTTTTGTGTATCGCCGCTGCCCGGCTTTTCAAGGTCAATTCAAAGATGCATTGAAGAGGAATTCGCCGCCTCTTACTTTGGTGAAATAGTAGCCAGCACAAACCGCGAAGCATGGCGAGAATAACCATAGTGAGCAACTGCAAAAGAGCGAGGATGTCAGATTTGGTCCACATGTTGCAGCTGCTCTTGAGGTTGCTAGATCTTAAGGCATAGATCCATTCCGCTTATAACACTTGGGTTCATCCATCAGGGACAGAGGCTGAGTTGACGCGGAAACTCCATCGCATGCTCGATAGTTGAGCGGCTAACTCAATAAAGATGCGGAACGGCAAGCTTCGACTAGGGTCACGGACGGCTAGTCCATATGAGACTGCGGAAGCAAATAGTGTGCATGCCCGATCTACGCAATTCGTTACACAGACACGTATTGAAGCGCGGGGTCCTGGCAAAAGTGGGGAAGCTGACAAGTGGCGATTTGAAGCTAGTCCGGATCTGCCTAGGTGCTAGCCCGCTTTTGGCTGCGGAAGGAGGGTATGATGGATTGTTCGACTGCAAATTGTCGTCGTTGTCGCTGTCGTCGTTATGCCTCGATTTCCTACAAATACATCCGTTGCGGCATATCGGTCCGTCATATCTTCCGCATCAACACCCAATCTTGCACTTAACTTTCCCCAAGGCTGAAAATCCAGGCACCTGTTGCCATCCAACATCTCAAGCGACAAGCCTGTGTCTTTATACTTTCTTCTTTCCTATTACGATACACCTCACATACCATCCATAGGCTGCTCGGTTACCTCATCTACCAGCTTTGTTCCTACGCTCTGCCATGCAGCAGTACGACGAATCGACATGGCAAGCCGTGCAGAGTGTTGAGGTTAGCTCGCAGCCCGGTCCAGAAGGTGTATCTGATATGTCAGAGACACTCGAACCTCAGCTCTTCGCAGAGTGTGCTCTCGTCGATACCTTCGCGGCATCGCAATCTCTTCAACCAAATGACTACGAGGCGCCGTTACATCCGCAAAACGATCTGCAACTTCACACATTTATGATGCCTTGGATCGACGACAACTCTCTACATTCGTCCGAACCATTGCAACCACTTGCTACACAACTGCCTGGCCCACAGCTACAGGATCATCTCGTCACGGAGCCCTTCATCATCGACAGACCAACTGCTAGACAACGCGGACAGATCTTTGGTGAAGTCCTGCAACCACAATCTGATTTCAATTTTGAGACTGCAAGCGATCAATATTTTCGCAGTGACGGCAACCAATGCATGTACCCATACGCAGAGACCTCGACTATCGAAAGCGGCCTTCAAGACACTAATTTCAGTGCGCCATTAGACGACATTCTTCCAGCGGCTTCAATAGACCCGGGGGTCGGGTGCATACCAGAGGTATGGCCGTTAGCTTTCGGTTCATCACCGTCACCTTATGTCGCTCTACCCGAGTCAGTGTTGACACTACAGCCACGACTGTCTGAATTCGACCCATCATCAGCTCCATCCTCCGGCACCGTACCCAAGTCCGGATCGACCTCACAGCTATGGCCATCTACTTTCGATTCATCACCATACTACGATCCCGGTCAACAGGAGCACCTCTCAAGCCTCAATGCTGGTCCATTCCAAGACGGTCTGATTTCTTACCCCACGCAGCTGCGATCTTCTTTTGATGCGGCGACGTTACTCGGATCGTCATCGCGCAATACCCTGAGACTTTGGCCAGACTCTAATCAGACGTGTCAAATCAGATCCTTAGGATCTCCCCCATATCAACGCATTGGTAAGCAGACTTTTTGCTATTTTACTACCGCTCCTCGCTTCTTCAATACCATGTGCATGGAGAATCTTCTCATCTGGTATGCGACACAAGCTGACAGCTGGAAATATCAGACCACAGTGATTTCACCTTGGGCTACGATTACCTCAGCACCTCGGTGTCTACACATACCCCTTCATCTCTGGGCACGCTCCCCTGTGGGGCTGATGTCACTACGTCCGACGCCATGACCTCTCCAGCGCAAGTACAATCTCTGATTCTCTCAAAAACCACCACCAAGCGGCAAAGAGAGACTGAATGTTCGGCCTCTTACGAGCAGCAAAATTCTGGGCCTTCCATACTTCCGAGGCCCATTGGTGAAATGGACGATACATTTGAACCACAGATGTACGAGCATACAGCAGATGGCGTCAAGCCGCCTCCGAAAAAGCGAAAGCTGCGTGAAAGCTTTAGAAAGGTTAAGAACGCATGTTTTCTGTGCAGGCTCAAGTACCGACCGGTATGTGTTCTGGACATGCATCCCATACAAACTTGGGCATTTGCTTACGTACTAGTGCGTTGTTCGCAACACCGGTCCATGCCACGAATGTGTGAACTCGGTGGCACGAGTATGGGGAAAACAGCTCCAGCTTCCAAGGTCTAGATGCGACGAGAAAAATAGTATGGCAAACCTGCCTCTATTCACCACAACACTTCGTAAGCTGCCTTACCATCGCTCCCATCTTTATCGACACTGAATCTGCCAGCTTCCTTGAATGTGAAGATTCGCAACACCACCTTCAACGCCTTTCCGAATCGTGACGCGGTTTGCGTTTTGCGACTTCTCAAGCCCATGCTCACCATAATGAACGACCTGGAACCAACGCATGTAAGACGTAAGATTGAGCACACGTCAATAGCTTACTACAGCTACTGCCAAAGTGTGGTTCGATGGAAAAGGTTTCTCAACCATCTCGTTCCATCTGCTACAGAACTCCTCGACGTACTAGAGATACTACACCGTGTCCTCCTTCGCCATATACTGGACAGATTTGACAGTATACAATCAGGCACAGATCTGCTCGCTACATTGGTCGCCATTAAGGTGGTGTCTGACGACTTACCATCACTAAGACTTTGCGAATCAGTCAATCAAGCTGCCGTAGAGCATCTCGAGAATTATCTTGAACACCGGAGAATGGCACTACTCAGTGTACTATCTGCTGGCCAATCTGTCTCCAAAAGAATAAGCCTAAGGAAGGCTGGAGATGTGGTGACGATCTCCGGACCGTTCGCAGAAGCCCCTGAGTATTTCCCGCCAGGTCACTGCAAAAACAGACGGGGTTCACATGGCAACAATGAGGCGGGATGCCCAGACTGCCTGCAGCCTCCACTTCTCAATGTACAGCCCACTCCTCTCCAATATACGCAGGCAACACCCACATGTCCTTCATCAACAACGATATGCAGTCTGCCATCGCATGTTCTGGCATTGCTTGATCTCGACATGGGATCCCTCTTCGAGCAAATATGTGACACCAAGGGATTGATTATGCCAAGACTTCGATACTTAACTGACGCGTCCAGCGAAGCGAAGCTCCACTTTTTCGGAGAGTTGTTTCGTCAGGCCATGTCTATTACACTGCTGTCGTACTTCGATGCACTATCGACGAGGATGAGATCTGACGATTGGCGGACAAATGATTTCGGTGATGTTGCTCGAGCAAAGTTCAGGGCAATTGAGAAGGGCATGGAGGATTACCTGCTGATAGCAGCATTTGTGCAAATGTCCAATTATCTATTGGAACATTTCGTACTAAGTGAAATTGAGTTTGAGTCACTGAACAGCGGACGCAGTGCGGGTGAGTATATGAGAGATTGGTTCAACAAGTCTCAAGACTCTAAGATGGCGAGAGAGCAGCTCCACGAATCCATCGACTATCTTGTCAGGAACCCTATAAGAGTACTATTGGTAGAGACAGGGGAAAAGAAAGTCACCATCTACACGTGTAATGGAGCTTTGGAGCGGTTAACGTTAACGGGACCACGTCGGGCACCGCGCCCTCGACCAAATGATGGCCTTTAGTCTTAGCATAATCAATGAAGTTGAGGGACAGACGACGTGCTTGCAGGTGTGAACTACTGTAGAAAGTGCGCGGAAGGACAGGACACCTACAGAGTTGCGCAGAAGTCTGACGAACGCATTGGCGCCACCGGAGTCAACCACGAACACCACCATCACGATCACAAACAGCAGAAAGACCTTTTACACATACGAAGAAGCTCGTTTTTATTGAGTTGCAGGGCTGCACCTAAATCCGCGCGGACCCTGCAACTCAATGAAAACGAGCTTCTTCGTATACTCATTTTCAAGAGGTCTAGTATCCTGTTAGGTTTCAAAACCTTTAGTGTGTTTGGGAGGAAAGAAGCTACCGAAACATTAGCGCTTGTCAAATGAAGAATACTACCTTGTGGACGGCTAGCCATGCTTAGCAAAATCAGCATTCAAGTTCCAATTGAAGGACTCCTTTGAACTGACGCCAACTCAACGATCGAAGCGCACGACAAAGTGATAAGAGCATGAACCAATGTCTGCATTACCCTCCACCTTCAGAGCGTAGCTAGACATAATATATACTCGTAACAAGCCCCTAAAGAGCACAATCATTATGCCTCCCACAGTACCCAGTCGTATGCAATCCCACAGCACGAACGCCGAGCACAATGTCCCCAAAGTCAAACCCCCACCCCGAATCCTACCCTTTGCGATACATGTAGACAGCTACTTACCTCCAAAAATCCGCCTAATATCCGCAAACTTAACCGGCTTAACAAGATACATATCGACGCCCGCATCGCTCGCATCTTGCTGATCCTGTGCGCTAGCAAGACCAGTCAGCGCTACAATCGTACTTCTCTCCAAGCCCATTTTCTTCTCGTACGCGCGGATCTGGCGCGTACTTGTCAGACCATCCATGACTGGCATGCTCAGGTCCATGAGCACAAAGTCGAAGGGCTTGACGGGTGGATCGGTATAGCTGGCTTCGTGCTTGTATGTCTCGAGGGCTTCGAGGCCGTTGGTTGCTTCGGAGTAGCGGAGGGATTGGCGCTTTGCGAAGACGACGAGAAGTTTGAGATTGATGGCGTTGTCATCGACTAGTAGGACTCGTGGACTGAAGTACTCTGCGCCACCCACTTGGCCAGGACTGGGAGGGGTGAKGGTGGTCGGCATTGCCTGTGGAGGCGGTGGCGAGGGCATGCCAGGTTCGTTTGGAGGTGTCGCTTTCCCATGTGGATAGACTTCGCTCATGCTGCGATGAGTCAAGGTATGTGCTGGCGGGCTGAGGGCATCATGGTGCTGGATGGGCACCATGGTCTCCGAGCGGATCAAGGGGATTCGTTCAATCTCTTGAGCGTCAGAAGCTCGGTGCCTGCAGGCCAGGAGTGCACGAGCTAGTTTACGTGGACCACATGGCTGTGTCACAAAGTCTACTACCCAGCCGAGTGCGCCCATATGTCTGCCAAGCCTTTCGTCAACGGCAGATTTCTCTGCTGTGTCTGTACAGATGCATACTACGGCGAGCGGGACTTCGTCGTTTCGATCCGCGCTCGGCTTCTGTAGCATCTTGTCGAGGGACGCGGAATCTGTTAACAAGAAGTCTACCTCTGGAATGGTTGTGTCGCGCTGCTCTGATAGCTTCATGTCGAAGCCCTGGCATGCCTTCTGCATCGAATCCTTGATCTTGACGCCTCGTTCGCCGCCATGGGTGTCAACTTCCATCATGATGCGAACAGATAAGCCACTCAATTCTGTTGCAGCATGGAGAATATGGTCTGCCTCGACATTGTTGTTCTGGGCAATCGGCAGCCGCATTGCAATTTCAATATTCGTTCCGACATTGAGCGTACTCCTGACTTCGATTTCGCCTTTGAGAGACTCAACAATCTGCTTCACAATGGATAGGCCCAAGCCTGTCCCTGAGCTGAATGGATCTTCCTGCGAAAATGGCGAGAACAGCTTCGTTCTTTGATAATCAGCGGACATGCCGCGGCCAGAGTCTTCGATGGAAAGAGCCAAGTCAACGGCATGTTGGCTGACGGTGGCTTGTTGCAGCGTTATGGCAATGAATCCAGAATCTGTGTACTTGAGGGCGTTACCCAACAGGTTCATGACAATCCGACGAAGCGCACCAGGCTGAGATCGAACACTCCAGCTGACAAACGGCGCTACAATCAACGAAACGACAACTGAGCCGTGAGAATTTCTGGCGTTGGTGATGGAGTTTTCAGCTTGGTCGTAAATGGCCCCTCCGTTAGCATTATGACTCTTTCTGAAAGTGTGACCTGCGCAAACTGTATCGCAGACTTCTTCCACCAGTTGCGCCAGGTCAAAATCGGCAGTCACACCAAGGATCGAGTTGTCCGCCGGCAGCCTCTTATGTCCGCGCTGTTTGCGGCGAGCTGTGACACTTCGCAACTTGTTGATTTTCGCGTAGTCAAGCACGTGATCGATGGTGTCGAGTAGCGTCTTGCCGCAAGTTTCAATCGACGAAACAAGCGACTCCTGGTAAGCGGAAGACACCGTATCACGCAGGAACTCGACGGACCCAAGAATGCCATGCAGTGGCGAACGAAGCTCGTGCGATATGGACGCGATAAAGGTTGTTTTGGCCTTGTCAGCCTTCTGTGCGGTCAGGCGGGCAACTTCCGAGGCGATACTGTTTCCAAAAGCCTGAAGATACGGCAGCTCGTTCTCTGGGCTCATCAATCTACCGGCCTGGGTGGTCCATATGAAGCCGCCGGCCACCCATCGCTCAGACGACGGATCCCATAGGGGTAGAAAGATCAAGGTGCGTACATTGGGTAGGACTTTGAGGAATTCCGAGGGGATAAATTTCTCTCTCCGTCGTCTGGACTTTTTGGATCCGCCCGAGCTGGTTTCCACCATGGTGCGATCTGATTGATCTGTCTCGGATGCTTGTGACTTCTCGTCCGAACTATTTATGCCAACGCCTTCCTCATTGTAATTGAAGAATTTGCCATATGGGTAGCGATGAATGTAGCGCTCCATAGCCGACTCGGTAAATGCGAAGTCTGCATGCACCAAGGCCGCATTGCCCTCTCTTAATGACAACCCTGCTACTGGGCATGCCTTGCTATATGCCAGAGTAGGCTCTGTCGAGCCATCAGCGGAGGCGTTCGTATGTCGCCTCCGCTTCGAGGTCGTAGAGTCGCCGGTATCAAAGTCGGTCGTGTTGTGTGTTGCGCTTTCGTCACTACTTTGTACGTTGCGGCTGAAGTCGTGAAGCTGGCCCTTGATGCTGGCGGTGGAAGTATCGAAGAAGACGACACCATCGGCATCGGTACTTTGGCGCACGATACGTGCCGCTCGCTGAAATATGCGAGTCACGTCAGTTTCGCTGTCGCTTTTGCGCTGAGCTTGCTTGACCGTGGCAGCTTGTTCCCGGGCAGTATCGTCATCTCCTTCGTCCAAGGTCCCGAGGCGAGCGTTCTCGGTCTGTTTCTCCATGGTGGTAGCAGCTCGGGTGCCGGCGTCCTCGCGAGAGTCCGACGCAGACGAACGCTCGATAAATTGAGTTAGCCCTCTGACCATACGCTCGCCTTTGATACGGTCATCGCTGTCTTTGGCGAGCTCGAGGTGCTCCATGACGGCAGCCGCGACATCCTGCATGAAGCGAATGTCTGCAGCGGAGACGCTGTCACGCGGGTTGTCGTCCGAAACGGCGTACACTCCAATCCGATGGCCGGCTTTCGTGACAATAGGCACGCCGGCGTAAAATCGGACGCCTGGCTCGCCCTTGACATAGTCCTTGTCGGCGAATCTGGGGTCCAGTCGGCAGTCCGGTATGACCATGGCGGCTGCCTCCAAAGTGGCATCATGTTCCTCTTCTCTGGCAACATAGGTAGAAGCGAAGGTGTGATAGCACACAGCATCGAACTTGTTCAGAATGGCATTACCTAGCCATACCTCGTCCTCGGGTCTCTCTGCAGTGGGAGCGAAGAGTGAGGACGTTCGGGTCGCCTCGGCTAGAATGTACTGTCGGTTCGAATCGATGAGCGAGACCATGGCACGACGAGTGTTCAGACGCAGGGCCGCAAGTTGCGCTTTCCGCAAACGCCATTGTCAGCGCGTGTCTCGCATGCTCAGCGCATATTGGCACTCACCAAAGGCCGTCAAGCTCCTGTCACGCCCCATCTGAGGCCGGTACCCTTCGTAAGTGAGGCCCTTTGGGCCGCTGCCGTCGGCGCCCACGAGGTTCTGCGCATCGAGCCACGGGCGGTAGTACCTAGCGTAGCACATGGTCAGTCGTGAATCAATTGTGTGCTTCTCGCACACTGGCACCCGTTCACGAACCTGTGGAGGTCCCTCTCTCGCGCAGCCTCAGGGTAGGAGCAAACCATGGTGACGTGACGTGCCTGCCACCGATGTGGCAGTACCAGTACGGTTACATATAATTGGTGTGGCGACAAAATATGGTCTATTTGGAGCCTCGATTGTGTCGCGGAGACACTGGCCGGCACCACTTGGCAAAAGGAGTCGACGGCTGCTCCGGGGGCAGACGACGTGCATTTACGCTACAACTATATGAGTGCTAGACGCCTCTGCACCCTTGCTGACGACAGGCGACCCTTTGCCAAACATCGCGGACACCAGTCAGGGACTGGCAGAGGAAATCCTTTCGGAGCGGAACTGGACCAGACTGGCTGCAGCGGGACCGTTGTGTGCCTGTGCGCATGCCTGCTGCCGGCAGCTAGCAGCCACGCGTAGAGCCCACTTCGCGCTCACCGGCCCCAGCTCGGCGGTTATGCAGCAGAGGCGATTGTCGTGGGTTCGTCCGATCTGAGGTGTGAAATGACGTCGCCACTCATCTCACAATTCTGTGGCATCGGTCGTGTGCTCGGGCCGGACAGCAGCTTAGCCCTGTCGATCTCCCGCCTGACAGCCGATGGTCAACGTCGAAATTTCTGGCCTGCGCCATCGAGCCACCCAAAACTGCCTTCCCAGGATCCACGCTGGCCATGTTCGACCTGCCGGGCGCCAAGAGGTACGTCAATGATTTTCCTTTGGCCGTCTCAAATGCTGACATGGCTGAGGGTCCGCCGCGAGGAGCTCGAGTCTCCCGTGTCCTCCCCACGCTCTACTCCGGATCCAGCCTTCGAAATCCTGCTTCGCGCGCGTGTTGCCAGCGAGTTTATCTTCACCGACGCTGACGTCGCTGGCGACCACCAAGGAAAGTCTGACGAGGATGAGACCGAGCTGCGGCTGTTCGCAACACCCGCTACCGATGCTCCAACCACGCACACCATACGCCTGTCCTCTCCAGGCGCAGGCGATGGCGAGCAGGGTTTCGTGAAGAAGAAGCCCCGGAGCTACTATTTCGCCGACGAGCCCACGAGCGACGAAGAGAGCAGACTGCAAGCAGCTGCCATCGATGGGAAGACCGTACTGGAGCTGGCAGCGCAGCCATGGCCGGGGTGCGCGCTGCCGTGGAAAGTGCAGAGGATATCTGCAGCTGGAATCAGGAAGGAGGTCCTCGTTGGCCATCCCCCAGAACTTGTCTCAGTTGAAGATGTCGCCCAGAAGCGCAAGAGGAAGGGCAAGAAGACCCGCATCGCCATAAGGAAGAAGATGCAGGCCACCAAGGGCAAGCGGGAGGAGCAGGAAAGGCTTGCCAAGGAGAAGGAGGAAGCCGAGAGAGAGAAGAGGACACGGAGAAATCGAGAGAAGAAGCTCAAAAAGAAGGCAAAGGCACAGACTTTGAAATCGGAAGGCGCAGGCGATGCTACTGGGCAGACTGCATCGGTGCAAGAGACGCCCGTGGAAGACGACTGAGTCCGCAAACCGCAACTCATGTCCCTGCCAAATCAGTCACCACGCCAAAAACACCGAGGCAGCCTGACTGGTCAGGCACACAGGTGTCAGCTAGTTCGCTGCGGGGAAGGAACTCTCCGAAGACTGGGGACGACTGAGCATGCCCACCTGATATTCTCCGTACGCCATTTCCCATCAAACGTTCACACTACAACGTCCGTCCGAATGCGCCCAGTACATACAATGCCGACAAGCAAAGGGCCTGCTCGTGAATGTTTCCTGTCGCAAATGTTTGCCGTCCGTGAAGGGCTCTGGTGAAGGTATCACGCGGCACCATGATCTCTTTGCTTGCAGAGCCACTCTTCAACTCTTCAGCGGCCTCTCGCAAACCTGCGACTCTTCTCTCACTCCATACAAGCTTCCACTCCGAGCCCTCAACCATCAACAAGAGCTAGCAAGCTTGTCTTCGACGATACGTCCGAGCCTATTTGCAGTCGACTACGACTACAACTACCATCTGGAGGATCTCACTATGGGCGATCTCGAGAGCCTCGACCGTGCATCTACAATGGTCGGCCTCAACTTATGTCCCCCGGTCTCGGCTGCCACGGGCACATTTCCCGAGTTGCAGCAAAGCGCAGAGTCTCAGGACATCGTCCCATACACAAACGGCTACCATGGCGACCATTACCCAGATATGGAAGCGACCAGTAACATCGACCCTGCGCTTTACTACAGCAACAGCTTCGCGCCAGAGCCGGCTAGCCAACTCCCGGACCTCTTGAACTCGTATATTGAGAGCTACAATGCTGCTGTACGTGACGCGGCCCGTATGGAGCACGGCAAAGCCTTTTGTATCGCTCTCCTGCAGCAGTACTACCCCGCGCACGAAGGCTACATTATCCAGGCAAGCACGCCCGGCCCGATCGTGAAACACGGTATCAACTTTATGCTCAAAGCCAAGGACGGCACAGACCCAGACTACACGGTGCTGCCACCCAAGATCTACAAAAAGAGCGACAAGAAGGGTCCCAAGGCGCAGCGCGAAGCTGAGTTCCGACGGCAAAATCGTCACAACAAATCTTTCATAGGAGGTGTAAGATGGTACAAAATCGAGCCCGAGGAATTTGCCGGATTTGAGGTTCTGAAGAAAATTGAACGTGCAGTTGACGATGGGCATACAGATGTGGAGTATCGTATGCACACGTACATGGCAATCATTCTCGATCATTCACAAACCTTCCCGCTTTTTGCTGCCACGAACGATGTTCATCGCGGCGACATTTTGGCCGACGCCCTGTGTCGCAGTCAGCAAATACAGTCCTGTCACGCTATGCTACTCTTTGGCTCGCGTCTCGAATTCTATGATTTTGAGAACGGGAGAGAAACGGAGATCAGGTACGCAGAGGATGGAGAAGATTTTCAAGAGGCGGAAGTCAACGCCGATGACCCCACCGCGACCATCTGCACGGACGCGACTGGCAACGAGTTGGCTGTGGATTTGCGCATGTCTGACATGCAGGTCGTAGATCGCATGTTCAAATCAGTGGCGGCGCAGGGAGTGGTGTACATTGACTCAAGACAGGAGCACAGGCGGGACAACGGCGAATGGTCAGCTCACGAACAGTAAATGCAGGAAGATTTAATGGTAGGCAACTTTGGAGACGGGTTTAGCTGAATGGAATGAGGTGTCGGCAACGACATTAACGTCGCAGTATTGGTAGAGCTTTCCTTGTGGCCATTCACCTAAATGGGAAAGTGCACGTGGGGCTACTCAACCTCATCAAGGCAACGTATCACTGCTCACTTTACACTATGTCTACTCGTGTATCGGGATCGTCCCCACAATTTCACAACCAAATACTCGTTTTCCCGCCATTCAGTCATGTTTGAAGGTCAAATTCACATTCGAAAAAGAACATTGAAGTGCACTCTAGCGAGCTTATAGGTGACACCTTTTATCACAACACCGCAGTTTGCGCATTCACTCTTCTTTAACGACACCAACCGCTTCACACACGTCGCCGCCAACGGTACAATCACGCACCATGAGCAATCGCCTCCCGTCTTCTGAGTTTCACAAGTATGGCCGCAGTCACGGTCAAGGTCACGGAGACCTTTCCATGGACTATATCCATCGCGCACTCGAGCATTTCTCTCGCTCGCCACGGCATCACCACCACAGCCCACGCCCGCACTCGTCACCCACGAATAAGCACTCCAACTCGCGTCAGCAAAACCACTCAAGACCTCTCCGATACCATCGTCACAAGCACCGTCGTGACAAGATGTCCTTCGGTGGCCCGTGGTCAACGGACCTGGAGGAGTTCAAAAAGTCCATCCAGTCAATGCCCGATCAGTACAAGTCCTCCTTTGCTAGCGCATCAAAGGAAACGCTCGAAAAGATATGCGACGCAGATGTCTTACACGTCTGGGAGACAGACTCCGACATCGATAACCTTATCCAGCTCGCGTCCGTCATTGTGAAGTTGTGCAGCCTTGGAAAGCGCGAGGAGAAAGGGGCCAATACCAAAGATGGCAGCATGATCATCATTGCGGAGGAGAAGTCGAACCGGAACAACTTCGCGCGCATCTGCCAGCTAGTCGAGCATCTGACTTACGCGAACGGGAAGAAGCATCTCGAGGGCACTGTTGCCGCCTTTGGCAGTATCATTGTCGTCAAAGGCTGGAACAATTCCGTTCGAAGCGAAAATGCTGGCAAAGAAGCCGAGCAGGTTGTCAAGCGCATCAATATTGCCATTGAGCGCGTCTTCAAGATGGGTAACTTTTCTGGAAAAAAGAAAGTCGTTTGGCACCAAGGCCCGGTGATCCACTCCCTCCTGCATTGGATCAACAACACCACATCTACCCTACGTTCCGCTCTCCAAGCAATCAGCGTCAATGGCTCCCTCGATCTAACCGACTCGGTCAAGCCCTCAACCCAAGGTCGCTCCAACACACTCTCCGACCTCTCAACACTGAAGTCATATGCGAAGAAACTAAGCATACCCGTCATTTTCCTTGACCCCTCCAGCCAACTCATCAATTATCAACATCTGGCTAATTACATGTACTACTACGCCTACTACATGAACACCTTCCTCCCAACCTCGCTCTCTCGACCGCACCTACACAAAGCCCAAGACGACCTCGTCACATTCTCCTTCCAAATCCTCGGCGCAAGCCGCTCCAAATACGGCGACAGCATGGTCAAGCTCGTAAAAGACCGTCTCGATCCAGGCAAAGCAAAGAAATGGGCAAGACACTGCGTCGACCCACGCAGCTACGAGAAACACAAATGTCGCGCCGCAGGAAAAGAATCTGAAATTCATCGCGCGACACAAACAGCTGACGAACCATTTCCTCGCTTCAACCATTATTCCGATATCACTGCTTTTGCGCGTCTGGCTGTTGGTCCTGCAGCTGCTTGTACAGTCTCACAACACACTGCGGCGCCTGTGTCAATCGATTTCAAAGCCTCGCGTCTCCGCCCTGCGTATCCAGCGACATTCTACATCCTCATCCCATCTACATCGCAAGACCTCGAGAAAGTAACACACAGTATCCAAGGCCTGATGATGGCTGTTCTCTCACTGATTCGCCAAGAAAAAGGCGCGCCGACGATCGGGGCTGAAGAAG
The DNA here is from genome assembly GCA_001748405.1 of Paraphoma sp. B47-9. Lineage (NCBI taxonomy): Eukaryota > Fungi > Ascomycota > Dothideomycetes > Pleosporales > Phaeosphaeriaceae > Paraphoma > Paraphoma sp. B47-9. The sequence goes on from BCLK01000141.1 coordinate 107,536, forward strand.
TCGCTATGTGGAAAGAAGTCGTCAAGACATGTACTTGGGCGCTTGATAACGCGAAGGGTAAAATGCCCAAGAGTGTGGAAGATAAAGTTAAATATGTTTCGGAGAAATTGAAGGCGGGATGTTGGGGTCAGTCGGTCGGTATGTCAAGTAATACTGCAAATGGAAATGGGAATGGGATAGGACATGGTGTGAGCGAGGCTGCAAAAGCGAATCAAGATGTTATCAAAGCATACGGCGCTGGTGAGAATATGTACGGACAAGTACCGCAGACATATGGTGGTTTACAAAGCTGTATGGGTATGGGAATGGGCATGTCAGCTCCAGCACAACAGCAGCAGTACGCTGTACCGCAGGGTTTGACGGCGCCGCCGAATTCCCCGGGCATGGTACAGGCGCAAGCGATATATCCGCCGCAGAATCAGTCTTATGGACAGGGAATGCCGCCACAGGCTTACGGTGGGTTTGCGGATGGGTATGCGCAGGGTCAGGGTGTGTGTGGAAGTGATGGTGCAGGGTATCCGCCGCCGCCGCCGAGTATGGGTGGGCCGTGGATGTGATTTCGCTGCGTTGAGGGGGGAAGACGGATGGTATTGATGTCGGTATGCGTGGTGCGTGGTTTGCACTGCGGGCTTTGAAGGTGCAGATTGGACAAGCTCATGTACGGTTCTAGGGAGATTGATAGCACGTTTGAGCTAAAGGCGAGACGTATGTGATTTGAGATTGAAGGGTTATGGTATGGTTCAGGACATGGTGATATCGATGAAGTGTGTTGATATTCACGTACTTCCACACAACCCTCAAAACATCGTCCAAGACTCGTCAAGACTGCGTCACTATCCCATACATCATCGCATTTATCCACTAAATTGCTTTCCCCATCCCAAGTTTACACGAAAGCTGATGCCCAGATATAGCCTGGTCCTACAGATTTGCGTCGACGTTAAAGCCATGGTAGCTTATGCTAAAACTACGGGTCGATATTCACGCTGGTATGAAATGGCTTTGATACATTGACTTGGAGGCTGACAAGGCTGTGGTCTTGCATGGCGCATTGCTCATGCACACGGTCTCCAGAGATCTCGTCGCTAAAAGAGCGCCACAGGCGTGTTTTGAGTGACATGGGCGAATAGACCGTCAAAAGTTGAGTTATTGGATGACTTATGGGCGTGTGGGTGGAGGTGGAGGCGAAGGCTTGGGTGGGCAAAAAGTGCATGGAGACTTTTGTCTTCCAATGGCACCGTGTACTTCTGGTATAGACATTGAACTATCGAGTTGTTAGAGCTAAGCTACTTGGAGAGAATAAGATTTGATTGATTCTACATGAGAAATAAGCCGAGCAGATCAGATTATATACCCTAAACAGCTTATTATAACTCCGTGATCCGAAGGTCCTAGCCTCTCTCTCTTGATACTCGAGCACCCATGTGATCGTCTCATCTCGTGTGCTGAATACCTGTACATTCTCTAACACAAAAAGATAACTTGGGAGATCGCGAATGATTTCAGTGACTCGCTATACGCATTCTGATATCAGTTCCAGTGCTAAATTATGCCTGGAATAAGTTTGGGTAATCAAATGTATCGAGCTAATGGCTGCAAATCGTTCTCGAAGGATGACGCGATACACGTGCTCACATCCAATCTTGGAACTCTAGCTTCATCATGATGCTAGGTACTTCATGAGGCAGTTCATTGTTCTCAGCTATAATCCGACTATTTTTGGGCGTTTTTCACAATGCTTTTGAAGACCCATTCATGGTCAAGTGGAGTTTGATAATGTCACCAGGAAACAAAGGCGGCCATGCGAACAATGGCGAGCATACAAACGGTCGAGGAAGAGTACTCAGACATCCAGTCCCTTCTTCATTACTGAGAAAACAACAGCACTTCTAAACGCTTAATGAAATTGCACTACGACTAAGACAATCGCTACGCGTGGTATTGGCCATCTGACTCCTACAGAATGCCGCCGGTACGGAGTGCTTTCCAGCACTCACGTATTTCGACCGCAAACAAGATCAAAAAAGTCCTACAGATGTAAAGTCGATCGCCAAAACACCCGTCCAAGGGGTATGGAAAATGATGGTTCAAATTGTTACAGAATCGCTGTGCTTCAGACACTACTCCATCTTCCACGCTTTTTACACTGGCTGCGCGATCACCGCGCCGCGGGTCAGAACTGGAACTGCAATCCTAATGATCCAAATCTCCGGCAGCCCATCGGTGATAATGTACTTGAAAGCCTTGGACCTCATGCCACCGGCTGTGTACCATGTCTACTGAAGCAGCTGATCAAATCCTATTGGGGCCGTCATGTTCTATCAGAGGATGGTTATGGGAGCCCGTTACCGCTTCGTCATGACGACGAAGGTATTGTAGGCATACACAACCTTGCTGAGCGCTGGTTCTGTAGAGATTCATATGGCTGGTCGGAAAAGCTGGATAAAGAGTTTGGCAAGCACAAAAAGGCCGCTGACGGTATCACGTTCTTTACGCCGATCAGACCTGCTAAGTATAAGAACTACACGGAAGCGAAATTAGAGGAATTAAGAGATAAGCGCTCTGAACCAGTAAGAGCAGGCCACAGATTTGGTCAGCAAGACGCTGAAGAATTCATGCACTTCATCCTCGATGGCATTGAGTCGAGTTACGATGGCGCGTATGTATCCCCTACCCCCAAGTTTCCACTCCCTGTCCACCGTTTCCCTATATCACCCAGTCGTCCAAACCTAACTCGCTAACCACTCCAGGGCTAGAACGAATCTAAACAACGCTCGTAAGCGCCAATACGACTCCCTCTTCACGCTCACCTATCACGAGTACCGCACCTGCAACACCTGTCACGAACGCTACTTTCACAACTCGTTGGAGTGGCTCGGCCTCCACGTAACGCCTCTCGCCAACGGCACCGACACGCTTGCCGCCGCCATCGAACGCACCATGCACGACGAGCTCAACGCCGGGCATTCAGCGTGTGCACTCGCGTGCAAGGATACAAGCAGGATTATCGAGTTTCGGATGCATGCCACACCAGAGTATCTGTGTGTGCTTCTCGACCTTCATCTGGATATGTCGGATACGAAAAACAAGGCAAAGTTTCATGTGCCTGAGACTCTGGATTTGACAAGGTACATGACGACTCCGCCAATCGACCAGACTCCTGTACACTACAGGTTAACTTCGGGCGTTTATCATAGCGGCGACTCGTTGCAAGCGGGTCATTATACCGCTGGTGTGACGGGATTGAAAACCAGTCCGAGAGGTCGTCGACCTGAGGGTGGAGACGGGAGGCGCGACGATGTGCAGTATTGGTGTAATGACTCAGTGGTGAGGGAGTGGGTGAACCCGGGTGCAGTGAGGAATAAGTTGACGAGTAATCCGGTGGACTTTTCAACCAAGATGGATCGGCAGGGCGCGTTTCAGCCGTATATTCTGTGGTATGTGAGAGAGCCGGATGAGGTCGTGGGGAGAGTGTCGGGGAAGAGACTGCCAGTGATGGTGGGGGATACGGTCGCGGAGAGAGTGAAGAGCGCGCCGAGAGTAAGAAGACAAACCGTTCTTTGAGATTGAAGGATTTCAGATATTAGGGACATGTGTTGAAGCTTATTCTCGAAGTCGCGAGTTTAGCTATTGGTAGTTTGTAATGTCAAATAAATATCTGGATAAGCTCAAGGTTCACATGCGGGAAGTGCTACTAAAGATGAAGAATGACATGGCTTTGATCGACCGAGACAGAACTTTGTTTTCCTACTCGGGTATGGGTTTAAGAAGATTGATAGCACGTTCAATCATAGCCGATGCGTATGCATGTTTTGAGAATTAAGAGCTAAGGTATAGTTTAGGCTACGTG
>BCLK01000142.1:0-12673 GCA_001748405.1 Paraphoma sp. B47-9
CCATAGCAAAGTCGAATGGTTTTCATTCTTTTCGCAAGTTTCATGTAATGTACTTATAAAATTTGGGTGCGAGAGAACCCGTAAGGCGTCGCGTGTTTCGATATACATCTGGACATTCGTTTTGCAATATCATTACACCTCTTCTACTACACCGCTCAGCTCCAGTAGGACAATATATCCACCCCATCCTGCAGCTCAGATAGCCTCGAATGGTGCTAGAGTAGTAAAGCCGACCTTAATGCAATAGGGCGTAGGGCTTCAATGTGCTACAAAAGTTGCACTGTGGATGTAAGCGCTCGCGAGGACATTCGGGAGTGTTCAAGGTGTAGTGCATTGCGCTGGCGGTGCCCCGCCATGCGTGCTTCGCTAGGCGCTTGTCTTCTTCATGTTCACACATATCTTGGGTGTGAATGGCGACGTCTCACCGCGCATGTCTGTTTGCATTCACCTTGGATCTGTCCTTTCTCACCTCACCTTCAGAGATAGCTATAATAACTTCGATCCAAGCTTATCAATCCACCGAATTTTCATCCACCTGCCCACCTTTCTCCTCGCACCAACCGCAACCATGCCCAAGTGCAAGACCATCACTCTGCGCTACCGCGGCAAACACTACAAAGCCCACATCGGCTCAGATGATGACGAAATGGATATTTACCATTCCCTCTACCTTGCATTAAGCAGCACTATCGGCGCCTGCGACATCATCGTTTTCGACCGGACTCGCGGCCCTAAGGGCGAAAAGGCGCACCTTGCATATCACGAGCTCAAGCAAGGCAAGATCTACGATGTCCAAACATCCAGCACCCGTCTTCAGGGTCCAGGCTCGGGTTCTGGCGCTTCTCAACACACGGTGCGCAATCTCGCCATCATTCGCGGCAACTGGGCCTTGCAGACCAACGAGGCCATCTTCGAAAAGTATCTGAAGATCGCCCCGCGCGAGCGTAATGGGTCCCATAAGCTTGCTACCTCGAACGAATACCCCGTGGAGGATCCGTTGAATTGGTCGCGTCGCTTCACCGAAGAGCTGCGCAAGTTCAGCCTGAGGACTCGAGGTGAACACGAAGAAGGAATGCGACTTCTCCATCAGGAAGTATACAAGCGCCGCGAGGCATGTGAGGATGACGAGCGTGACTGGCTTGAGGTCACGTCTACGGATATTGTCAATGCGGTCAAGGAGCGAGAGTGGATGTTGAAGGAGGGCCCTGGGGAGATGAAAGCGAACGAGATGTTTGCAGGTGGACTTGAGCAGGCTGTGGATCAGGCGGAGGAAGAGGAAAGTGAAGATGGGTCAATGGTTGGCACGGAATACGAACAGGATGGGAAGTTCACTATTGCCCTGCGTTAAAGTAGTTGGGAGATCAGATCAAAGAAGATGTGCCATACTTACTAAATCCCTTCATTGAGTCATGCTACTGCGTCCACAAGCTTGCGCTCTAGGATGGACTTACAAATCTGCAGAATTTGTAAGGCTTCTCTGTTTTTCCTCGCTACTGATTTCCCTCTTCCTATCAGCGTTGGTGCTAGCCCAATCGTATTGTCTGAAGATTCTTGTCCATGTAGTCCCAATTTCTCCATATTCCCTCATCCGGGCCATTGTCCAGGGCGAGACGCTCGTAAACACCATCAATGAGCCCAACGACAAGAAAATTGGAACGACTATAATGATACTGTGGCAGGTGCAAGGTGAATCTATAATGATGCTGTGGCAGGTGCAAGGTGAATCTATAATGATGCTGTGGCAGGTGCAAGATGAATCCTTCGGTTGGTAGCCTTGACGGATCTGGATAGCGTATGATAAGCTCGTACGCACTGGTCTTTTCGGCATTCAAGGTAACATCTGGCTCCTCGTTGTACTTGCCGGTAACATTGTGTCCCGGTCGGATATGGATTGGAGTAGTCCATGCGGTGATGTGTAAATATCTTGATAATTCTGCTTGGCGACGAGTGGGGTCTATCTGGAGGTACTCGTTTCAGGTTAGGATTGTTCCGTTGCAAGTCTTAACCTTTATATCAATATCTTTACTGAACATGAGCTCGGAAAGGTTGACTCCGCTATCTCCTGGCTCGCCATCGCCACGGTAGTCTATCTAAGGGAAATGCTCTACTGGGGCTTTCCAGCCAGTCCACGACCAGCTTGAAAAACCTGGACGACGGGCGATAGTGCCTCGCCGGTGTCGTATATGCCTCCAACTGAGACCGAGAAGGAAGACGAGAGGAAGCACCCACAGTTCCTCTCAGGGGCCGATTATCTTTTCGAACTTCTTATTTATGAAGAAGTCTTCTAGTACGGGCACTGCCCAGCAATGCCGGAACCCTGGACAACCCTTCTCAAGTGCGCGAAAAAGGCCAGTTGCGGCAAGTAAGATGTCTGTCCCTTGAGTAAGGTTGAGGCGCGAGTATGTCTGCAGAAGAAAGACGGCGTGTCTCTGATGGTAATTTCCGATGCGTGGAAAGATTGGGGTCGTGATTCGTGACCATTGCGCTGGCGACTGTCAAGGTCAGCTATCACTCGTATGGTGTTGAGATTAGGCATACCGGATCCGTTTCCCATCCCCAGGTTTTAGAACATAGATAGTACACTTCACGGTCGGTGAAGACCAATCTGCGGCGAGCGTAAAGACCCTCTTGATATGTCCATCCGCGAGTACTATAATATGAGCGAGTGATGAGATTCTCTCTGCCGACCACTTCTTGAATCTGAACTTTAGACGAACGAGATTGATGATATGAGACGCGAGGGCGGTGGTTGCTCACGCCAGGCAATTCTAGTTATAAGCTATTAAACTATACGAGATAGCTCTCTTTACGCAATCTAAGCAGCGCAGTACTTATATGTAGATGTTAGAGTATTTTATTTATTTAAAGTCTAATTAGAGTTTTGTTGCAATTGTGATGTAGTTGCATATAGTTGTGCTAATGTAGGGTAAAAGCTGATTAACGAAGAAAGGAACGTCATCCACTGTCAGTAGTATGATTATTGCCCCGCTTGCGGCGCTGTATTAGCTCAAGTCTGCGGACGCGAAGCGGGAACTCTGATTGGCTGATCAAAGCTATAAAGACAGCCACCGCTAGCTAGTGCTCGTGCTTGCTTTCGAGGTGTCACTTTCCGCATGCCCCCACCCGACACAACTCGCAATTGCAGCCACCGCGCAACATACTCGAAAATCCATTCAGCGTCTCACATGTACTATTAAAAACCGAACAAATTTCTTTCAGAAAGATAAGCCTCGTACAAGACTTTAGCTGGGAAGAAGAAACAAAGCTGGGTCTGCCTAAACATGGCGCGAGGCTGAACCTCAACATGGCGCGGGGCTGAGCTTTAACAGGAGGCTGTGCTAAAAAATAAACAACAGCAAGGCGGCAAGACATCATAAAAAGGGTGACCGACGAGCCCGTATTCCATTCGGAATGGGATTCCATATCCACATTCACAAATGTCAACAGAATTGCAATACAACCCGCTAAACCGCGAGAAGAAAGAAATACGCCTCATTCAATTCGACACCACCGACAGCTTCGATGGACCTATCCGTGCACAACTCGTACACGCTCCATTGAACGACAAGCTCGACTATTATGCACTTTCATATACCTGGGGCAGTAGCGAGAGAACAAGAAGCATATCTCTATCCGGGCACGACTTTCCCGTCACCGAAAACCTCTATCAAGCTCTTCAATCGTTTAGAGATTTCCGCAGCGATCGCAAAGGGAAGGAAAGTGAGCGATATTGGTACATTTGGATCGACGCTATTTCTATCAACCAGGACGATGTCGCAGAACGCAATTACGAAGTCACTCGCATGACTGATATCTATCGTTTCACGGCCCATGTTTACATCTGGTTGGGAGTCGCTTCGCAGGATAGTGCGCTTGCAGTTGAACACCTCGGTAGTCTTGCAGAACATGCGACATGGAACAAGAAGATGACGATACTTCCGCGCGGAGTGAAGTTCCTGAAGGGCTGTCTATTGCGTGTCGTTGCGCTATGTAGCGCATGTCTCTACACACTCTGGAGGTTGTCTTTTCGACAAGTTTTCATCTTGTGGTTTGGGGTACTAACATGGAATTCTGGGTACGGGGTGAAAGGAATCCCTGTCCTAAGATATTTGCTGCCTTTTTGGAAATTTTCGAATCGATTGGTAACTGTCACAGTAGCAGTCAAAGCGACTTGGGGGATAGTGACGACATACTGGACGAACGTATCTAAGATAACGGATGAGCTGTATCACAAACCAAAGGTAGAAGTCGCGCAAGCACTCCAGAGCTTTTTTCAACGCCCTTGGTTCTACAGAGTGTGGATCATACAAGAAGTCGGAATGGCCAAGAGAGCAACAATCTTTTGTGGGATCGATGTCATTACATGGGATACCTTCTGTATGGCGTGCCGCCAGATACAGCATATAGTCGACAGAACTTCAGAAAGGAGTCTATACCTTGACACGCATTACCGGAACGCGACGGGTCTGCAGCTCTACTCGAGAGCAACGCCTTCGGACATCTGGCGTGGACAGGCTAAAAGTCCGCAGCGAGACCTCTGGTCACTGCTCTCTCAGTACTCGTTCTTCAGTGCGACGAACCAGCGTGACAAGATCTACAGTCTTGTAGGTTTGGCGACAGACTGTGATTTTGCAGAGCCCAACGCTTCATCTTCATCGCCTCCAAAACCAGACTACGACAAACCAGTTCCGCAAGTCTACGCAGAATGGATGCGCTACATGATACTCAAAAGCAATTCACTCGCCTTCCTCGAGCTATGCGATGGAATATGCGAGATGCCTGGTCTCCCCTCCTGGGTACCAGATTTCAGCCAGCGCCTGGTCAGACAACGGAGCGAAGAAAGGACAGACACGATCGCCAAGTTTCCAGACATACCCATCGCCACATTCTCCTCCGACTTGCAGACTCTCACAGTCCACGGCTTCACAATCGGTCACCTCGACGACGACCTGCGAAGCTGGTCCACAACGACCGGGAACCTCCAGCATCGGCCCCGCGGCAAAAACAGTCCTACATCAGGTCCGGTGGACATGTCTTTTCTACTCAAGTTCATACAGCTCTTCACTGTAATCGTCACTAAGGTATTATTCGCTCGTATCCCATGGAAATTGATCCGGAAGCTCTGCTACTGGTACCTACGACGTGGACTCCAGGGCGAGGATGACGATCACCCGCTCTCACGCAAAATGCACGCCGAAGTCGAAGCCTTGATCCGCGGATTCGAAGATTTCCTTGCCGACTGGAACATTGGTGCACAATTTAGAGACAAAGATATGCCGCTTGCATTTGAAAACGTGTTGGAGGATGATTTCCTAGATGTTTTACATTTGTCGGTTAAATCGCTGGGCTGGAGGCCGACACCGGGGCGTATATTAAAACCTGCGAACCGGTGTACTACTCTGGCGCATGATCCGCAGCAAGACGATGCTATTTGTTTGCTTGTTGGGTCGCGTCAGCCAGCATTGTTAAGGAAGAAGGGAGAACATGACCAGTTTGTGGGAATGTTGATGCCGTGGACTATTCTCACATATGCGTTCTGGATTGAGTATGAGGAGGGGTATAAAAGCGGGAGGCTTCAGATGGAGACTTTTGAGCTGAGGTAATTTGCATTTATGATATCAACGACACACTTCTAGCCTACGGTAATGCGTGTCTTAGTTGGACTGTTTCCATCCCAGTACTTCGTAAAAACTCGGCCACAACCAGCTCTATAGCGCCGTTCAAGTTTGTATTCCACCGAGAACGCGTCTGGTGGAAGGACTAGGCTGTAACAATCGTTTACAACCGGACCAACCTAGCTCTTACTGAGCACTTGTATAAAAGTAATGCTTGAACATTTGGTATATGTACTCGACTTGAAAAGTTTTGCAGAAGTTGCAGCTTAGTATTAGCGGCTGGCTTCATAGGTACGTGAACTAAGCTCAGGAGAAAGGAGAAGACTAAGGAAGAAGGTAAGATACGCAGATTAAACGAACACATGTAGAAAAGCACACTCAGGAGCTATAAAAAACAGGAGAACTTATGCGCAGGTGAGTCTAGCGATATGCAACAACAGTCAGGCCCTTCTGTGTCCATCTCTTGCATGCCACATGAGATCTGCCAGGAAAATATGAGGAATGGTTCATCAAGAGCCGTGGTATGCCCAATTCCAGCACCAAGACGATGGTAATGCCGTGGTGATCAATCTACATTGAGATTATACAATTCGCTCGATGTCAGGAAGTATATGCTGGTTTGGGGCTGCGCTAGGGAAGGTGGAGGTGAAAGTGGTGGAGCTGTTGTTAGTTCCAGTTTGGGCTCGCTTCCGAAGCAAACGCCGAGTCAATTGGAAACGGCGACCCACCTACCTCCAACACCACGCGCAACCACCACCCACGATCCTGCACGTGCAGGCAGGCCGCATCCTCTAAACATACCCTCGATACGACTAGACCACTAACATGTCGGCCTACTTGAGCAACATCCTCACCAATACCACGTCGCGGTACACGAATCTACGGCGGCAGCTCCTCGATAGTGAAGCCGATGGCGACAACGAAGACGATTCCCACATCTCCCGCGTGCTGCGCGCATACTACACTGAGAAAGGCAGACCGTTCCCTGGATGGCTCCCACCAGACCCGAGAGCGCCCCAGCCAGCGCCTACCCAATTCGCATCGTCTGGTGGCCGCCAGCAAGGACAAGCACCGCCCATGGGCGGTCGCGGAGGCGGCCTGAGTGACCTCTGGGACAACCCACAGCAACAACAGCAACAGGAGCCGCTTTCGCTGCGCAGGAATGCCGGTGGTCGAGGCGGAGCAGGTCGCCCACTGCACGGGCGCCCAGGCGCTGGCAGCTCGCTAACACCAGAACCACAGAGTCAGGGCAGACCACTACCGAGCCAAAGAGCTGGGAGCTATCAAAGCAGTCTCGGACAGGGTGGACGGCCTCAAGCCGACGCATCACCACCGCCAAGTGCAGGGTCAGGCACAACAGCACAGGAGAGACTGAAGGCGAGGCTATGGGGACGGTCGAACAGTCCAGCGCCGGGCGCTTCAGCAGACACGGGCAACACTTCATATGCAAGACCGGGCTCGTACGAACGGCCTGCACCTCAGGGAGGAAGGGCGCCATATCAAGACAGCCGGAACAACAGCTATGGGAGCACAGGGAGCGGCGGGGGAAGACAACAAGGCTCGTCTGGCATGTCTTCCAACTCACCTTGGGTAGGCAACGACGATCCATATGGTCCAGGCTACGATAGTGGGCCGCCACAACGCGGGCCAGCTGGTGGACGCGTCGGGTTGCCAAGCGGGCCGCGCATGCGCTGAAGACTTCTTTCATGAGCGAGAAGAGCAAGCCAAGATTTTGTCTATGGCGTGGCGTTTATAGAGCGTATATCACGGTTTTATTCTCAGCAAGCACTTTCAATGTAAATTTGCGCCTACGAATGAGAGGGTGGTTCTCCGAGATCTGTTCCGTTGTCCTTTGTTGATGATCGCATACTACAGACTTGCAGGAGTGACAAGAAATTGTAGGCGCAGATCGCGGAAAGGTGCAGGGAAGTGACGCGTTCGGCTTGCAGATATATTGCTAACAAAGCTTCGATCTACGAATGTCCAGATGAGGCTTGGAGGAGGCGTCCTCAAGGAAGTGACCCCGCCACCCCGCAGGTCGCCCTCGCGCCTGCGCCACTTCGACCGACGTCACCCGCGAATGACCAGCATCTCGCAACCATCACCTGCAACATCACCCTAGCGCTCCATGTGCGCGTCTTGTTTCTATTCACGCGTCCCTTTAGGCTTCTACATACCAACGATCAAGTAGTTCAACTAGCATTCCTGCCTTCTTATTACCATCCCCGACGCTGCCCCACATGGCATCTCCGGCACGAAGGTCGCCATCGCCGGCCTCGTTCTACGCCATGAGTGATGATGAAGAAGGCGATTACAACACCATTCGCCACACGACAAGCGGGCGTGGAGTGAAGCTGCTGTACACCAAGAGCAAAGTATATGAAACAGTCCATATGTGTGTGGCGTGAGTCCTAACAAAGACAGGTATACGTCCACCCATCGCCCTCCGCGAAAGACAACATCGCAGGCTTTGTAGCACTCGTGCAGCAGAAACGACCTACGACAAACGATGCGCGACCCACCTCGTCTTCGTCTGCGCACAGCCATGATGCGTCCTCATTGCTCCTTGCCTGGATGCCCGAATCGGCCCTCGGCGATGCTTACGACACATACGTAAAGGTCGATCTGTCAGACTCGTCGTCTCCGCCAACCCAATCATACCTCGTTCCCCCACCGCCGACCACCTCCTCGCATAGCGGAACTCCCGGCTATGCATTCGCGATACCCGTCAGCGAGATATACTCGCTTTTGGTTCGGCCACCCAGCATTGGATGGTGGTTCGGAAGTGTCGTGGTCAACACACGAGCTGGGGACAGTTTCCCTGCGCTCTTCTTCCATGACAGCGAATGTCAGTCGACGATAATGCAGCGAAAGAAGCTGGCAAAGGAAAGCTTTGATCCATTCGGCGACGGCGGCGGCATGTTCTGGGGTGGCGACGAGGTTCTGCGGTGGCTGAAAAGATTCGTTCCTGTAGAAAGATCAGGAGCAGACCCAAGCATATATTTGATCGATCCTACCGAGGACGATAAGAGATCATTTGGCAAACATACAGATAAGCCAAGGAAAAGCACAGATGGAGAGGCGTCATCATCTCAGGGCCCAGATAAGAGAGACGGTGCCATGGATCCAGTCACCAAAGCACTCAAGGAAGCACGATGGAGCTTTCTAGAGAAGCTAAGCCAAGTGACCACCTTCACGAGGAGGACCGCGCAAGCCGTAGCAGACAATCCGAAGATCCCACCACAGGTCAGGAGGTTGATACAGAACCCTGAGGTACAGACATTACAGGAAGAATTCGACAGCGCTCGTCTATATCTGGCAAGATGGGCTATGGGCATTGCCGAGCAAAGCGAGCGTGAGCGGAATCAAAGAATATGGACTGCAAAGGACGTCTTGGCGATGGAGCAGAGTGATGTTGGGGACTTCGAAATACTGGACATGGACAAAATGACCATGGCTGATCGACGGAAGCCCGTGACTATGGAGGAGTGGAAAGGTTTCTTCGACCCAAAAGGCCGCTTACAGTTGACGTCAGATGAGGTAAAAGAGCGCATCTTCCACGGAGGACTCGATCCCGAAGACGGTGTGCGCAAAGAAGCATGGCTCTTCCTCCTTGGAGTTTACGAGTGGGACAGCTCGGAAGAAGAGCGTCGCGCAAACATCAACAGTCGCCGAGATGAATATATTCGCTTGAAGGGTGCTTGGTGGGAGCGCTTGGCTGAAGGCCAACAGACGGAAGAACAAGAGGAGTGGTGGCGCGAGCAGAAGAACAGAATAGGTTCGTACTCTGCTCATGACACTGTTGGAAAGCTTGACTAACTTTTCCCCATTCTATGGGGTCCGCAATGTAGAGAAAGACGTACATCGAACAGATCGCAACATACCAATATTCGCCGGCGAAGATATACCGCATCCGGACCCTGATTCGCCCTTTGCCGACAGTGGCACAAACGTTCACCTCGAGCAGATGAAGGACATGCTTCTGACTTATAATGAGTACAACAAGGACTTGGGCTATGTACAGGGCATGAGCGACTTGCTCGCGCCCATCTACGCAGTTATGCAAGACGATGCCATTGCATTCTGGGGTTTTGTTTCCTTCATGGAACGAATGGTATGTTTGAAGACGTTGTTGTTGTTGATGATGATACCAAGTCGCTGATAAGTACACAGGAGCGAAACTTTCTACGAGACCAGTCTGGGATGCGCAAGCAATTGACAACACTGGACCATCTTGTTCAGCTCATGGATCCCAAACTCTATTTGCACCTACAATCCGCCGAGTCAACGAATTTCTTCTTCTTCTTCCGCATGCTTCTTGTTTGGTACAAGCGAGAGTTCGAATGGGCTGACATCTTGCGTCTCTGGGAATCACTGTGGACCGACTATCAGAGCAGCAACTTTCATATTTTTATTGCTTTGGCCATCCTGGAAAAGCACCGCGACGTCATCATGGCGCACCTGAAGCATTTTGATGAAGTGCTCAAATACGGTGAGTAACTCGCGCCGTGTCTCCACATGGCATAGTCAGCTAACGCGGTTGCAGTAAATGAGCTTTCTGGTACGATGGATCTCGAATCTACCCTTGTTCGCGCTGAATCGCTTTTCAAGCGCTTCCAACGAACAATCGAAACAATTGACAAGAAAGGCAATTTCCCATCAGCACCACAAGCTAGACAGCGGAAATTGCAAGCTGCTCTGGTGGCGGGACCAGGCGCTCCGCCATCAAGCTCAACCACCACGGCTGAAGCATCGACATCTGGCACAGATCAGGGCAAGCAGGTCGGTGAGGAAGGCGATGCCAAAGTCATCAGCCCGGAGCTGCGAGGACTGTTGAGCAGAAAGATCGAGGTGCTAGACAAGCAACAAGTTGTCGAACATGGAGGCGGCGTTGGGTCTTGATGCCTATTCCTTCTTCTCATATTTTGTAAACACATCATGGCGTTCGGCGGCGAATTGGGCTGAATCACACATGCTGAGCTTCTTAGGCGCTTTGTTCAACTGCACATATTTCTTTCATCACTCGAAGATTTGCCGACCCTCCTCTCTTGACATTTGTAAATGTGATAGTAGAGTTCTTGCTCAATTATATTTTTGAAAAGCCTGAAAGCCTCTGTATCATCAGTCCAGACTGTCTGGTGGCGTATGAAAGAGCGACAATGACTTCAAATGCTTCAAGCAAAGACATTGAACTTGGTGCGACGGCCGAAGTCTATCAGGAGTCAATTTGACCGATCAGTTTGAACTGCTTAAAAGAATCTCGGAATACCCTGGAAAAGTGATCGTATGTGGTTTTAGGAGCACTCGGATCACGAGGCTGCGTGCACATTCATTCGCCGTCTTTCTAGACTGATCTATGTCGCTTGCATGACGCTAATTCACCATGCATGCTCACCGGTCAGACCCCGCATTGCACAAGGCAACAACCCTCGATGATAAGATCACAACAATCTCAGCTACTATGCTCGCGTATGAAGAGCCATCGACCATGTCTTCAACAACCTACCAGTACGACAAATTAAGCGGCCAACGCGAAATACGTCTGTTGAAGATACACATGAGCGCAGATTCCAAAAGCTTGATTGAATGTTCACTGTCGAGACATTCATTGAACAACACACCGTCATTCCGCGCTTTGTCCTACTGTTGGGGACCCGAGATCGAACAGCACGAGATCAGGATTCAAGGGTCATCGTTGTCCGTTAGAAAGAATCTCTATGCTTTCCTTCAGCAATTCAGAAGCTGCTCAGAGCATTCAGGATATTACTGGATCGACGCTTTATGCATCAACCAGGGAGATTATGCCGAGCGCAGAGAGCAAATCCAGTACATGCGAGAGATTTATGGGCTTGCAAGTGAAACAGTCGTGTGGCTTGGTGAAAAGTCACATGAAGCCACTGTTGCCCTTGCTTTCATAAATCTGTGGTGGGGTGCCAACAAGGGACAGGGACTTCTGATGTACTGGATCCAAATCTTGTTCTTGGTGCAGTTGGGCGTCCTTCCCGACCAAGATTACCGACATGCACTCAGACTTTCTAGCTGCCATGTCTGTCTCGCTCAGCTTCTGGACCCTCAGAAAGAACTGGTGCGATGGGCATTGAAGCGGTTATTCGAGCAGCCCTGGTGGACAAGAATGTGGATCTTTCAAGAATTTGTCGGCTCCAAGTCCGTTCGCTTCTATTGGGGTTCAGCGTTCGTGGATGAGCACACATTAACCAAATTTACTGGGGTCTGGAATGACTTTCTCTGTGGGCTTGAAAAGCTTGGTCCTGAAGTGAAGGTTATTCTACAATTGAGAGACATCAAAGTCCATCGCCATCTGTTCTTAGTGCAACAAAGAGCGGAACGCTTCTTAACTCACGAGGGCGAAGCCAGGAAGCCTATGGACTTGGCTGATCTTGTTGTTTGGACGCGACACCTTCAAGCAACAGATCCTTTGGATAAGCTTTACGCCATTTTGGGCATGGACGAAGTTGGTGTTATAAAAGTCAAGAGGCCAGACTACGAAAGTTCAGTCCGAGATGTCTTCACTGACTTTATCTCCGCATACGTAAGAGCAAAGACAGACCTGAACATTCTGGCCTATGCCGGTGCAGGGCTGAATGGCACGGATCCTCAATTCCCGTCATGGGTAATGGACCTTCGGCTGGGTGGTAAAGTTCAGCATATCAACGATGCCGAACATTGCGCTTCTCTTCGACTCCCAAGCGATTGTGAACTAGACGGAGATGTTATTCGAGCAAATGGTATCGTTTGTGATATGATTAGCTCGGTTCATGAGTCGAAAAGAGAGGCGCGCGAAGAGGCCGGAAGAGATGCCTATGAAGGTCACAGAAGAGGTACGGACGGGCCCTCATGGTTCGAGTGGCTGGATTGGTTGCAGAATACTCGCGATCCCCGACTAGTGCGTCCGACGGGCATCCCGTCCATCCAAATCCTCTTCAGAACTATGCTCGCTGACGACCATGATTATGGTTATGATCACGGCAGAGGCTCTCACCACGCTAAACAGACGGACAAAGTGTTCTATACATTAGCAGTTGGATTCATGACTTTAT
>BCLK01000143.1:0-267923 GCA_001748405.1 Paraphoma sp. B47-9
TTTGGCAATATGACACTCTCACCTGCCCTTCTGTCAAGCCATGAATAGTACAATGAGATTCTTCTTATATCTTTTCCTAGGTTCCATGATCTAGATAAAAGATTTCACATTTGTTCATCATGTTATCAAGTGTCTCGTTTGGAGTAGTAGATGCTAGTACAACTTTACCTCCCTGTTCAATCAAGCAAGATTGCATACGGTATCTCTGCATTCAACTCCTACAAGAAGGATATTACACAAGAAGTCTTGAACGCGCTCAAGCCAAGGAACGTACTCTGTCATAAGCTTCCCTATTTCCATCCATAGACTCTGTGTTCTAGCGCGGAAACCAGCATGATGCTCGTTAAACGTAACGACACGTTTTGCGCGTTGCTTCTATCTATACAATACATGCAATTATTTTCTGCATTACGTAAGTTTACCTCACCGGTGATTATCGTGGATGATTGCTAATGCGTCCAATGAGACGTCGCGGTTACCGCCTACGAGTACACGTGGGCAGTCCTGTAGAATGTGCACAGACCATGGTGAACTCGGCAGGCAACAGCCAGATTGCCCTCATCGCCTCATGATATATAGACCCACAAAATCCGACATATGATCCATCATGGACCTACAGGCAGACGAACACGCGGCCGATGGTCATAATGCATGCAATCACCCGGACGAACCCCTTTACAAGCCGTTGGACGACACAGAACCCGAGATACGCCTTATCAAAGTCAAGCGCCCTCAGTCAGACGGGCCCAGTGAGACAATAATTGAGTGCTCCATGTCCACGGTTTCGCTGCGTGGTATTGAGGATCAGTATATTGCGTTATCCTACGCTTGGGGTGATGCGAAGGACCGAAAGCCGATCGCTATCAATGGGCATGAACGAATGGTTACCGTCAATCTTGAGGCATTTCTACAAGAGTGGCGAGACTGCGCAGTTCGGGAGGAGAGACCTGAAAGTTACGATACATCTTTTTGGATCGATGCGATATCCATTAATCAAGAAGATATGTCAGAACAAGCCAGCCAAGTGAATTTAATGTCGAGAATATATCCTTCGGCTAGAGCAGTAATGTGTTGGCTAGGCCAAGGTTCAAGAAGCTGCGAGCACGGTCTGGAGGCAATAGTTAGGCTTGGAGAACACGTCAAAAGCTTTTTGGACGAGGATAATCCGACCAAATATCTGACGAAGGAAGCTTGGCCTGAGGAGTTCTACCTTGAGGATGATGTTGATGCTGCTGGCACTTACCAAAATCTGGCCTGGAACGGTATTCAAAGCGTATTCGCCGTGGAATATTGGGTTCGTGCATGGATTCAACAAGAATTTACACTCGCCAAGACTGTGATACTCCAGTATGGAAGGGCAGTTGCTCTCTTACTTCATATGAAATACGTATGGGAATGGTGGAAGGGTTTTGCGGACCAAGTTCGTCCAGAATTTATTAGCCATTCAATCTGGAGAAAATTGGCTGAGACACCAACTCGACATTTACTCGGAATGGAAAATCACTTGCAACGACTAGGATTCTTGGGACTTGCCTCCCGGGATCATACAGTGATGGAGACAACAGACTTGGCCTTCTTCATACTTTATAGGGTTCTGAGCGATGTCAAAGCGACAGATCCTAGGGATATGCTATATTCGCTTCTTGGTGTCATGAAATTGGGTATTCAGGCCAATTATGCGCTTACGGTCGAAGAAGTCTACTATCAATTTGCCAGAACATGGATAGTTAAACCGGGCGGCCTTGTCTTTCTTCTTGGGGCCGGTGGGCCTTGTCCTGAAGCGAATCATCGCGACGAACCCCAGCAATGCAAGCTCCCATCATGGGTGCCATGCTGGAATTCACTCCCAATACGCTTGGGTAGAATGGGAATATCCATACGGAAAGGGGAAAGCGAAGCTGACTTCACATGTAGTACCGTGCGCATTGCCGATAAATGCCTACATGTGCGTGGATACAAGATTTCAACGGTCGACTGGGATAAGTCCATCAACGCAGAGAATCTCCGGCCATTTCTTGCTAGCTATATTCACGACCCACTGGCACGTTTACCCAATACCCAGAGCCGCCGGCTTCAGCTCTTATTGCGCTTAATTTGTGACGATAAATATCCCACCTCGCACAATCCCCTTATCTTCAAGTCTTCTTCCTGGGACGAAGTACTGGAAGTGTTGGGAACCGTCGTGCTTATATTCTCATGCCTGTTCTCTCATTCGGCCTCGGATATAGGGACTTGGTTGGGACTTCCGACAAATGGCGATGTCGCTCAAAAGCTACTCAATGAACCGCTTCCGCCAGGAGTTGATTCATCAGCACTTGCTGTTCCACCTGACCGCCGCTACCCAGGGCCTGCCATAGCGAGTGTAGCGAGTGTAGCGGGTATGTTGGGTGCAAACCTTTTCGAACACCATGTTTTTACGACTGAAGATGGCAGTCTGGGTTGGAGTCTTCACCATTTACAGCAACATGATATTGTTTGCGCTATATTCGGCCTTAAGTCTCTTGTCATATTACGACAAGTGGGTGACTGCTATCGATACATTGGTCCTTGTAGCCTACAAGGCCAGCAAGATCTCCGCTCTGTTGGATCTGACTTTGATACCAGTGCGAATACCATGTTCAACATATACTGAACTTAGAAGTTTGCGAAGGCCTGGGGATTATGGTATTGGCCAAGCGGTTGGTTTTCGCGGATGAGAGAGAGAGACTCGTTGGACGGGGTGCTAAAACAGTGTAGAAGGTACGATCTGAGAAGAGCGGAGGTTGGTATCAGTAACTATTTGTATTTGAGATATCATGTTCGCCGTGAAGGTATGGATATTTGGGGAGCTTTTGTGTTGTATATCGAGGAGCACAAAAGAAAAATTGCATCGCTTATCATTTGCTGCCGTCCCCTGATCCTACTTTAATTGAATCTCATCAAGTTCAATGCCCTTTGTCTTGAAATACTCAGCGTCTGGTCGCCGAAAGTAATCTGTACCACTCCCATCCAGCATTTGCCTAAAAACAAATGCGTCTTCTCGTCGATCAACTTTGAGCAGTTCCCAGTCAATTCTTGGATCCACAAGTGTCTCTTCTCCGGTTGTGCGATCCACGAATGCCGGGTCAGCTCCACCATGAGGACCAGACAAATTCCATATAAAGGTAGTATTATCAGGGAAAGGTCCAAGCAGTGCTTCACCCCAATTGAAACCATGTATGCTGCAGGGTCCCACGACTGTGAAGTAGTTGTCTGAAGGCCTGAGTATCATTGGCGACATGCAACCCAGAATAACGCAGATACGGTCACCAGGAAGTGACGTAACGGGGCTGAAGCCGAAGTATCCTTCTTTTGTTGTGATCATGCTGTCACGTAAAATGGCTGATGCTGAGCCAATTGTGCCGTTATGGCCTGCGGGCCCTTCACAAGAACGGCGAATGGCAACAGGATCGTCGGCGTACTCGAGGGCAAATTCCACAAATGCCTTGTACTGGTCATTAGTCCGATGATATTGATTTCGTATTGCTCCGGTCAAGTGGTCAACAGAACGCCCTCCTGAGAGAGAAATCGCCAAGGCCTCCAGATTAGTTTCGCCAGTCGGGTAGCTCTCATTCAATCCAACCCTTTGCGCACACTCCTTGACAGCTACTACGGTGTGTAATCTTGAAGTATCTAGGCTTTCCCCGATAGAAGAAGGTGATTTGGAAGGCTTCCATGTCTTCGTGATGGTAGCAACGAACTTTCCTTTCATGCTGAGTATTTTACGGTCAGAAGAAATGGTTGCCGCAGCGGCAGATTGTCCATCTGCGCAGTTTTCTAGCACTTCGACTGGTATTTTTGGTCTCTCTGTCCAATTTGGGATCCAAGATGGGCTCCACGTGGGGTCTGGTGTGTAGCACTCCGTGAGTAGATCACTGCGATAGTTGGACGTCAAGTCTGCAATGACTAGATCACTGTAGACCTCCGTCACGCTTTTCGAGTACTTGGGTTGTATCTTGTCGACTATGAGTGTTGATGAGATTGGCAAGATACCCAAAATACCGTACACGCGATCCCGAGGATCCGAACATTCAGCGTCTCGTAGGTCACACATAAGTGCGCGCAAACTAGAATTCCTATGCGTCCAAATCCTAGAGACGAGATGTTTTCGCTTTATCCAGTTTTCCATTCGTGGGTGTGCATCATCGACGCGCTTCCGCGCGAGCACAAATACTGCCTTCCGGAAATCTGGCCAAGTAATTGATGATCTGCCACATAGGAGTACTGTGCGAGTATCACCGAGCAGGACCTCTTGCCTGATCCAGAGCCTTTCAAACCAAGGACGATATAAAAGTGCCTCGATGGATTTTGCTTCAGGCCCATCCCACGGAATGTTGAAATCTTCGTTCAGTAGCAACATAGTGTACCCAGACTCCATTGAACTTCTCTTGAGCCATCGAGACTGGGGATTGATAGACATCTGGGACGTGATCAAATCAACGTCAATAGATTCGCCCATTCGTGTAAGCAGATTCAAGGCGATGTTGCTGTTATCTGCCTCTGGTCCGAGCCATGCCGTTACCATCGATGCTTTCGAATATATCCTTTGCATCAGACTAACTTGCTGAGCACACTCCTCGCGGTCTTCCTGATTGATGCAAATACCGTCTGCCCATAGCACTACATGGTTGTCGCGGAAAGGATAATGGACCAAAGCTTGAGCAAGGCTGACTGTGATGGATAGCTTGCAGGTGATAGTCATGCCTTGTAGAAGAAAGTCGACAGTAATGTCCCTCCTGTCACTGGCGTCTCCCCAGACATATGACAACGCCTGGAAGGCATCGGATTTCTTTTCTCTCTCTCCGTCTAGCACATCCTCAAATATGGAAATGCGCAAGTCCTCGGTTCGCGATGACGCTCGGGGATAGAGAACGAACAATCGGATTTCGGATTTTTTTGCATTCAATTTGCGATAAGGATACCTCGGAATGGAACCGGGAATCAGATTCAGAGTATGATCTTCGTGGCTTCTATACATCGTTAATTCGTGCTCAACTAACGTTCGGCGAGGCGCGTGTCTACAAGAGCGGGGCTCAGCACGATCGAGCATCGAAGGGCAGGTAGATATACGAAGGAGCTCGTATCTTTCTAATTTTGGGAACCCCACCATACAGTAATGCGATGAATGCGATCGCGGCCCTTGCGCCATACAAATCGCCGTACAAACAGGGCTATAGCAGCACAACACGATAATTTTTGAAGTTGAAAATAATAACGCAGCTCGTTTATGTAGATAGCTATGCTGGTCAATTTTCTGGTGTTGCTTCTCACCCATGGACGTCGATGCCGCCTTTGTGCGCGATAATCAACCTCACCACCGGCGGAATCGCCATAACCCACTTCTTAATGACATCTATAGGCGAGACATCCCATCCTTTTACCCACTGCGCTTTGCACTACTGTTCTATACAGCTTAGCACGAAGTTCTTCGTCACGCACGGTAGACTTGCTCCGATGCATTAACATCTCTCAAGTGGCTAGGCCATAGCAGTTTTTCACCTCTCTCCATGATGAAATAGTCATTAACGATGCGGAATTTATGCAAAGAAGCTCCATCTTCGAGTAGTAGACATTGTATACCTCGGGTTCCAAAGGTGTCCTGCTACGTATGGATGGACGTTAAATCTAGCGTCTCCAGGACCAATATACGACATAAGCCTACCACTCTTCGTGTTCCTCCACCAATACAATCACTACTTCACCTTCCCAGCCCTGTTCTCCGTCCTCATGAGTGGTGATTACCTCCTCAAAGAGTATCGCATCCTCCTCGTCAGATGCTAGTGTCTCATCACTAGATGTCGCCGACTCCTCGGAGGACGATATTTCTCCTTCCATGGGAGTCATCTCGGCCATAGCAGGAGAATTCTCCTTCTCATCGGAATTATTTTCGTCTTCCTCAGATAGTACCATCTCATCAGGCATCACCGCCTCTCCGCTATTCGTCGTCTGCTCCTCACCAGCAGCACCGACCGTCTCCTGTGCTTCATCACCTACCATATCCTCCTCTTCTAAAGTTTCCTCCACTTCCTCATCCTCACCCTCATCCACTCTCTCATACATCAGCCCATATACCTGAAACCCCTCCCCTTCCTCTCCACAATTCCAAATCAGAAGCGGGACTTGTGGATTCGCCAGGAACTCGTCCCGACGAAATATTTCCCAGTCCTCATCTGAAATAGCAAAGAATGTTCCTTTTTCACGTCCACGAACAGTAACGATGTAGTGACCCGCCTCACTATCGCCAATATGCGAGATCACAGCGTTGAGGCGGTAACGCGGTGGTGCCGGATGTGCAGTATCTTCAGATTCGGCTCCGGTCTGCCAGGCCGTCAAGTCGAGATACTCGGGATACGCTAAAGCATGTGTGACTTTTTGACCTGGTAGGAGGATGTTGAACCAAATTGATAGTATCTTGGGCGCAACAGCAATGTTTGTGCTGCGAAGCATGGTCTGATTTCGCTCGCACTTGGCGCAATGTACATCTTCAACGAATTGATCCATGGTATCCATGACTGCATCATAGATGTCCTTGTGGGAATCTATGATGCCCAAATTGAGAATATTTTCGTGTTGAATGGCGCGGTTGGTTGGGTGGTTGCATGTTGTGCAAGTATCCGTGGGTTGGAGATCGATTTGGAAAAAGGATTTATGCTCGGCTTGCCATGAATTGGCGCGCGGCTCTTGTACGTTTTCGAAGAATTGGTCGAGTATCCAGGTGTAAAAGAGTCGAGCGTCTTCTTGTGCCAATGGTTGGAACATACCGCTTTCGAACGCTTGCCATGCAATCGAGCTCGCGTCGTTGTCGGCAGCTTCAATGCGGGTTTCTGGTGGACATTCGTCCCAGTATTCTTCAACCATCTGCTGCATAAAGCATGCCACACAGTGTTTTTCAGGACATTCATTCTCATCGGTGTTGTGCGTAAGGATCCAGTGCAAGAATGAAGGTTGGTGAAGGAGTGCTTGAAAGACACATAATTGGTAGCAGCAGTTTCCAAGATTTTTGATGCCTCTGCTGTCGTTGTTTGGGCGAACGCTTTGTAGAGGCCAATGTGAATCCATTTTTGTTGACGAAGAACTATCGGTCAAGGTTGTTGATCTAAGGTAGCTCGCTTCGAAGCTTGAATGGTGGTCGATCCTGGGAGTGGAAGGATGTGATTGAAATGTAAGTAATGCCGATGGCAAACATCGTGCCAATACCATGTAGGTATACAATGGCAGTAACAACGTACATTGTTATGGTATGAGGTCTTTCATTGGCAACAGCGGTCAGCAAGATCTTCTTCGACCAAGTGACACAGCGACAAGGCACCTGGAATTTATTCTGTACACAACCGCACTGTCTGCTGCATGTCTCACTATCATCGCGTGTTCGCATAGCGTTTTCCTAGACCAAATGGATCACATCAAGCTGTTTCGCACATGTCTGAAGTTGTTTCTGCGTGTGAGACACACTGCTTCTAGTCCCAGATGCTTTGTCCAGAGCATACATGCTCGCAAAGATGCTCACACGTTATATTCCCAACAACGACGCGAAGGTCTCTGCGTATTCAAGTAATTTTTGCATAATACATTCCAGTATCTAGATGATGCTTCACGGAAAGTGAATCCAATCTTGGGGGTGCTCAACCGAAATATCTGCCTTCTGCACCTGCAACCACGCGAACGGACCGAGATACTTTGGGCATGCTCAACATGCTTAATGAAGAGATGGCTGGACATACAGTGAGACAAAGACATTTTGATAGCTGAAAGCGCATGAACGAAGTTGACAATGCACAACGAGCGCAAGAACAAAAGTCCGTCTTTGACTTGAATTCTTCAAAGAACATAACCTGAACACGAAACGAAATGATCAACAATGTATTTCTTTCCATCCCGCCTTTATCGCCTGGAACTCCCAATTGACTTGAATGCCATATTTCTCATTTTGAGTCGCGTGTCTTACCGCACTCTAATAATTCAAAATGGCTCCACGCACAACAACCACATCCACCAACGCCCACACAACCCTCAAACATCCCCTTCAACGTCGCCGCGACACATATGTACCCACCCCATCCTCTCCCTTCAATCCTTAGTATCACTAACCCCAAATCCAGGGCTTCAAGATCAGCAAAAACTGGCTTCCCCAAGCCAGCCGCCTGCACCGCAATCCACGCCCCATCCACGCGACTTCCGCGCGTAACACATACCAATCTGTTGTTCACCAATCTTTGATGCATGTGCCCATCTTCCTGCGCTGGATACAATCGCATACCGCGCCGTATATTGACGGACATGACCCCAACGACTGCATCATGTGTCAGTACAAGCGCCTCGCGGCGACATACTGGAGCGCGAAGAGCACTGGGTCGCGAATTGAGGCCACGGATCCGAATGTTGCAAGGATACGTGAGATGACTTCTGCAACTTCGAGGTCCAAAGGTGATGCGGCTGAGTTTTATAAGTGGGTGACTGCGCACATGAAGTATG
This sequence comes from Paraphoma sp. B47-9, assembly GCA_001748405.1. NCBI lineage: Eukaryota > Fungi > Ascomycota > Dothideomycetes > Pleosporales > Phaeosphaeriaceae > Paraphoma > Paraphoma sp. B47-9. Next base: position 8,491 of record BCLK01000143.1, read on the forward strand.
CGAACGCGCCGGCACACGGTACGTCTGCGTATTATTCATGGGCAATGAAGAATTGGCGTGAAGCGCTGTGGAACGAAGAGTATCGTGCTATGTTCCAGCTAGATTACGATGAAGAAGATACGTGTCGGGAGTGTGGGACGGCAGTGACCTCAAGTGCGGCGGCGACGACGATGAATGTTATGTTTGATCCGGCGACGATGCATCATCTGGAGGGAATACTAACACAAAGTTTCTTTGCGCATGTGTGCCAGGCGCCGTGTGAGACGTGTGCGGCCTTGACGATGCATGATCGGCGGAGGCAGATTACGGCGGCGCCGCAGATTTTGAGGATTTGTGTTGATATCAACACACCGTCTGGTAATGTTGCGGATCGCATTTTGAGACGAACTACGAAGCAGTTGCATTCGTGGCATGTTCCCGATCAGCTGAACTTGGGACCCAGACAGGCTAATGCATCGCTGCCACTGGACTACACACTGAGCAGTGCGATCGCCCATGGTGGTAGTGGCGGTAGAATGGAGGTGGGCGGTCAAGTGGTGCTACCAGCGGCTCAAGAAGACGATGAAGAGAAACAAGGGGAGATCCTTGAAGAATCGAGTGAATCAGACGATGATGAACCGGGCTATTCAGGTATTGAGGAGCAGGACGATTCAGATATTGAAGAACAGGACGATTCAGATATTGAAGAACAGGACGATCCCCAGGATGAAGAGCTGGATGATGCAGACGATGAAGAACTTGTTGATTCAGACGACGAAGCCGACTCAATGGACGATGTCGCGACCCCTTCACCTCGTGAGAACAAGGAGGATCACAAAATGGGCACGAACAGGCTTTTCCCATGGGACGAATGGGAGAGTTCCGAGAATGAGAGCGTAGTAGAAGACACCAAAGTCGAAATCCCAGAGCAACAGGAAGTTGAAGATGAGGATACAGAAGACGCCAGGAGTGAGGACGAACAAGTTGGGCACACCAATTCAGATGGTTCTACGTCGTCAGATAGCGACTTCGACCCCCTCGCACTGAGTTATCCTCAGCCAACAACACGCACTTCCCGAAGTCCAGCGGAGCTGCAGTATGATTATGAACAGGATGTGCTCGATCCGGGAGACGCCAGGAGCGAAGGCGAAAAATATGAGCACAACGTTTCCGATGGCTCTTCCTTGCCAGATAGCGACTTCGATCCCCTGGTACTTAGTAGACCTCAGCCAACGACACACTTTTCTCAAAGTCCGGCGGAGCTGCAGCAAGAGTACGAACAGGATCTGCTCGAAGGCGTATATTCCGGATCGACATCTGGAGACGAAGGCACGGATCAAGAGTCTTATGAACCCAGTGAGATAGACATGGCCGACGAAGATCAGGAGTCTGACTCCGAGTCTGGGGACGAAGTCACGAATCACAAGACTGATGAGCCCAGCATCGACATGATTGACAAAAATGACGACTCTCACCCCGAGCCTGGCGAACAAGACGAAGCAGCCACAGATGAAGATGTCAATTCGCGCGACCTTGGATCGCGTATACTCAACAACTTGCTAAATGCCGGATTCAAAGAGCCTTCAAAAGAGCAAAGCCAAGAGCAGGAGCAGGTGAGCTCCGATTCCCAAACCATGAGCGCGGGCCAGTCCGAGGAAGAACATGAAATAGCTAGCAGTCCTCGCCGCTTGCGAACACCTGATAGACCTCTTCGCTTGCAAACCCCTGATAGACCTCGTCGCTTACAAACCCCAACGAGACCGCGCAAGTATAGAGGAATTACCTACAGAGGCCTGCATAGCTTGAGAAAGGTGGAGAATGAGGATTATCTAGCAGAGCTTGGACCTTCTCTTGATGCTCCCGACGCGCCAACTTTGCGAGAGTATAGGGGCGAGAAGATTGAAGAGGATGACATCGCTTTGTTCCGCAGGTCTTCGCTCGTCACTCCGTCACATACCCAGAAGCATTCTCGTGTTTCCAAACCGATTTCCAAGAGAGTCAGCTCATCTCCATTATCGAGATATCTCAACCGCGCCCTTTCCTTGGCCGGTTTGAAAAGCCAGAGTTTACACCGCGCTCAAAGCGACAGCTCAGGTCACCAAGGTTTCTCTGGTAGAGCTGCTGATGCTAGCAACCAACCAGCCAACACCGGAAACTACCCAACATCAGTCGACCTAACAGCATTCGATCCAACACTTCCCAACAATGGTTGGCGGAAGGAGCCAGACTTGTCCAACCATGAGGTCACATGGACAACCAACGTTGACAGACCGCTTCCTGACCAGCATCATATCATAAATGTGCGGGGCCCAGACAATACCTCGCATATTGGGAATGACCATCATGAGCAGCTTGGTCCAGATGAATTGCATGAAAACCCACAGCGTCCGGGACACGACTGCTATAGGCCGACAGGGTACCAAGTGATTGTGCTGACGTACACAAGAAACCCGCTGAAGGGTGCCTGGGGAAAGCTGGAATGGATGGTTCCGGAGTTTTGAGGACGTCTGCCCGCTGAGGAGATGTAATGGTGTTGGTTGTTATATGTTCGATTGCCGTCTAGGATGAGAGCCTATGTTGAGCTTGGTATTGTAGTCGCAGTGCATCTGTATCTTTTGCGGTAGTTTCCATTCGGACATTTAGGTCGGTTTCCCTTCGTACACGAGATGGTTAGAAGCCCGTGGGATTTTGTGCCGTAGGTAGAAACTCTCCAGTCGTACCAAAGTGCCGTGCACCAGTTTCGCCTGTGTCGTTGTCCGTGTTCCTCCATCTACTCCAGCACAGCACTCCTAGCATCCAGCTCGCACCTTTGTGTATCTCCGTACTGCTTCTAGTTCTTCTTCCCTTGCGCATCACCCTGCCACGCCAAGTTCCATCTTCTCTTCAGTACATCCATACTCTCCGGCGTGCTTCGTCCCTTCTCCTTCTCTTCGCGGTTTATGCGTGTGACGGCGGCAGCGAGACCGATGGATATGGCGAAGATGGGATCAAGTCGTCTGCGCGCATATGTTAGTTGTATGAAGCTAGTGGGGAGTGGCACAACGCACTTCGAGATGATGTACTGGTAGGACATGGTGAAGGAAGTCGGAAGCGGCTGCAAATTGAGACGTTTGGTAGTAGATAAATTGCAAGGTAAGATGTATGAGCGACGACTGTAACAACAATGAGTCACGAAGATCACTGAGAGAGTAGCAGCGAAGGAAAGGTTGAGCGTTGTCTAGTGCGTGTTGTTGGAGTCTCGATAAACTTCAAAAGCTTAAGATCGGCGTCCCGCTCCCGCATCTGGATTAGTGTGCATGGCAACGGCGTGGGAGCTTGACCCCACGATTTGCATGTGGAGCTCGGGTGGGTGCATTCGATGGTCCATCTTTGATGCGACTACTACCGGATGTCCATTACTCGTCAATCTCGCATGGATGTTCTGGCTCTCAGCGAACCGTGATGGATGAAAGCAGATGCTCGTCATGTGGACAATGTCGTCATGGGTTTCAGAGGCCGGCTGAGCCGCAAGTCACGCTGCCTGATCAGGCACAGCTACATTCCACTGAGAATAGCTCAAAGCCGCGATGCGCAGATGTGGTGCAAATCAATGCAATTAGATTTGGATGAGACGATGGTACATAGCAGCAAAGGAAGAAGCCAAGTTGTTCAACTAGCCATCACTACTCCGGGGCATCCCCGCTCATGTCCAGCCGTTGGCTCCGCGCAGGGAGAGAATCTGCATTCTCGCAGACGCATCTTGTCATCCCCCCAGTCGCCAGAGCGGACCATCTATCGCCACGAACGAGGAAGATGCGTCCGCACCACCTCATCCGTAGTGACTATCGTTGTCCATCCATGCCATGATATCGTGTTGCGTCAAAGATAAGAAAGCCCGAGGAGATCCGAAACGCCGTGATGTCACCGCGCCATGGTTGACCGTGTAGATATGAAGAAGGTAAGGTGGATTAGATGGCCTCACCGAATGTGTTCTCGCCCGAGTAGCTGTGTAGTTGTTAGCAAGCTGGTATATTCAGTTGGCGGGAAAGTGACGTACGTGATGTAGAGGAAGCCGTCCTCGTCCTTGTGCTCCTCATATATCGAGCTCATCAGCGCGGCAGTGGGTGGCAGAACCTCGTCGACGAAGATGAAGATGGCCTTCTCAGGCGACAGCTTGATGCGCTTCCGGATCACGTAGACGAACTGGCCGACAGTGAGATCCGCCGGTACCAGGTACTTCTTCTTGTCGATAGTCGCAATGTCTGACTTCTCGACCTTCTCGCAGATAACCTAGACGCGCTGTTAGCTGTGCTGAACAAGAAGGATGACGGGCGACAAGTGCAGGCAGACGTACGGGAATGCGGTCGTTGTACTTCTGGCGAATGCGCTCGGCCTCGGCCTTGCGCTTCTCGAACGGATGCTCGTCCTTGAACTTGGAACGCATGGTTGCGTATGATAAAGCTGTTCTGGTACGGTGTGGTGTTGAGGTAGTGGTATCAAATGGGTGAGACGTGCGGGTGTTGCGTGGCGGAGGATAGATGTAGGAGGGAAGGCTGGCGGTGAGAGGGGACTTAAGAGGCGGGGCGCGCAAGGCAGCACCGCTTGCCAATCACCAGCTTATGTCACCACGGTCGCGCTTCACCACGGTGCTTCAAACACTGGCCAGGTGCGAGACACTCTTTCAGATTAGCCTTTCGTCACGTCCGCACCGCCCTTTCTTTGTGGGGGTGACAAAGTGACTCTTCATTCATGGCTGTGCAGCGCCGCCCAAGTCACTTGCTCAGCTCCCCATGACCAGCCGCGACTTGAGTCATCCGCACAATGATACCTCGATACTTTGCTACAGTTTTCAAGCATTTCCATGACGTTCCAGCTTCCTTAGTCGCAAGGTAACCTGCTGGCGACATATCAGACCGCCTGGCGCTGTTCCTTTCCAGAACCGAGCGGTCACCTTCAGCTACGTGTCCAGGTGGACCGCAGACCACGCACAACATTACAGTCTCCACAAACGCGTGCTGCGCATGCTGTATGTATCGCTGCAAACACCTGTTCGATGCGGCACCAACTGAAGGGAGACGCGCGGGTTCGAGTGAATGCAGCCCTATGTCGCAGCTTGGCGTGTTTGCATCATCGACCCTGTTGCCCTCGGTACCTGCATGATGATGCGCCCACCATCGTGTGATGCCGGACACTTTTTGAATGCCCACCTTTTCCCACTCCCGATATAAGGCCCGATTTCTCTGCATTTCACGCTTTGCATACATGGCAACATCGTAGCTTTCCCTCTGGGCCACCCATCCATTGCCCGCCATGCAACCATTCCGACCGACCCTCCGCGTTGCGAGAGCGCTGGAGCTTCCCTATAGCTGTGCGCCACGGCCGACTTTGCGACCAAGCACTATCACAAGTAGACAGATCCGATCACCGCGAAGATGCATGTCCGACTTTCCACCAAAGAAGAAGGTAGATCCTCTAGAAGAATGGCGAAATCCAACACCTAGCAAGTGGCCAAACAGGGTCCGGCTACTTATGCTGCCATTTATTGGCGCATTGATCTATTCCATGGTACATAAACTTGATCGACCCAAAGACGCTTATACTGAGACTTTACAGTGGACAGACGATTCTATCAAAACCGAAACTCCCACCATAGCCCAAAAAGACGAGCTCCTCAAACGCGAGAACGGCGTCTCCGAACAATCTCCTATGCGCCTCCGCATGGAGCAATTCATAAAGCAACACCAAAAGCAAATCGTCGCCGAGCTCGAAAAGGTGGACGGCACAAAATTCACAATTGACTCATGGCAACGTCCCGAAGGCGGCGGCGGCATCACATGCGTACTTCAAGACGGCAAAGTCTTTGAGAAAGCCGGCGTAAACACGTCCGTCGTATACGGCCGCCTCCCACGCGCGGCCATCCAAAAGATGCGCGTCAATCACAAAGCCCTCGACCCCGACGTCGAGTCGCTCGAATTCTTCGCCGCAGGCCTCTCCATGGTCTTACATCCACACAACCCCAACGCCCCCACGGTGCACCTCAACTACCGCTACTTCGAAACGGCTGACGAGCAGGGCAACACAAACGCATGGTGGTACGGCGGCGGCTGCGATCTCACGCCCTCGTATCTATACGACGAAGACGCGATCCACTTCCACCAGACGATGAAAACCGTCTGCGACAAGCACGATAAGGCATACTACCCGCGCTTCAAGAAATGGTGCGACGAGTACTTCAACAACAAGCACAGAGGCGAGACGCGCGGCGTCGGCGGCTTGTTCTTCGACGACTTGGACGAAACCGAGAAAGACCAGGAACAGCTCTTCGCTTTCGTGCAAGACTGTCTATCTGCGTTCTTGCCGTCGTATCTTCCCATCATTAATAAAAGGAAAGACATGCCCTTCACAGATGCCATGAAACACTGGCAGCAGATCCGACGAGGGCGGTATGTGGAGTTTAACCTCGTGCATGATCGCGGAACGGCGTTTGGACTGAATACGCCTGGTGCGAGGGTGGAGAGTATCTTGATGAGTTTGCCGTTGACGAGTCGTTGGGAGTATATGCATGCGCCTGAGAAGGGGAGTAGGGAGGAGAGGTTATTGGATGTGTTGAGAAAGCCGAGGGAGTGGGTGTAGATGCTCCGGGAGGGGTAATTGTATAGGGAGAACGAAGAGCAGGATTACATGAAAATAATTGTAGAAGATGAGCGTTTCAGCAGATCCAAAATGCCGGAGAAACCAAAATGTATTGAGAATACACATGACCCACAAAGCGCGATTCAAGTCCTGTTCAATCACCTCCTCGTTCAATTTCCTTGAATCCATGTACACATATCAAAACATAAACCGAACATGCTGACTATGCCATGCGTATAACCCCAAGAATACCCTCCTCATCAATCCTCACCACCCACCCAACCTTCATCTTCATCCCCGACTCGACCGATCCCACCCATGCAACCCCCCCAACCTCCCCAACCCACTCATCCCCCCATCCCCAGCACCACTAAACCCCTGCGCCCCTCCCTGCCCCGCGCTCGCACTAGCATACACACTCCTCGTCTGCCCCTCCCCAAGCAACCTCGTAAACTGATCAATAACAGGCTTAACCCGTTCTCTAACATCGAGATCCATATCCTTAGCCAACAACTTCGCGCCCTCCTCGAAGCCCAAATTCCGAAGTAGGTGCGCGCGTTCACGCGTCGCGGCTTCGTCGCTTGAATCTTCGAGCCAGAGGAGGTTATTCATGAACCACGCGCACAGGGCGCGGACTTCGCGGCGCGGATGTGTGCAGAGCGGGAGAATGTGTTGCATGAGTGAAGTTTGTGATATAAGGAGGGAGCGATGTGACGGGCGGCCGTTGGCGAGGTGGACGAGGACGAAAGTTGTTGCGAGGACGAGTTCGGGGGCGGGGTAGTTGTTCCAGTTTGTGTGTTGGGTGAGTTGTTGTGCGGCGATGTTGGTGGCGACGCGTTGGGGGGTGTTGGGCCAGTAGGCTGGTGTTGCGGAGGATGTTGGGGTCGCTTGGGATGTGGATGGGGTTGAGTTTTTGGGGCGGATTTTGGCGTCGAGGAGTTCGAAGAAGCGGCTGTGGCCAAAGGCTTTGAGGAGGTGGTCGATCATTTCGCCGGTTGTTTGGTCTTCTGAGATGAAGTTGCGGAGGAAGTCCAGGGCTTGTTCTTGGATGCGGATATCATCCCGCTCATTGATCAACCGAGTGTCCTGCTCATCGTTCTTGATTTGCTGCAGCCGGTCTCTGATGTTGGTTGCGCTCGTGTATCGAGAGCCAGGCCGTTGCAGGCGACTCATTGATGGTATACTATCAGCCATTGTGTCCTCGTCCTCTTCATCCGAAAGTTCCTCATCAAGATCCATATGCGGGTCATCGACGGAGTTCAGGAGGTCGACTTGCTCGCCTGCAGCATTCGGTGTGCCCATAGCAGGTTTGCTTGGCTCACCATTCAGCGCCTGTACAAGCCAGCCAACGCCAAGCTCATCAAGGCACTGTTTCTTCATGTCTTGCGGCAGCCCGAGACATAGATGCTTGAGAGCCCAAAGGCTTCCGAAGCGAAGATTAAAGTTGGCCGACCGACACTGCTCGCAAAGAGCTCGTAGAACACCAGCCTCGATGATCTCCTATAACTTATCAGCAAACAATTCACTTTACAAGCGATTAACATACCGGACGCATTGGCGACAAATCCAGCACCAGGTTGGTAATGACTTCGGTCGCAGCTATTTGCACTTTGACGCTGGGGTGCGTAAGAAGCTCGTAAACCGGCTGAGCAACGCCATGATCGATAAGACTCGTTCTTAGCACACTCACGGATCTTGACAGAGAGCGTGTAACTTTGCATGCTGCAATGAGTACAGACTCCGGGCTACCATCTTTTGATGTCGTCGAAGCCGTACTGGGCTCTTCCTTTTCCGAGTAGGGCACCATGGCTTCAATGATGTGGGTCGCTGCACCCATTTCGATGACGAGCTTCCTCAGTCCATCTTGATCGCCTGCAAGAGCCGCTAGCGCCAAGAGGACACTCTCTCGGTACTTGAAAGCATGCAATACGTCGGCGCTCAGACCAGATCGCCCAAGCGTTGATGATGCCGGGTCAATCATGGGGTCTTTGAGCTCGTGCGATGCGGACTTGGGCTGCCACAGCGGCTTCGCATTCGTTGTGACTGTATCGAACGACCTCTTAAGGATCTGCACCAGCGTTGGCATGATGCGAGCATCGACAGCCGCAGACTGGAGCGACTTGTTGCTCGAAACAAGCTCTGCAAGCACAAGCGGCGACCGTTCCAGAACAATGCGCATCTCTTCTTTCGCTGCCGGCCCGGAAGCATATGCCTTTTTCGCGTGATCGGACGTCGGGGATGATTCCTCAATCATCTTAACAACTAGGGGGATGATCAAGTACGAAAAGTGTCGTTCTCGTGTCGTTTTGGAGGGATCGTTCAGCGGCCATCGTTCGCCAAACTTCTTCAGTAAAGCCAACAGCCAACACGCCGACAATCGCTCCCTGCCCTCGCCCCGTCTTGCGACGTACATCAGCCATATGAACAGTGGCGATTCAGACTCGTCCGTAATAATGCCTCGTCCTGTTGGCTGTTGCAATGACTCCACACTCGGTAGCCGGCCATAATTCTCAACAGTGGCAGCAGTGTACGATCCCAGAGCAGGCCATGACTTGGCGTACGAGTCCGACTTGCTTGTCATGGTTTGCACGCGCGGTATGAGCTTGTCCCACGATGGTTGCGAAGTACCACTGTAGCCATCGTACGAAGCTGTCGCGCGGTCCTTCGGCCACCCAAAGAGCTGCTGTATTGGTTGGGAATACAGGAAACGTGCGGCGTAGAAGTGTGAGTCTTTGATGATGGCTGCAACTGCTTCTAGTATGTCGGAAAGACATGCTCGGGGAAGCTGATCGCGGACTGTTGGTTTCGCATCCGGATCCTGTGTGGACTCGTCGGCTGCAGCAATAGCAGCCAGCTTGCCAGCCAACAGATCGAGGATGCCAGACTCGACCAGCATCTTCTTCTGGTTGTCCTCTTGGCATGTTTTCATGATGAGCTGGACTACCAAGGATATCTGCAGGTTCGCCTTCATTGTCCCTGCCGGCTGCGACAATATCTCTGCCAGGCTCTCGATCACTGGCCTCGCGTATATTTGCTCGCTGACCGCGAATGCTAGCGTCGACCGTGACGATGTGTCCGACATGTCCGCCCATGGCTTCTCCTGTGCAACGGCATCGACGATTTGGTTAAGCGTCTTCAACGTCGTGGAGACAAGCTTCGCTGGGGTCTCGCTGGGCCGCAGTGCTTCGAGCAGTGGAGGGAGAACATTGCCAGCGAGAATCGGCGCAATGAATGCTGGACCACCTGTGCGTCTCACATATCAGCCATTGTCCCCTTTACTGTTTCCATCCCGATGTAGGCTCACCGTTCGCAAGACTGCCCACGACGAGCGTCGCTTGGAACCTCAATTCATCCTCCGTCGTCCATTCCGACAAGCTCCGTTTGCTCTCCGTGAACAAGCCCGATCCATGTCCATGTCCATTTTGGTGCGCTCTTCGCCTTTTGCCGCCCTTCCTCGCCTCGCTCCGAAGTAAGCCTGCCAGCGGCTTGATGACTCCATGTGTAACCGCGAGGTCCTTCCTTTGCTCGTGCCCAACAATCTCGTTCTTGAGGCTCTGTAGCGCGGCGACTTGCGCTTCGGGTGTGCTGGGATTGGATAGCTCGATGAGCGCAGGAGGAATGGTGGAGCGGCCCATGGCGCCGGGGGCAGCGACTACGTGAGGTTTGGTAATGCGTGATGCGTGCTACAACCGTTTGGCGCGAATGGGATGGTCGCACAACCGCATCGGCGCAGGGAGTGGCGCTCGGAACTTCGATCCGGTGGTAAACAATTTAAAGGGAGTGGCAAGTGACTGAGGGAATGTAACGGCGATGGCTACGGTACGATGCGTTGCTGGCTGCGGGGAGATGTCCGTCGTAAGGTTGCGATGTTACTGCCTGCAAGGCGACGAAGGCACCGAGTCGCTGAGGTCAGATCGAACAAAGCCTAACGCACTGTGAGTTGGCCCTCTTGCGACTGTAGAAAGCTCTTCGGTGTGCTGTAAACCCACGTATCGCGCGTAACTTCACCTTTCGCATGTGCTTCGAACGGCTGTCAGACGTCACATGCACGGGCCACAATGGTCACTTTTGCCTGAGATCAGCTTCAAGAACTCATACATTCATAAGACATAAATACATAATCGTAAGTGCAGTCGTAGCCTCTTCCGTAATCCCATGCATACATAACCATACAGCCATAAACCTGCCCAGCCGTCCGTAGTTCCGTAGTCACAATGCTTGGCTACTGATGCTGGCACCCTTGTGCCGTATGCCACCCAAAAATGCAGCAAGCTAACGCCAAACCCCGTAAACAGTCGTGAGAGGAAAGATCAAAGAATGAAAAGTCATGGGAATGCCAAAGCAATCGTCAGCGTGCTGAGCAGTGCTGCAAGGCAAATGTGCCGAGCAAGCTACCAAAAGCTTCCGGGAATTGAGATTCGTTCAGGTCGATCCAGTTCGGGAATGTCTGCATCGTTCTCCTTGACGCTTCCGCCTTCGGTGAGAATGACCACTGACACGCATGCTGCATATGCTTCCCTGATTGCGCATGCCATGCATGTTTCTTTGATATTCGCCACGATAGCACTGTGCCCATGGTTTGCGCACCACGCTCTTGCAAACACTTCGTTGTCGCTGACACCTAATGCTTCGATGGCAAGAACCTTGGTGACTTGTTCGTGGGCCGATGTGGTCTCGCCGTTTGTGATCGCAAGGGCCTTTTTGGATGGAGAAGACCGTGATGAGCTGGGGCGAGAGATGCGTCCGGATTGGCGGCCCCAGTCGTGAATATCAACAAGGCCATCATCGATCTTGATGGGCTTGTAACAAAAGTCGTAAAAGAGAACTGAAACATATTAGCAAGGTTCTTCAGCTGGTGCTTGGGAGGTTGCCCACCATGAGGACCCTGGTGGCAGGGAAAAGCATTGATGAAGTCGACATCATAGCGCAACTTCATCGGCCAGCTCTTCCCGCCACAAGCGAAGAAAATTGCCGCATCAAACACCAGGGGTGCTCCTGGAATATGTCTCGCGGACGATGGCTGCTCTTTTGAGGGCTGGAAGCCAAGCTTTTCGATCCTGATCAGATCGGTCACATCTTCTGTGTCCGGCATTGGCACTTCGTAATCGTCGACTGGGTAGCTGCCGTCTACAGGACCAAGTGGGTTGGTGCGCTCAGCCATTGACTCCACGTCGTTCGAATTCAGTTTCGGATCAAGTGATGTGAGCTGCTTGACCTTGACACACTCTGTCCTTTTCAAGTCCGGTGTGTATATGCAAGGGCCTACCCACCCTGCGATCTGCTTGACGCCTCTCGCGGCTCCTAGGACCTTACCAACGATGCATTGCGACGACCAGTACGTGTTTGCGCGGTATTGAAAGCCTGAAGCAGGCTGCATGTGTGTCAAATACTTGAGAGCATCCCCTGTGTCGCGGTCACAATCAATCAAGCTATTCATAATAAGCCATGGCAGTGTCCGTCCGGGCAGTATTATTCCTGAGAACCATGACATGGCGTCTGCTGAGCGGTCTTCGAGGGGCTTCTCCTTCATGTCTTGTTCATCCAGGACATATTCAACCTCATCCATGTTTGGCCACTTCAATATGGATGCAAATGTCCGCAGTGCCTCCTTTTGCCTATGTTTGCTCTTCAGCTCAAAGCTAAAGGTGCTCTGTGTTGAAGAGGTCCTTGACTTTGTGATCTCCATGTTCTCGAGCCAGCGTTGTGCTACCGCAAGATCCCAGGTGATAATAGGCGGTAACTGCATGATGAGCTTTCGCTTTGCCTTATCAGTGTGCTCCCGTGAATGTATCCGCAGATAGAGCTCCACTGAGAGTAGCAGCTGGTGGAAGAACTCCTGCTTCTTGTGCTGATCCGGGGCATCGAAGAACTTGGCTACCACCTGGTTCTTCGCAAGTGAAAAGTCTATCCACCTTGGGTTGGTCAATACAGTGATGAGATCTGCAATCTGCTGTTCTACAGCGAAGTGAGGGTTGCCTGTGAATTTCTCGGGGTCGTCGATTAGCGTGGCATACAAGTAACGGTACAGCTCCTCAGGGTCCTATTTTGCCAAATGTTAGGTCAGATCGCCAAAGCATCCCGGGCGGGATTGTACACTGACATCTTCGTTGAGGCCGCTCTCCAGCTTCTGCAGCCGGTCCAAAATCTGCAGAAGCTTAATCTTCCGCGGCTTGATATCCCTGTCGAACTCGGTAGGTGGATTGCTACACCCAGATTTGCTCACCCAGAAGTTGAGCGTCGAAGTACCTGCGCTCTTCCCAAAGGCATAGGCCATGCAAGGTTGCTCCTGAGACAGCCACGGAAACTGGCTGTCAGATGCGCCTGTCATGTTCAGTGACATTTCACGATATGCTGGCTGCTGGAACGGCGCGCGGTCCGTTCTGCTCTGGTGTTCAGACTCCATGACGGCGTAGAAACGGTCATAGCCTGGCGCATTCGGCACCGCATCCCAGTACCCCTTGAATGTAGACGCGCCGGCGCATATTAGGTCTTCGGCCTTCTCGGGCTTCAAGTGGTCGTCCTGTCTGTAACCGCTCGGCGGCCATCGTCGCGATTTGCGGAAGTCGTCGAGCGGGGTGGGGTGTGAGTACGACTCTGAGCGCTTGGGCGCAGCAAACGATCGGTAGGGGACCATGTTGGCTTCTCCGCCGCTGGACGAGGGTCGAACAGGATTGGGGTTGGAGCCATGGCGGGTGATGCGCGAGCGTGTAGTAATGGGCGTGGTCCGCGTTCTTGGTGGCTTCCCATTCCCGCTCGCATTCACATTCCCGTTTGCAAGCTGCAGCTGGCCAAAGCCATCGGTAAGGCGCGCGACGGGCTGCTCAGGAAACGCGAATTGCATGGGCGCGGGCGGCACAGGCGCCTCTGGCAGACGGAGGCCCCATTTTGAGTCGTACTGGTGCTGACTGTAATCCCAACGGGCGTATTCCGTGTTCATGTTCTCCGCATAGCAGTGCTTGTGGTAGAGGCAGCTACGTGGGGTGCTGCTGGAATGTTAGCTGAGGGCACAAGGCTCCACCAGGCTGGGACGGCGCGTGGTAAGTGAAGCAGCAAGCGAGAGACATGCAGAAGGGCCTGGGTGAGCTCTCGTGACAAGTACTCACTCTCATGGTACTATGGTCGCGCTCCAGCCGTCCACTTGAACGAGAGACGCGTCTACCGCCGAGGATAGACGGAGATCGGCTTACGATCGGAATGGGTTGGCGGGCGCGCGGGCACACGACCTCTCCGACGTCGTTGTTTATAGTAATGCGCTGAGGAGGTAGTGGGGGTGGGGAACGGCTGGTGGAGTATGGGATGGTTTCAAGTAGGGTCGCTAAGTCAGGCCCGCGACATGGACACCACGCGCATGTCATTCTGCATCTCCGTGCACTCTCATGGCCGTGGCCGGTGCCCCTCCGTCCTCAATCAAAGGATGCTCGACGGTATGCAGAGAAGGGCCATGGAACGAGAACCGTAGCCTCACTTTTGTGTGCATGCAGTGCTAAAGTTTGCAAGGGTATGCTGGTATTGGTCGATATTCGTCCACGTACTGTTGTTAGCTGCTTGAGCATTTAGCACGCTTACAGAAAGCACCAGTGGAGTCGAGTGCGGGTTTATTACCCTCGCCATATTGCTATCTATCCAATCATGCTACCCGTCTTTTTGCCCTCCCCTGCATTGCTGCCAGCAGTCCTGCGCTCTGTGGACTGATGGCGCGGCGATCATGTACGTCCTCCTACCGTGCCCTCGTGTCAAAACCGCCGCATTGCAGCGCTGATGCTGTTATCAGCTGGAACATCTTCCAACCGGAAGTGAGCCGCAACGAGCCGAACCGATGCGCAACGGCACCTAAATCGCCCTATCAAGACGCTCCGTCAGGGCACAAGCCCGACATTGATGGGTACTACCAATGTACTTGTTCCAATGTGACTCCACACCTCCTTGACCCTCGAGCAGTGGGATTCAGCTCGCAATCAGAGCAGGAGTGCATGCTCACTTTTATCCGATACGTCCCTTGAGGTGCTGTAGCAAGATAGACAGCCACGACACTGCGAAATCGCACGACAGATAAGATAGTCTGAGGTTATACAGCCTTGATGGGGTATAGACAAGTGACACGCGACTGTACAGTGCCACGTTTGCAGGAGCAGGTGGCGCTGTTGCTGTGAAAAGATGCTGGGCGTTCAGCTAAGGGCCTGGTTCGTGGGTATGTATGCCAGTGGCAGAACCGGTAGGAGTGTGTGCTTGCTGCGAGCTGGGCGTCGGAGCCATTTCCGGCTCTTTCTCTATCACGAAGCCTGACCCTCGCTCTACCAAGCCCTTGTAGTAGTCAACCAGAACCTCAGGCTTCGGGACTATCCGCCAATCTAGCCTTCTTAGGAACTCCAGCTCGAGCAGCGCCAATTCTCTTATGCTCACCCCTCCAACTTTCGCATAGAGGCCATTGGTCCAGAAGCTGTCACTGAGCCCTTTGGCGGCCACTGTCGCCGCTGTTATGAGGAATCGGTGCACTGTGAGGCTGCTTATGGTGAAGGCGGGGTACATGGCGCATAGCTTGTCCACGTAAAAGACCATGGAGAGAAGTATAGGAGGCGACAACGTGGCATGTACGATGAGGCGGGAAAGGTAGTCGCGCACTGATATGCCAGGCGGTGCTCTGCGCGCAAATCGTTAGCTTCGAGGTTAATTTCCACCTGACAAGAATTCGTACCTTGAGTGGAATCTCGTGAGAGTGCCGTCCCGCAGCGGCTGCTCATCATTAATGCGCACCAACTCCATGAGCATATCTGAGATCAACACGCCAAGATCTTTCACATCGCACGTCTCATAGTGCAGTGGCATGACCCTCACATTGGGCTCTTGCGGCCGCGCGCGTTTGGCTGGCGACGGAGGCACCTGCAAGACAGCGCTCGCTTCCTTGGGCACGCCGTCTTGCTCTACGACCGATCGCAGACTCTCCTTGGAAGCTCGCCGGACTTGAGGTTGCGCATCTTGAGCCGGAGCGACAGGCTGCGGATCCACCCGCAACGAAGGCTCTGGCGGCTCCGTAGCTACTGGTTCGGCAGAGGTTTCCCCCTGCTGTGTGCTTGTGATTGAGAGAGTGTTCAGTGGAGCAATCTCGACTGTCTCTTTGCTGACCAGCGTCGGGGGCTGATAGGTGGGGGGCAAGCCGGGCGGGGTGTACTGGGTACCCACGTCGACGTAGGCCCTCTTGCGGCTCTGCGGTGACTGCGCGTAGGCAGAGGTGGGCGAGGGAATTGGTATGGGCCTCGAGGACGGTGTAGCGTCGTACCGCCGCGACTGGGCGCCGCTCACGGTGAAGCGGGGCGAATGGGTGCTGGAAGAGGCCGACGTGCGTCGCGAGGCATGGTATGCGCGGGACGGGGCGTGGAATGCTGCCGAGGGCGACGGAGGCGCTGATATGGTCGGCGACGAGGTGAGCATGTCGAGGCAGCGCGGCCGTCAACGGTATGGGCACCTACGATACACGGTAGTGGTGCACGGCGGGCTGCTGCAAGGGCTGCTGGGCTAAGGTTGGAGTGGAGGCTGCCCGCTGGGGATGTCCAAGACCGTCATAGTGGGAGGCAGTGTCAAGTGATCGTGGAGAAGGAGGCAGCGGAAGGAGCAACGGTGCGGCAGAGGCTCGTCGGGCGTGGTAAAAGAAACTGGAGGCGCGATGCCGCCATTCCCAGAGCGCGAAGCTTGGCCAGGCCCAAAGTAAGACCCTCGTCGCTTCGAGAGCTGCACTGCAGCAACACGTTCGCTCAGGCCTGCCGGCGATTGGGCAGCATAGGCGACGCACCCTTTCGCCGGCTGCGGTGCAACATGACACATGATTTGCGCTTCTGTGGCTCTGGATGCAAGTGGCGCGCAAGCTGGCAATGCTCACCGCGTCGACAGTGCGCTCAGCGACAACGGCCATGGGCAGTTCCCGCTCGTCATCGCTCGCTACCGCCCTCCGTACGTAGCAGACTAAGCCCTACACCAGCGAGAAAAACTGATCCATGTTAGTCTCCGCCGTCCTTGATTGCCATGTCGTCCAGGGAACACCAGCACGGCAAAAGTCCGGGAGCCGCTGTCTGCCGACAACGTGTGCAAATGCGCGATGGTGATTGACTGAAGCACTGGTCACGAGCGCGTCTAGACTATTAAAAGGCCCGATGCTGCAATGCGCGGCAAGCCGATCACGCCGGCGAGGCTGTCTTGGTGCAGCATCGGACAAGTGCGATCCGGTTCCTCTATCAGCTACGGTCACTCTGGAGATTTCTGAGTGAACTGATGCTTGATTTAGTCCGTTCTGAAGACGATTATCTCAGTCGACTGAAGAACACCATATTAGATTGATAACTTGATACCACACGTTCAATGCATTCATCATATCCAACATCACCGCCTCTTCTCCTGCCCACCAACATACCCCCCATCCAACTCCGCCACAAACTCCTGCCTCCCCAGCGTCGGACTCTGCAACTCCACCACCCCACCCTTTGCTCCCTTCTGATCACTGTACCCATATTAGCATCTCCCCAAACACATTCATTCATCACAACCACTGACCTAAAATGCAACCCCGCATGTCCTACCACGGGACTCGAATACGCCGGCGCCGGACTCCCCCAACCCCCCTCATTCTGATACCCTGACTGCGGCGTCTGCGGCGGCACAGGGAACTGATGCATCGCGACACCGAGCTCCGAGTACCCTGAGTTTCCTACGCCGACACCCACGGGCTTCATCTGTGCGCCTTCGTCGTGCTTGCGCACGATTTCTTTCAGGCTTTTGGAGCGCCCGATGAAGAAGAATAGTGCGGCGCAGAGACCTATGAAGGCTACGATGCCGACGATTATGCCTACGATGATCGTAGTTGAAAGCTTGTGCGGTGGGGTAGGGGTTTGTTGTGATGGAGGCCCAGATGTAGATGTCGGTGTTGAGCTTGCGCCGCCTTCACGGGGTATCGCGTCGCCTGGTGCGAGTTGCAAGGTCGCGGATTTTGCAGACTGGATTTGTGCGGCTAGGGTTTGTGATGAGTTGGGGTTGATGGCGCCGACCATGAGTTCGCCTTTGCATGAGTTGGGCGCGGCGCAGTAGAAGAAGATGGGCTCGGTGGAGTTTATTGTGATGTTAAAGGTTGTGATCTGTGAACTGTTGTCAGCATGATGAGTAGTTGTTTCGAGATGGATACCTACTTCAGCCATGGTGTCAACATATTGAGTTCCCGACCAGAAGCCCTTTTTGTCTCGGTGACTGTATTCGTACGGCACACATGCTGATCCAAACTCCGCTCTCGCTACTGAGTGATCTGGTGGATAGAACTCAAACGACACGACGTCGCCGATTGCTACGTTCGTGATTTGCTGGGGTTCAAATTTGAATCCGCCTGCTCCAGCTTTGATAATGTGCACTTGCGGAGTGCTCGACGCGCCTTGTGCCGTCGTAGTTGTTGTAGCAGCTGCCGCTATCGGAACGCCTGACGTGTAGAAAGTATCTACTGCCTGCGCGGTGACGGATGATGCAAAGTAGGAGGAGCTGAGGGCAAATGCCATAGCTGAGGTCCATGAGAAGGGCATGATTGCCTTTCAACTCGCTGAAAGTGGGATAACCCCAAAGCAATGAAGACAGACCAGCCCAAAAGTCTTCCTTCCAACAACGATACCGAGCTGTCTTTGTCGAGCGAACGAGGGTCTGTTAAAAAACACTGGAAGTAAAGACCGACAAGAACATGCACAGAACAACGCCAAACGAGTGTAGGAAACGGCAAATTGCGAAAACACGGTTAACATGACCTTGGGGAATGAACTGATTTATTGACCCTGCTATGCGGCTTTGCCGTAAGCCATTGCCATAGCGCCGAAGCCACAGCTGCCCCATCAATGCCAAGGAATTCCATTACCGGAATAGCTTCGTATACGAAATCGAAAGACGAAAGACGTTTTCAACGACAGTGAACATAGCTTTTGACCGGCATTTCGTGCCCGCTCAAACGTGAGTTGTGTTCAGCTCGGCATCAAAAGGCAGTCACAGATGCGAGGCGTTGGGTATCGGTGAAGACTTTTGCGGGACTTGCTTGCGGGGAGTTGTGCACAGTCGTGTCGTGTAAGAGGGTACATGCTAGGTATATTCAGCCAGCCTACTGGCATGAAAAATCGCTTGATGCTATCCAGCAGCGGAATTGGTTCCATTGGGTGAGTCTCAGCAATCGCAGAGATTCCGGCTACCGCGTTTCCTTGCTCTTGCTAATGGATTCGTGATCTCCTCCTGCTCCAGCCCTCGTATCAACAGAGTTGTGATCGCGCGGGTGTGTTTTCACGGCACTCAACTACATTAGTAAGGGGCTATACCAAGACAAAATCTCGACCTGTTTATTGCCGCGCAAGTGGTGGCAGCTGAAGTCGTGTTGTCGTCGTCAAGCCTCAGACCCACTATTGCTGATCGCGGGAAGGCGCGCTCCAGAAGCGAACTTGTCGTCAGGGGCCGAAGTGTCTGTGCACCCATCGGGATGCAATTATTCGCGACATGCCAAAGTCGATGCGCGAGCCGAGTTTAAGCTGCAAAGTTTATCTTGCATGATGACTGTGGTTACTTCTCTCAGTGAGTCGTCGTAGTGTGTTTGTGTTAGTATAAGCAGAAGCGAGCCCTGTTACTGACTGATCCTAGTAATGAAAATGTATTTAAACGTTGCCGACAGGCTGCTACGTAGATAATCTCCTAGGAGCACGGTGGCGTGTATCCAACTCGGATATGGCTACATCGAAAGAAGCATCGAGAAAGCACCTGAGGCTCGCGAGAATCGCGTGGCTAAACCGTTAACATAACGCGCTAGGTAATGCTGGTAAAAATGAACAGCAGTCGTGTGGGTCCACTTCGAACTCAGTACGTCTTCTTCAACGGGCTTCTAGGGCTTCTCGGGCTGTGCGACGGCATTGAAAATATACCCACGGGCGGTAGTATGGGGCTTTTAACTGCCTTGGTCATGCTCTCTTGTCTCGAATTTGGTGTGAATGGCCCGCCAAATAGGGGTGGGCTTCTCAGCGCCGTCTGCACCTGATCGTCAGTACGGCTGGAGACGTCGTTCATTTCCTCGTACTCGCTCCTTCTTTCCAGGAGCAAGTCTTGCACCTCTTTCTGATGTTCTTCCAGCATAGTGTCGAGCGAGTCTTGTGGTGACTTGATGAGATTGCCTAGCTTGCGGCGCAGCTTCCGTTGCCGTGATGGATCCCACACGAAGTGACTGTTCTTAACGAATATCTTCGAATGCTAAGATGGGATCCTGTTAGCTTCCTTCACATGCGACCTTCGTGCATCAACTTACTCTGTGGTACCAGTCTGCGATCGTGTCGTCCGTCGTTCGCTTTATTGATTGAATCGTGGTTTCAGCTACGAAGCCGATCAAGCACTCCACAACGCTGTCATGATCCGTACAATTTTCTACGGGATCAGCAGCTATTACTCGACCAGACAATGGTTCGCACTTACCATATCGGCTCAAGAGGTCGACAAGTCCGAGGTAAGCATCTCCGATACCCATGAAGAATACTTGTGTAGCTTCGTTGGGTCTGCAATCGGATCAGACAACATCGGAGTCTCGGTCAAGTTCACTCACTCAATGTAGTTCTCCCATATGTATGCCGCCAGCTCGCGCGTCTGTTCGGCACGTGCCGCTGAATCATCTGATCTCACGTACGCTTCGTCTGGCTGCGACGACGTCAGTGAAGCGCAGCGTCGCATTGAAAAGTACTTACGTCCTCGACGGCGACGATCCTAGGTATGTTCACATCTACAACCTGGAAGCCATTGTCTATAGCCCAATCAATGTATTTCTTAGTCACATCAGTCTTTGTGCTCAAAGTCAGCGGATTTACAGCGCAAGACTGCAAATACTCACAAGCCAAGTATTGTGGAGTTCCCGTTTCCCGGTTACTGGATCGGGGTTATCGCGAAAGTTGGGAGGGTCGTGAAAGATGACTAAAAGTGGGTGGCGTTCCATGAAATGTGGGCTACACTAGTCAGAAATCAAGAAGTCGACCTAGCTTGGACACCTACGTTGCTATGACATTGTGATCAAATGTCTGTGTCAGCCCGGCCTTGTTGATCTGCAGAGGAAGTGGTGTCATTGCATGCTCAAGTGAAAGGCGTTGGCTCTGCCACTCCCGTATAATCTCGTGCAGCCGGTACATATCCTGGAATCCAGGGTCGGTTTTGTCCATGTGCTTCGGGTAGAGACATTTCCAAAACTTCGAATGCTGCCGTTTTACCTGGTCTATGGTATGGACAGCACTGTCTTTTGGGGACAGGTTGTCTTGCAGTCGATCTGGAGGCTCCAGCATAAGTACCCTGGTGACTGCGAGCGCAGACCGGGCAATAGAGCGGAGATTGTATCCTCCTTCGAGACAAACTACCAGCTTTCCCTTCGCGAGGCGCATAAGCATGTGCGTCATGTGGCCATAACAAGCAGGCGTTACGAAGCATCCACCCAAAAGATCCCCTTCTGCAGCGTCAAAGCCCGCCGAAATGATGACAAGATCAGGATTGAATTCAGTCGCAATCGGCATAACAATCTCCTGGAATGCGTAAAGATATTCTGCATCTCCCATGCCATGGTCGGCCCAGGGAATGTTAACATTCTTGCCCTCACCCGCGCCTTCTCCACAGTAATCCAGGTTACCGTCCGGCAGATTGGGATAGAAATTACCATCCCGGTAAACATGTAAGGATATGTAGAGTACGTTTGGATCGTCGTAGAATGCGTGCTGAATACCATTGCCGTGATGGACATCCCAGTCCAAAATGAGAACTTTACGGCACACCTCTGGGTAGGCCTCTTGACAGACGCGAGTTGCAATGGGGACATTGTTAAATATGCAGAAGCCAGATGGCTGTGTGCTTTCGGCGTGATGGCCAGGGGGCCGAATGATGGCAATGGCATTGCGCACAGCACCCTGTACGACTGCTTTGCATGCTTCGATGGCTCCTCCAGCTGCGAGCTTTGCGCACTCATAAGTCGAGTGATTGAAATAGATGGAATCTAGTCGCTCAGCCTCAAACTTAAGTTGCTCTAACGACATGGCTTGAGAAATAGTCAGCCGCTGTCATCTGCGTGTAACGTTTACATACTTTGCAGTGACTCAACAAATGCATAGTGCTCCTCAGTATGGATTAAAAGAATCTCATGCTTGCTGGCCGATCGTAAAGCGATCCGCCAACAATGTGCTTCCAATGCCTCGTCTTCTGGTGTGCTCGATGAGCCAACTAAGCCTGCTTCCCGGATTTCCTCGAAGATAGCATGAATGCGCCGCGGATCCTCCGGATGTATGTCATCCTCGTTGACTGACATGCTCGCGAGTTCGGCATGAAATCTCATTCGAGGATCGTACACAAGACCTGTTCTTGATGAAGCATAGGGGAGGGCAGCGACTCTTGGCTTCGGCGCTATCCGGACCTCAGGACTTGTGCGGCGTGTTGGTGTGGTCTGGGCCAGATCCATCTTGTCTGACTGACTTGGACCCGGATACGAACTGAAAGCCTTCAATTGATCATTCGTGCGAGACAAAGTAGCTGTCTTTGACGGGCTGTGGAACGGTAGTTGGTCATTCCTGGAAGGCACCGAATTGTCGAAACCAAGCTTGGCCGGGTCGATGGTCCCATTCAGTGTATCGCCGTTGAGCTCTGTCGATGCGAGCACATCGTCTTCCATGGGGTAGTCATCGTCATCCATGGCTTCGGCAGAGCTTCTGAAGTGGGCGCTAGCGCCTCGCTCCATTCCGGGTTGTTCTGTGGGCTTTTGTTGTCAGAGTGTGCATGTACAAACACGAAAGAGTAAAGCAGAGGTAATGAGCTATGCCAAGACCGACAGCCATCTGACGAGAGAGATGCAGTCTATGTTGTCCAAATAAATGAGACTGAACACAAACGCTTGGAAAACGCAAGTAGACAAACGCTACAACAGAGCAAGCGAAACGGGAAAGGACTCAAAGTCTAATTGAGCAGGCACCAGGTTCAACCAGGTGAAGCCAGGCTAGAAATAGCGGTTGGAGAGACGAGCGCCCAGAAATATCGCGTTGAACTTGCTACTTACCTTTTCACCACATCTGGACGATTGCGGGTCGAATTGTTAAGGATGAGCAGATAGCGCACTGAAGACAACTGTTGAGCCTCAAGTATGGGCAGACGCTTAGCAAAGTGGCTATACTGGTCGCACAGAGCAGTTCTTCGAAGTGAATCTACAGGACTGTCAGTGATATTGCTGATGCATTCATGCGACTTTGATGTCTTACCTCGCGAAGATCAGCGACAAACACGCGTTACAAGTGCGTTGCCTCCTTGCACAAGTTTTGCGAATCGGCAAAAGTCGTTGTGGCTTGAGTAATGGCTGGGCGTGGCCAATGATCAGGAACAAGTAAAGGTGTTGATTGTGGCTGGTATAGAGTGCTAGATTGATGGACATGGGCAGCACACGGAGGCCAAGAGAGATGACTAAGCCGCCAAGACACTAGCCTCGATCTCAACTGGGTAAGAGCTGCTATCATCTGAAAGACATGCTACTGCGGGTTTGTTTCGAGATGTTTGTTGCTGTACGTTGGCGATGCCTTGCCCATGAGAAGCGTGAAGCCGTTACGGGCCACGGATGAAACGTACATTGAGAGTGTCTGCACCAAACACTCGCGGATGTCCTCAGCCTAGCTTCATCTTCTGCCATTCCCCTTTCATTCGGATGTGTTTGCAACGTGCACGCCTGAAGGATATTGAAGAGTACTCAGTAGGAAACATGCATTTAAGAAATGATCAAGCTGAAGCGAAAAGCGTGCAATGAGGCTCCGACACATCAATTGAGAAATCGTCTGACGTCCGTCATGTCAACACTCACAAACTTAGATGTGGGCACGCTTCTCGTCGATCACAAAGACTTGCACACGTGCCCAGCACCCGCAGATATTTGGACGTGCATCCGAGTAGTCGGGTCTCTCATTAGACAGCGAGGCCGTCAATACCCATCTGTCTTGGATGCCTACATCTTCCGATCCTGGGCCGGTCCTTCCCGCATAATTTCCCTGCATCGTCCTACTATGCAATAGCCGTAGACGCTCTTCGCTTCTTTACCAAAGCGGGCTCGATTGCGGTCGACACCCGGCGACTAGTTCGCATTGGAAATACCTTCCGCGCAGGATCGCAGGCGCATGCCTCGGGAACTAGGAAGAACGCCGACAGGGATCTAGACCGGTGAGGAGACATCACATCACTCCACATTCTGGCTAAGAGTGTTTGTTTGTTGTCTCAATTATTCATTTATTTCGTGTCTAGCATATCATATGGACTGTGAGCCTTTTTTTCTTCCTCGCTGGCATCATCCGCACATTGCAAACCTCCTCGTACACCAAATCAGGTTGAAGAAGAGAAGCTCAGAGTTTTGGCATAGCCTGGCTCTGTCCTGATTCCTAGGCGTTACCATCGACCTTGGCAATGTAAACCAAGAGGTCGAGGACACGGCGAGAGTAGCCCCACTCGTTGTCATACCATGAAACGAGCTTGACGAAGTTCTTGTTGAGGGAGATACCGGCCTTGGCGTCGAAGATGGAAGAGCGAGTGTCACCGTTCAGATCGGAGGAGACGATGTCGTCCTCGGTGTAGCCGAGAATGCCTATGGGAGTCAGAATTGATGCGTGTTAACGGCAAATTTTGATACATACCGTTGAGCGGTCCGTCGGCAGCAGCCTTGATGGCCTCCTTGATCTCGTCGTATGAAGCACCCTTCTCGATGCGGACAGTCAAGTCGACAACGGAGACGTTTGCGGTGGGGACACGCATGGACATGCCGGTAAGCTTGCCGTTGAGTTCAGGAATGACCTTGCCGACAGCCTTGGCGGCGCCGGTGCTGCTGGGAATGATGTTCTGAGCAGCGGTGCGGCCACCACGCCAGTCCTTGGCCGAAGGGCCGTCAACGACCTTCTGTGTAGCGGTGTAGGAGTGAACGGTGGTCATCAGACCCTCAACAATCGTGAACTTGTCGTTGATAACCTTGGCAAGAGGAGCCAAGCAGTTGGTTGTGCAGGACGCGTTCGAGAGCACCTCGATGTCCGACTTGTAAGTCTCGTTGTTGACGCCCATGACGAACATGGGAGCATCAGCAGATGGAGCGGAGATGACGACCTTCTTAGCACCACCCTTCAAGTGAGCCTTGGCCTTCTCGGTGGTTGTGAAAACACCGGTGGACTCGACGACGTAGTAGGCGCCAGTCTCGCTCCATGGAATGTTGCCGGGGTCCTTCTCCATGTAGAAGCGGATGGTCTTGCCGTTGATGGTCAGGTTGTTGCCGTCGACCTTGATGTCGCCCTTGAACTGTCCGTGTGTGCTGTCATACTTGAGCATGTATGCCTAGGCGTGCATTAGCCATTGTTCCAAAAGCACGATTTCTGCGAAGATCGCTCTTCTCCGGGCGACTGCAATTGATGTGAGGCTAGGGATGCTTACGGCGTAGTGAGGCTCAATGAAGGGGTCGTTGACGGCGACGATCTCGACATCGTTGTGCTCGATACTGCAGGCTGTTGTTAGCCGATAAGCTCCTTCAACAGCTCCAAAGGAAGCTCTACGTACGCATTGCGGAAGACGATACGGCCAATGCGACCGAAGCCGTTGATTCCGACCTGTGAAGCTGTCAATGCCTGTTACCAGATGAAGCGGGGTAGAAGGAGCTCACCTTGACGACCATGATGAATTGATTCTTGTGCTGGGACTATGTTAGTGGTGATGGTCGATGGTGTTGATAAGAGGCGCGCTCACTGTTTATAGGTGATTGAACGGGGTAAGGGGTGGGAAGGAGAAGAGATTTGCTGTTGATGGAAGGCGCGGTGTTTGTTGGGTCTGCTGGTGGGGTGACGAGCGGGGCAATGCTTAAATATGCTCTGCAAAGACCAGAACGAGACGTCACAGGTGTTAGTACTTTTTCTGTAATCCGATATGCTGCACGGCCGGACCCAATAATATACTGTTTGTGCTCCCACACACCCGGCCGGGTGCTGGACCTGGACCTCTGGTGGAAAGCCTCCTACCTCGGGCACGTGCTGTCGTCGAGGAGGGCGTGCGGAATACAACGGAGCGCAAGGCTCAGCTCGGCTTTGTTCACTCTCGTGCTCGATACATTGCCCGAGGCTTTCACTCAATTCGGTCTCTGCTCGAAAGAGCCTCTTCACTGAGCCGCTGCTCGTGATGTGGTCGAAGCTGTACCATTGCATATTCGCTGCATATTTCAGGACTTGGCCGTTGCAGCCAGAGCACGCACAGCGAGACGGAGTGCTCATCCGATACCGCTTACGAAAGAGCTATGCGCGCGTCGCGTAATGCCTCATGTTGGTGGGATGACTGACATGCCGTCAAAAGCACTCTCATGTGTGCTGGCGCGCCGGAACACATGATGTGCAGGTGCCTTTGGTCATTCATTCGATAAGATAAATTGCAGGCGCTACAAAGTGGGATCGGACTACGCGGGGAGGCGAATGTTTTGCCTAACCACCGAAAGTCCTGCCGTCGAGTCAACGACACAGGTGTTGAGGTACTCTGAGGCGTGGGCAAGCATCCGCGGCCGACATGAGGGAGCTAGGAGAGGGATTAGCTAAGAGCTCACCACATGATTTTTTGGTGTCACAATGGCGTGCAAAACCGTCGCATGTACCTGCATATAGAGCAGAACGGAGACCACCGTCTGAGGGGCGAGGGAACTCACCTTGGTAGGGCTGACAGCTCGAGCTCGAGCTTTGCAAGCTTCACACGATGATGGCATCTGAGGTCCGAGCTTGCGGCGCCACAGCGACGAAGAAGTACCACGCACTTCTAACCAACAACAAAAACACAGAGTACATGCGATGGCACTTCACAGGATCACTTCGGGGTCTCGCTCGGAACTGTCTGGTCTAGGAATACGACTGTTCCTTTTCGAAGTTTCACGCAGTTTGACTGCATAGACGGCTTATAGAAGACCACTACGAAGACGCAGCCAACGACTACATGAGGCGCCAGGCATATGGCCTCTGAATGTCGCTACCCCAAGCTTCAGATGTACTGGTGAAGTGTTCCCATCATATGCGTGGACAAACGTTGAACATGCGCATGAGGCAGTTTGCGGGCGTTTTCTGGAGCGTGTTGGATATCGTGATCTGTCGTCGCGACATGCATATAAGCGTGCTCCCTTGATTGCTAAAGATGAATACATTCTTGTCGCTATATATTGTACATTACCACAGACGCGACGATGTGTGCAGGTGGGTGGTACATGCACAGCCACGTGCGTCAGTCCACGCAGAGCGCTTTCCACTTTCGCGAACAGCAACAACGACGCACGCAGCCTTGCAGAGGGTGCGACCGGGGTATATATGCAGTCTGCTCGCCTCCAAGTTTGCCTACATCAGGTCTCACGATGCCGTTGAAGCGGTGGTGAAGCTCGTGGTGAGGCTGGAGGCTGCAGCCAATGATGACTAAGGTGATAATATCATGCCACTGGTCGGGCCGCTTGGCATGCTCCCGCAACCTCATTTTCGCGAATTGCTCCTTGTACCGACCTCCACCACCACCACCCATCAACCCATTGGCAGCTGCAGGTCCCTCGACGGGAAGCGAATCCCTTTCCTTTCAATTTTTCGACACTCTCCACTCCACCCGCCGCCATGCTGCGCTCCTCCCTCGCCAGGGCTTCGAGGAGCTCGGCTGCCGTCATCCCATCGACCGCGACACGCACAGCTCTGCCCCGGGCTGCCCCCGTAGCCTGCCAGCTTCAGCAGACCCGCCAGGCCCACGCCATCTCCAACCCGACGCTCGCCAACATCGAGAAGCGATGGGAAGACATGCCTCCCCAGGAGCAGGCCGACCTCTGGATGTCATTGAGGGATCGCATGAAGGTTGACTGGAAGGAGATGACTCTGCAAGAGAAGAAGGCCGGTGCGTAAACACCTTCCGCGCGCATCAACTGGCTGCGAGCTGTCGCATGACGTATCTGGTGTTCTCATCAAGGTACCCGAGGCAGCCCGCTGGCTTGGTGCGCCCACCATCAAAGCTATCACGACCACCGCACAGTCACCGATAAGGACACCCAGCTGACAATTCTGTGCCTCACAGCATACTACATCGCTTTCGGTCCCCATGGTCCTCGTCGACCACCGCCTCCGGATGAGGGCCGCAATGTCTTCTTCCTCTCCGCCGGTGTCATCGCCGCCGCCTTCGCCGTGTTCGCGTTCACGCGCATGTTCGCAAGCCCCATCCGACCACGCACCATGACCAAGGAGTGGCAAGAGGCTTCCGAGGAGTACCTGAAGGTGTGTATTCTGCCACTGCCGTTCTTAGCAAAAGGTCGCTAACAGATCGTAGGCCCAAGGTTCCGAGCCCATCACTGGCTACAAGGGTATGTTGGTGCAGTCCAAGTCCGAGAAGGAGCTTGGTCTTGGAGAGAAGGTCAACGACGAGTAAGGGGTATGAGCAGATGCATCACAGCATACAACCAATACCAACACCGATACCTCATTTCCTTGAGTCAAATTTTCGCTTGGTACTGCCTGTGAGCACACAACAAGAGTTGAAGGGTACAAGCCGCAGCATGAACGGCGATTGTCATATTAGTCCTCAGTGTACAGAATTAGAGGCATTTGCGCGTTTGACTTTGCGACTCCCGGCTCAATCTTGTGTACTCCACCAGCTTGTACGCATAGTGCTACTCTCCAATCCAGGCGCTCTTCTCTCTGGCCACGCGGGCAATCAATGGCGTGAGCGACTTGACCAATGCCCGCAATTCGATTTCCACGCCCAATGGCATCGCCGGCATTGAGCGAGTGTCACACCACCTGCTGAGCTAATAGTTTGCGGAATCACATCTTTGAGCTGACTTCCGCATTCGGTAAGTGGATTTGTCACCTGACTTCTCCAATTCATTTCGTTAGACAGTGCTTACATAGGATGGTTTTCTCACAACAAAGAAAAATTTGTATATGGTATAGACCTTTACCGTTTTGGCCAAATCCGGTCTTGCAGGATTTCATAAGCTCTCTCTCAACACTATCAGACGTCCTAAGGCTATTCCGGAATGCCATAGTCATGCAGAGACGTTTTCGTAGCCTATTCTCCTTGTCGTTTTCCATATTCTCTAGGTCTCTATTTTAACCAAGTCTGGTCAAATGTTGAGCTATGCATAGACCTTTATAATGGTGGATTCTTCCATATTTGCTGGCACACCCCATCTTGAAAGACTTGCTATCTTGATACCATCTTCAAGTGCTTTGTGGACAGGTGCAATTGCTCTCATGGTCTTATACATAAAATAGATGCCCTAGCTAGGAGTTATCCTTTACCGAATAGCACAACCCGGGGTCCTAGGCCTGTGCGAGGGCTGCAGAGATGGTCCTACTAGAGTAGTTCAGGCGCAGTATCAGAAACGCAAGCGCTCATCGCTGCGCCTTACGATCTTTCGCTGACCGTGGCAATGCAACATTTGCGCGCATACGGTCGAGCTGATGTCGCCATCCGCGGCCGAGCATCAATATGTTCGCCACTGATGAGCGTCGTGTAAGCACCTGATCTGTCGGTGTTGCGTGCCGCGGCCGGGACAAGTGAACATGCTCCATGCGAATGATTTACTCAGACGAGCTTTTTGAATTTCAAATCTTCATTATACAAGGCATCTTGAAACATCAGCACGCTTCCAAACCGAATGTGGTCGAAACCTACACATTCCGGGGAATATAAGTCCGCCTAGCCATTCTATATAAAGTCACCAGCGTCCAACTCCGGCACCCCCACACTCTCTGCCGTCTTGACAACCGGTCTCTCCAAGCTCATTAGTCGATCATACTGGTCTCTGATATCTACATCCTTGATCGTCTCGGTCCCACCTAGCTTGATCGTTCGGAGTATGCACTTGCCATCCCTGATCCAAAATGCCAGTAGCACATTTTCCTCTGGCATACCCAGTGCAATTGCACCTGGCTTGAACACGCTGTTACTCATCTTGCCTGACGCTTTCTTGAGCTTGCGCGGTGACAGTGTGCCTTTGGATGTATACTCGAACTGAACAATTTCCGTCATGGCATTTGCAACAATCAATGTCGCACCTGATGGCGATTGTGCCGCTGCTATGATTTTCGTGCTATATGTTTCATTCTGCAGCGGGT
Source organism: Paraphoma sp. B47-9 (assembly GCA_001748405.1). NCBI lineage: Eukaryota > Fungi > Ascomycota > Dothideomycetes > Pleosporales > Phaeosphaeriaceae > Paraphoma > Paraphoma sp. B47-9. The sequence continues at coordinate 38,202 of BCLK01000143.1, forward strand.
CGTATCCGGGAAACGGGATCAAGACGGGGTATTCCTTGCCTAGGAAAGCCGTCACTAATGCGGCACGGTGCGCAGAGTCGTAGAAAACGCTTGTGAGGTCGCCGTCGTTGAGAACCCATGGTGGTAGTTTGAACGAGCGCGAGTGCTCAGATATTGTGCTCACAGGCTCGCGAGTAATGTCATAAACATCGATGTAGACGCAGTGATCGCCTAGTTGAGTGGCGACGACGAGGCGCTGGCTGTCTGTAGAGAAGTAGAGTTTTCTGGATATGATGGCTGTTTGTCTGGATTGTTCCTCGGCTGCTTCTTTGAAGTTGAGTGCTTTGGTATGCGCGCCGAACCAACCGCCGGTGTCTGCAGAAGCAGGTTCTGCGACGGAGTCATCACTTGTCGTCCGTGTTACGGCAATGGACCGCCGCTGTGACAAGCCTCCTCGTAGTTCGTACACATCCATTTGGTGCTGGAAAGCGATCTTCTTCAAGCCTCGATCTAAACTGAACAGATCGATCTGGTCATTCACAGATACTGCAACATGCTTGTCATCCTTCGAAACGGCAATACATGCCTCGTGCGAGCGCCCGTTCACGTCTAGCTCGATCTCATCAATGATTGTAGGATTTAGCCCGTCAAAAATCTTGAGTTTCTTCTTCGATGTCGTCTTTGCCGCGATGACTGCACATCTTCGGCCTCCAGCCGCAACTGCTTCGACTCCTTCGACATCATACCTGCAGGCCTGCATAGCGTTAGAAATCGAGTCAGGTGTTTCGAAACGTGCGACATGATCTCCATTCTTCCCCCACAAGAATAACGAATTGCCAGTTGAGGAAAAGGAAAACCACGGATCTACCGGCAATGACGTTTTGGCTTTTCCCTTGGTCGTGGGCTTGCGTCGTATGGAGCTCGCTATCCTTGCACTTCGACTGGATGATTTTGGCTTTGCGTAGGATTCCGCGCTCCAAGTCAAAGCAGATGAGGGGCCATGCGATGTGTCTCTGGCCAGGTCGAAAGGCGCAGACTGCGATATGATGTCGGAGTTACCCTCTGGTGGAGTATGCACGGGAATAGGCAGATTCATCGAACGCCTAGAGCTAGGATCCATGGGTATAGGTAGATCCAACGATGCTGTATACAGATTGCGTCGACTCGACGGCATAATGGAACCATCTGAGCGCGTGCGTTGCGGCTCGACACCCATCGAAAGCGGACTGACAGGCGACTCTGCATAATTCGGAAGCCTCGATTGCATGGCCTGGGATTTGGTCAATTCAAAGCTTGGCTGTGATGCTGTCGTTGGCACACTGATGTTCATTGTCGATTGTCCCGGGAAGTTGGTGCTCAACGCCCCACTCGACACGGATTGTGAGGTCGATGAAGCGGAGGTGAGCATATAAGATCCTTCGCTAGCGCCAGAGTATTGACTTTGACCGTGTTCTGCATGAGTCTCCTGTTCTTCACTCGTGGCGGCCCGGTGCAAAGGCTCTAACAAGCGTGCACATTTGATGGCTTCCTTCGACTCGCAACTTGGACAGCGCACTCCCTCTTTCCATTGTACGAAGGTTGCATGTTCCTCCAAATTCTCGTAAGCCCACTTGTCGCTCCATCTGAGTTGGTAAGCCAGATACTTGCTCGGTACCGCGTGAAGTTTCGAACAATCGACCACGTAGATTGGAACGTTTGGTCCTTCCACATGCTGAACGTGGACGGGTGTATTTGGTGCTGCAATTCTATGTATCCATTTAGTCACTGTTTGTTCATTACTGATAAGGCCTGGCTGCCTTTCGGTGATATGTCTTGAGGCGTCTTCGGACCCCACGGCCAGCATCGGCGCGAGGAATTTTGCAAGGTTCGTCAATGAGATTTCGTAGAACGGCTGTAGGTTCGTAACTATTTTTCTGTACGTTGCATACCGTGGAGGTGTCGTCGGTGAGGACCTCTGATGCTGCAGAATTGAGTCTTGACGCGAGAGAAAGTTGTCGAGGCTGTCATCCCATTCAAAAAGAGTCGCTGCTAAGGACTCCATGATGGTGTTCGATGGCAACATAGCGCCTTTGAAGTGGAAGACTGAGATAATTAAGCTCGATCTCTGATGATATAGCTGCTCGAAGATCTCGTCATTTTCGATCGTAGACGGCTCCCAGGCGGATGTGCCGAGAAGCCGACCAAGATCGACGTATCTTTGAGTAATGGCACTTTCGATCGCCCACAGAAAGTCATAGAGTACGAGATATGCATCAACACAATCCTCGTCCTCTTCCGCAATTGCAATGATGAGAGGAGTCACAGATACTTCAGGTTTGATGTCAAGAGGGTACTTTAACTGTCAGCTTGGTCAAGATGATGCAACTACTTTACTTACTATACCTGAAGCATATGTAGGGAGTTGTGCATTACCTCTCTCAACCTTATACGCATCTGCGTAGTCTTGATCTTTTATGAGGTCCAGGATGTTGCTGCATATATGTTGGATAATGTAGTCCTCTAATGCTCTTGATTCTGTCCCTGTCCAAGCCTCGCCGAGTGCCTTCTGAAGACAGCATGCATTTTGCTGAGAGACTGAGCCTTTGTATAGAAGCAGCAGACGCAGTCCGGACAGGATGGCGAGGGCCCACGCAAGATCTGGATGTGCCAGGTGGTTCGTTTCCGAGTGAGCACTGATGTAACGAGATCTCCTTCCAGTCCTGATCAGGTACAATATCGAAGAATAGAGCAACTCGGGTGGTATTAGACATGATGTTAATAGTGTAGGGTGATGCAAGGCATCAGTCGCACCGATCAAGTAACAGCGCTGAAGGTCGAAGATGGTTTTTATCCACGCGATCGCTTGGTCATTTTCAGCACCGGTACCGATCTCATCGTTCTCTGTTAACGTGTTTTGTAACGCATGCTCGCCGATTATTTCGCGCAGCGCGGTGCAAGCGTTGTTGCGTTGAAGGGTGTCCCATACCACAGCAAGTTTCCTGTGCTGAGAGAACATGGACGCGGGAAAGTGGGTGGGGCGGTACGTCGGCGGCAGTGGCGTGGCCTAGAGTGAGCAACGTTGTGGCTTCAGAAATGCGAGAGGCACTGGTCTGATTGAGATGCATGGCGGCTTCAGGTAGATTGCGCGTTAAGGTTGTTGTTGGGCGTCGCTGCCTGCGCGATTGCACAAACCAGCCGCGGGCAGAAAGAGCGGCGCAGTGCAGGCGCAAGCGATGCAGATGAAGTACATGTGACAGGGCAGAATAGGCCTGTGTCCAATTTGCTTTGACGTAGCGAAGTTTGGGGGCCACCCACACCGCCGTCAAGGGGCCTTGTGTAATCTGGTGCAGGCCCGACCTACGGATCGAGCGAGCGAATCAAAATTGACTCCCATCACCCTGGCCCGGATCGCGCACAAGGCAAACGATCAAACCAGTAACAGCGTCTTGGGAATCCAATTTTAGCTTTACCGGTCGCGGGGCTTATATTTGATGACCAGAACTGGCAGGTGGAGGGTGACACTACCCACGATGGCAAAATATCTCTAATAGAGGCCGGATCTGTTCGAATAATCATCAGGTCGAGTGTCGTGGACTTGCCTAGTCAAATTTCAAATATAGGATCTAAAGTGCTTCAAGCAGTTCATCGCGTGTGTTGGTGGGAAGGTATTCGTGAAAATCCATCGATCAGGACTTTCCCAACGCCTACTTTGGGACCAAATAAATCTGTTTTCGAAAGCTTACACCAATCCGATTATTTTTAAAGACAAGCTCGAATCAAAAGAGCAAATGATGGCTCTGAGTGACATTCTTTGGACTCGAAAGACATCGAGCTGTGTTTGCTTCAGTCGCGCCGCATCAACGCATATATTGCACCTTTCCACCTCTGCTGGAACACTCCAGAATGCCATCGCATGAGTTAAAGCTTCAGCGAAATCATCGTAGGTACTAAGAACCTGTTCAGGATGACATTGAGGCTGTTACTGCCTTTCAGCGCGTAAATCCAGCTGCACTGAACAAAAGTGAAGCAGCGAATGTGACCTTATCTTCTCGCATTGGAAATGAAAAGGGGTTATATCAGAGACACTCAACATTCAATGATCGTGAAAAATCCCACCTGCTCACTTCAGCCACCCCCAGAGGAAAGATATCAACGCCTTCGCGTTGTCCTCATCCCACAAAGCTCTCTTTGGATTCGGAAAGACCAGATGTCCTCTTCTCCGTCCAGGAACCACTACCTTGGGCGGCGGCCGATGGATCTGCATAGAAGCATTGCGCTTCCATCTTAAGGGGTTCCATCCTTCTGACTTGATGTGGTACGCAGCCACAAGGACGAAGAACACAACAATCTGTGATGATCAGTCGTCGAACGTTGAATCTAGGTTTGATTACTCACTCCGATATAAGACGCTACGAAGTCGTGCGTAGAGAACGGCGGGAAGAATGCTCGCCAGTTATTGAACACAATAAGTAGAATGCAGAAGACAAAACCGTACCACGCCCGGAACAGCTGCCCATGAGTGCGATAAGGGTACTGTTTGTCATCCCTATTGAACGCGCTGCGATTCTCGAGGGAAGGGTCGTTGGCTGCTTCCTTGATCTGATGATAGAATATGATATACGATAGACAAATGACGGTGTAGCATATGAGCTCCGATATGACCGCGTTGTTTGTGATGCGGCCTAGTACGACTGACGGAAAGGGTTTGATCGCAAGGAATGCAATCAGACCAACGCTCCAGGATACTGTGACAGTTCCCAGGGGAACACCACGGTCAGTCGTTCTTTCGAGACGTCGTCGAGTGTTCTGAAACCACACAGGCCATGCTTCTGGAATGCTCGCAAGCGCATGTAGGAGTCGACTAGAATTGTAGAGCGCGTTGATACCGGACGTCGTCGCAGAGAAGATGAAGAAGCCATTGAATATGGATGGCCATATCCGAATGTGGTTTCTGACAGCTGCGAGCACGAAAATACTGTTTTGCCCCGCACGAATGCTGTTGATCTGAATATTCACTAGGTTCGGATCGTCGTAAGGAACATTCAGCCCGGCTACAAAGGTCCCAAGTATGTACAGTATTGTTATTCGGAGTGACAGTTTCTTCGTGGCCAGTTTGATTGTTTCATGCTTTTCCAGATCTCTGTTCTCTGGAGCTGTGATGGCAATAGTCTCAAATCCAACGAACGAGAACAGCGACGCCACAACAGCTGTCCAGAGGGCCATGAACTTACCGCCTTCGCCCGTCAGCACCGCTCCATGATCTGACGTAGGGTGCACTACGAAGCTGCGGGAAGCAAAACCCCATGGCGCATTCCAGGTCCAGAAATGGTTTTTGTGCGGTACTAGTTGGATAGCTGAGACTATCACGTTGAAGACGATCAGTAGAGAGATGAACATGATCTTGATGACGCCAAAGAAGTATTCCAGTTGTCCGTACTGCCGCACAGGGAGAAGGTTCACGAGACCGATGAGGATCAGGAACAGGAAAACCCAGACGGCGGGCGAGTAGCTTTCGGTGCTCCATCCTAGCTCTCGTTCTGGGTACCCGACACTCTCCAAGTAGGAAGGATCGAATCGGAATTTCCACAGCTGTGCGACGGCAAGAATCTCTGCTGCCAGAATGACGACCCAAGCAAACCAGGTGATCCATCCAGTAGCATATCCAACTGCTTCATCAATGAAGCGGCCTGGAAATTCGAACAACGGCCCTTGTACTGGAAACAGTGCGGTCATCTCGCCGAGACATGCGATGACGGACCACATTACGGACGAGGCAAGTACAATAGCAACAATGGCAAGACCTGGTCCAGCGATGTATATGATTTTGCCGCTTTGTAGGAAGAGACCGAAGCCAATACACGCGGAAAAGGCCATCATGTTGACATGCCTCTCCTTGAGGTCGGCGCTGCCTCTTGTGTAAGCATATACGGATAGGCATACTGTTCAAAAGATCCTACCTCAATACCGTACGTCTTGACGACATTGCGATTGTTGCCGCCGTCGGTGCAGTCTGAATGTTGGTGCTAATCGACTCACATAGGTGGTTCCACCTGGTCAACCAAAGGCTACTGATAAGAGGTGCAATCCAGCGACGAGCAAGACATAAGACGGCCAGATGCACAACACAGTTCGGCGACCAAGGCCCTTGCTGGACTGCTCAAGGCTGTCATGCAGTGCTACAAGCCGAAGACAAGGCCGGGGCTCAGCTGCGAGAACACCTGTACAGCAGTCCTTCATCGCTCATACCCGCTGCAGCCATTGGGTCGTATGAGGTGCTGGTTGGCTATGCTCGAGTGACCCCTTGGCCACTGCATGAAGCCCCGCTTGTGCAGCGGCAACTGCCTAAAACGTTGTACACTGCCATGGCTATCGTGGTGGTCGTGCGCGCAGGGTTGCGATCGCAAAACAGGGATTGATACGAAACACGAATGCGTTGTTCGGTGGTGTGCGACGATGGGCGAACGGTTGGCTGAAGTCCCGATGTAAGTGCCAGGGGTCTGGGCGAAAATAGGCTACGCGCGAACACGGAAAGGGTCAAGGACCGTGGGGCTTAATCTACACAAAGGTAAACTCGCAAGCACGACCGTTGGGTCGCAGACGAATATTTGATATTGTGTATTTCATGCTAGGAGAGGAAGTGTACAGCCCTGCGGACGTGGAGGTCAAGGTTACGCATTCTTAGTGCTATAAACATATGGAAAAACTCGAGGGCCTATGTATGCGCAAGAATTCGTTTCCTAAAAAAGCCTTTGGACTGTCGCTCCATCTAATATAGATGAATCTCTTAAGCGCCAAAGCTATTGATCCTGAACACATTGATCGTGTCGACAAATGTGCTATTGTTGTCCACATTGGAGGCAAGATCCACTCCATCTCTCGTAATCATCTGCGTGGTGCCGACAGTATTGAGGTTGTACAGACTAATGTCATAGCTGTTACGGTCTCCCTCGATGCTCAAAATCCTTGTCTGGCATCTGGCACCTGCTCCCACCGCGGAGCAAGCAGTGCTGTAGTTGTCAAAGAAGCTGTAAAGACCGACTCCATAGCCAAGGATATTGTTGGAACGAACGATGCGAAGTCCCCATCCGGATGCGGCATTGACGGAGCTGTTGGAAGAAGGAGTGAAGACTGGGTCGGAAAGAGCGCGGTCTTCGGGGAACGGGATAGTAGCATCGGGGTTAGGCTGGTAGTAGGCCGTTTCGGTCTGGATTTGGCCCATGAAGACGTCACGAGTATCGACGAATTGATACTCGTACTTCACATGATGTTCTACTGCCGTGCCATACCTGGTATTGTCAGTCATTGTCGTAGGATTCGGGAAGGTTTGCCGTACAACCACAACCTGCCACGGTGGCTCTCGATATGCAATCCTCGACCAGCGTAAATGGTAATCTGCGTATTGTTGTTCCGAGCATCACTACAGATGGAGAAGGCATGCGTTAGCGTTTAGCTCACGTGCAGTCTGTACTGGAGCGCTTACTCGAGATCGTGGTCAGCAATCCACAGCCAATTATTCTCCATGTAAAGACCAGTCGCGAACTTCGTAATGTGGAAGGACATGTAAGCGGCGATGCACTCTTGCACGAGGTTTTCTTCGGTGATCTCGACGTCAGGTGTCTTCTCGCATTGCTCCGTTTGCAAATCAGAGCCCGCAAAGCCACCAACGCGAGTATGGACATCCCATAGACCAGATGGCTCACCGCTGTAGGTACCAAGATTGTACTCCATCAGAATCGCGCCCTTCTGTTGACCCTTTGTGCTGAAGAACAGATCCGACAGCTCCACACTGCCTTGTTCACCGGGCTGTGCGACCTGGACAACGACTTTAGGAGCACTCATGTCATTGAAGTACTCTCCAGCCGATAAGATGACGGTTGCAAGCGCCTCTCCAACAAGCTTGGACCCGGGAGGAACGTAGATTGTTCCGGTGACTTTGTAGTAGCCCGCATCAATGAATAGGATCTTGCCTTCTTTCTTTGCTCGAAGAATAGCAGCGTTCAGAGCCTTGGTATCATCAGTCTCGCCGTCTCCGGCGGCCCCAAGGTCACGAGCGCTGAGGAACTGTGAAAGTGGCACAGAGCCATACTGTGGTTTGGACCTTGTGTAGTACTTTCCCGAGGCGTCAAGAAGCGTAACAGGTCGCTTGCTAGGAGCGATAGGGCCCCGCGCCTCTACCGGACCATTGGGAAGGTAGCGATGACCATCTGCCCACGCCGCAATGACAGATGGGCCTGCGGAACCTTGCAGGTAAGGCCCATTGGGTCCGAGAACTGCCACCCCGACATTACTCAGTTTAACGTTCTCCAGATAGAGGCTACCGGCACCTGCGGGCTCCGAGTTGTTGGTCCTCGAAGTGGTGACACCAATTGGGGTGTTGCTGATCTCGGAATCAAGGAGGGTGATCGATCCAACGTTGACGGCAGAAGAACCACCGGCCGAAAGGTTCAATCCGACACGGCAGTTGTTGATCTTGATACCAGTGTATGTCCATCCCCAGTCCCACAGCTGATTGATGGCAGTGTTGACGTTGTTGAAAGTCAAATTGCGGGTCGTGAATTGTTGGTTACCAACATTGAAGCCATTGTTGCCGCCATTGAACACAAGATCTGTCATGAAACCACCCGATCCTTCTTCAATAAAAAGACCTTGATGCTGCGTTCCGTTTGCGGCATTCATGTTGAAAACTACGTTCTGCAGCGATGTGGTTTGCGCAGTTGGCCAGTGTATGCCGGTAGCGGACACGTTAGCAGGGATCTTGGTCATATCGAGGACGATATTTCGGATCTGTCTGAAGAACGTGTTAGTAGGTCCATATCCTGTGCGGCCAACACGAGGACCGGCTCCTTGGTAGGGTGAGGCATCAATGAGGCCGAGCCCTCCTGTACTACTGAAGTTCGCAGCAGCCTGAATGACAGGCACGCAGTTGGGATTGCCGATGATCTGTCGGTGTTAGCGGATTTTTTTTGGTCAGAGGAGCTAAGCAATGAGGCGAACCTGAGTGTAGTAGTAGTCAATGATGCTAGAGGATATTACATATGTGCCACCTGGGAAGTACACAAGAGCCGGTGTGTTGGTCGATGACTCGCAGTAGCCTGGCGTGCAGCGATTACCCTCAGTAATGGCTTGCTGAATTGCCGCAGTGTCGTCAGTTACGCCGTCTCCTGTGTTGGAAAACCGAGATTAGCAAGGGTCTCAAAACGTCTTGCATCGCCTGACTTACCCTTTGCGCCAAAGTCTTTGACATTTCTCCAGACCTGGTATGACTCTGGGTTTGAATTAAAAGACGCGAGGCCCTGATGTTTGATATTCTCCAGCCAATAAGGAGCGCAGTTTGGAATGCTGGTTGGGCCAGGCTTGATCGATGTATTGTTACCAAGCTTGGCAGGATATGGTACACCCGTGACACTGTGACCATAGCCCGGGGGACGTGTGGCGCTTGGTTTCGCCACATGGTCATTGTCTCTCACGTGTTTATAACCGCCATCGTAGCGAGCGTTGAGCGCAAAGGCGCAAGTCGATAGCCCCAAAATTATCGAAGAGACCAACATCGTTGCTGGTGTCTTCGCAAGAACGAAAAAAACGAGTGACTTGGGTTGGGAATAAGAGAAAGAAAGACGGAGGGGTGTGACCAAATCACTGGAAGACTCAAAGGTTAAATTAGAGTCAACCCTTGACCATCTACCCGTGCCCAGGATGCGCATTGAATGCTGACAGGACAGTCAAGGACCACCCTCTCAGAATGCCGATCATTTGTGGACGGGCAGAGAAGGACGATCAATCACATCTCACGCGTCGGCGAATCAGACCACGAGCAGCTGATGAACGGTCAGCTTAGAACCCATTGCGTGGCTTGCAGATTCGCTTGGTTGCTCGTCCGTTTGTGAGTTGCTGAAACATCACCCTCCATCGTCAAAGATTCTGGTTGGCGGACCTGCCTTGTGGAGGGTGCGAAGCCAGTAAAGGCGACGCGAAATACGATGCTGTGTAACTGTGGAGAATGACAGCGTGAGCGGGCCACGCGGCAGCCCAGGAGCCATAGCCCCAACCTCATGTGCACATTCCGCAGGCAGCAGACCCGACCTCAATTACTGCGCTCTGGATGTGCGGGTCCTTCCCATGCGCCACGATGTTTACTGATCCCGAAGATGACGCCAAAGTCTTGATGAAATGGAGATGGGCAAGGGTGGTCAGGGGCAGGCGGGAACGATTCCTTTGGGACGGGACCCAACCGCTTTGGGAAGTCATGATCTCAAATCCTCAGTTGTCGACACCGGCGAACAAGCCGCAGGGCAGGACATGTTCGCGGTCATTTAGTGCCAGATTTGTCGTCCACGCAGCATCAGCTGCGCCATTGCATAAACTCAGGGCTGGACGATGCGCGATGTCGACCGCGCCTCATGCCGATAGGCTGATCTCTTGTGGCAGACTTGGCGGCTCACCTGCGGCACACTTGAAGATGAAATCAAAGTTGAGGAGGTCATTATCGGCCCTTGACCGGTGTGAAAAGCATTGACCAAGCTCATAGTCCGGTATGCTTAATCTGAAGCTAAAGTTGATGCTCGCACCCTCAATGACTGCGCTAATCATACTCAAATACATCGCAGCTTGAAGAAGTCATCTTGAAGTAGTCAGTATTTCCAAGCTCTCTCTCTCTCTCTCCTCTACAAAGCTGAAAGAGCAATTGACATGAAGCATGGCCGATTGCGTTCAATCACCGGACGATCAACCTGCATCGGGCCGCATTATCATTGGCTCTCGAACTGGATCATAGCCCCCGAAACGAGGACACCTGGACCAAATAGCTGTGACAGCTCCTTGTAATCGAGGGGAGCAGATGTCATCTTGGCAGTCTGTCACATCTTTTATCTAAAAACCTTGATCGTCTGGAACAAAGATTCAGTGGCCGTGACTGCGTTGATTGTCCAGGATACTGGAGTATTGACATTGGCTGGACATGTGAAGATCCTGCAGGGTATTTGGCATTGCGTAGCAGGAACTAGGCGCAATCCTGACAGACGCTATTGCCAACAAAGAGTCTCAATTTGTAAGACAGGATTCAAACTTTCACGAATGGCATGTGGTAGCATCATGCAGGAAAAGTTCACTTGATGAACTTCAGAGTCCTTATTTGCCTCCTCTCCGTAAGTGACTGGAGTGGATGAGCGTTCATCAGGAAATGGAACATAGCGTCGTTGCATGAACGATCAAGGGGAATCTCATGTGGGTTGAGTGGGTCCTGTTGTGGCAAGATACAGATGTCAAAGCGACAAGTGGGTGTTGCCCTCGTTCTGAAGATGTCCAACCTTCCTCTCGGTTCGGGGCAGCCCAGTCTGACGATCATGCTGCCACAGCTGCGACTCCAAGAAAGACTTCACCGACTCCTGCACCACATCATTGCGTGAAAGCATTCCCGACACATTCCTGGCTTCTTGAGTCACTTTACGCGATGAAGGTCTCGAGAATGTTCAATCTCAGAGTGCTCGAGCCTTGCCGTTGACACCATCTCAGTGCGCACTCCGCATGAGGAAGAAAGAGCTAGATCATAATCGCCCATCATGTTTGGCTATCAAATCTGGCCATTGGACATCCTACGATTGTCTGGGGGGGTTTGCTATAACATCATATGTCGTTAAAAGTGATATTTGGATATGCCCAAGTCTTTCACTCTGCAATTCTAATGTGTCTCGCATAATAATAGTTCTATTAGCAGTAGACTGTGTATCCTCGCTTTCATAGCGGAAATGTTTGCAATACCTAGGTGGAGCTATAGAAGCTGCAATCGACGACGAATGCGAGGCTTAGTACGCTGTAAAGTTGCCTAAGGAAGGTAAGCGCAAAGCTTCACAAGTTTCTGCACCAAGAATGAAGCAGAATCGTCATGCTGCGGCTGTGCGCAGTAGTTCTGTTAATACAGGGCTGTACGCCAGCCGCATACCCTCGCCACGCGCAGCCGCCGAAGCCACTCTGTACAATGAGTTGGTATATGCAAACTTTTTCGCATGGGCTTCAAGAGTATATATCAAAAAGTCTCGTGATAAAAGCTATTGTGTGTGGCTGTTGAGCTTCAAGTTTGTAAAGTACAGATGTTTGATGATTGCCCGCATCACCCGAACATGCGAATCACAGGCACAGGACAGGCACCCGTGAACGTTGTAGGACAAGCACCCGTGGACGATGCGACAGGCACCCGTGGCCGTTGCAGGACAGGCATCCGTGAACGGTACAGGCAAGACTGTCCGGAGATTTCTCCGACGGACTTCCCATGCGAATGGATTACCCATCGCGACGGAAGTTCCGTCGGATGCGTTGCGTAATGGCAGTGCCCCTCCTGAGTTCGGGTGCGGATTGAGTAGGATATAACCAGCAGTGTCTGGACGTTGCTTATGCCTTCAATTCGCTGAGCATTCATTCACCCAGCTCGATCAATTCCCTCTCAGAATCATGGCTCCACCACGCAAGGCACTCATCGCGGTCACATCGGCCCATGCACCTCTCTACGCTGACGGCAAAGAAACCGGTCTCTTCATTGCTGAGGCGCTCCATCCCTTTGAAGTCTTCAAGAAGGCTGGGTTCGAGGTCGATCTCGTGTCCGAGACTGGCTCGTACCAAGCGGACTGGCTTTCGCAGCAGAAGGAGTGGCTGAAAGACGCGGAAAGGAAAATATGGGAGGACCACAACAGCGAATTCCGCAGCAAGCTCGACAAGCTATTGAAGCCTGCTGATATCAAGTGGGAAGAGGTGTGTTGCAACGTCACCGGGCGAAAGGACTTCAAATTGACATTCGCACAGTACGGAATCTTCTTCGCAAGTGCAGGCCACGCGAGTCTCATTGACTATCCTGACGCAAAAGGTACAGCATGTCCTTGCGATTCGCGCAATAAGTTTTTTGTACTGACAAGTCCGTTCTCAGGTCTACAATCCATCGCCGCAAACATGTACAGTCGGGGTGACATCATCTCCGCTGTCTGTCACGGAGGTGCTATCTTCCCGGGGATCATAGACAAGTCCACTGGAAAGTCCATCATCTCTGGCAAGGAAGTGACCGGCTTCACCACTCAAGGCGAGATCGATGAAGGGGTGTTGGACACTATCAAGTCATGGAACAGACCCACGATCGAAGCCGCTGCGAGCTCTGCCGGCGCCAAATGTAAGACCAATCAACTCATGTTGATGTAGTGTATAACGCTGACTATTTGATAGACATCGCGCCTCCAGGTCCCTGGGATGCTTTTGCCCATACGGACGGAAGGATTGTGACCGGTGCCAATCCTGCAAGTGCACAAGTAACTGCTGAGGCTGCTGTGAAGGCATTCGATTTGCTCTAAGGGTACATAGTATGCATGGATGATAGCAGCCTTGAATTGCACAAGCAAAATTGTAGCCAGCCAAAGAGCGGTATAAAAGTGCGTATATTTTGCAGGACTCCTTTCGTCTCAACATCCGCATTTTGGCTAGTGATCGAGTGACGATTCTAATGCTGAAAGCCACCACTGCTCTGGATCTAGAGTGTCAAAATTGTCCTGGAGGATGGATTCAGCAAACTGCTGAGCGTCCCACTGAGGAAGAGCATTGTGATCGTCGCTGGGTTGTGCTCCATTCCCCTCATGTGCTGCGATGTCTTCGGCTGAAAGCCGGTTTTCGAACTCTAAACAATGATGGTGAGCAGGTGCAATCATGATACACTATAGATTGAGCGAGGTATCACAACCAGAGATCGCACAACCAAAGCATTAGTGCATAACGAGGGACTTACCATTGGATATCGTATTCAATATATCTTGTAAGTGGTCATCGGAAGCTGACGTTTCTTGCTTCGTGTTCGTACCCAATAAGAAATTCCTATCCACTGATGTGATACGATCCACAAGCTGCTCGAGAAACTTGACACTTTGTGCTGTCAATACGTGATTTCGAACAATGTCTAGGCGATGCAATTGTATTATGTTTCGAATGCCACGCCGGGCTTGGTGGCTCTGTTCGGCTGAAGGGTCACGAAGTGCGATCGCGCAGAGAACGACTCCGGCTGTGAAGAAGCAGAGCCCCGCGTGCATGGCCGCGTGAGTTGACTGCAAATGACGCAAGATGCAAAGGTTTTCCTCTGTTCCGAGAGAGGACGTGCGAAGAGCCGATTCCATTACTTGCGAGGTCGACAACTGATGCTCGGCATGGCGGTCCTCGTGAGATCTGCTGCTCTTGTCGTAAAGTACCCAGCGATGTAACGCAATCTGGAGATTGTCGTATGCGAGCTGAAGTGATAAAGCCTGCAGCCGTAAGAGGAAGAGCAAGTCTATGCTCGAAGTTTGTCGAGCACCAGTGATCTTAGATAGTCGGAGGTACCATGGAAGATTATCCCGCCAATGCACAAGCTTACCATGCACCGCAGCCAAGCTTTCGAGTCTATTCGTCTGGATACGTCGCCCAAGGAATGGACCCATGATTCGGTAGAGCCGAAACTTATGTTGGTGGTAGGAGACAAGAGAGATGTTTTCTCCGGACAGTTCGAAATGATAGGGGCTAAGAGAAGCTGGAGGATCATCCTGTACAACGTCAACATCGCAATCGGAGTCATCGATGGTACAAGGACGTCCAAAGGCGACTGCAGCGTATCTGTACAACAGTTATTTGAACGAACAGATGATTGCGGTGCCATGATAGAGCAGTATGAACCCTCACTCACTTGTCATAGACCTCCAAAGTCCACCAAGAGCGATTCCAGCTTTGCACATCGTAATCTGAAGATCCTTGAAATAAGCTCTTTCGATGCAAACCCAGGTTCTGCGCCAATTTGACCGCGCTTCCAAGAATTCCGAATCCACTGTTCGGCTTGCCATTGAATAGATGGAAGCTGCCAAGAATGATGCAAATCTGGACAGTTTCAATGCCAGTGACGTTAATGATATCTAAGAACGATTGCTCGGTCTGCCGAAGAAGCGCTGATGCAAGATCTCTAGCCATGGAGACACTAGACGCAGGCGCTTCTTGTGATTCATAGAAGGCAGCTACCGCCAGAACAACTGTTACGAGCCACGCAAAGTTCTCTTCGCCTTGAATTACCAAGCCTGTGGTGAACAATTGATTGCAGCGAATTCGAAAGAGCTCTTGAGGTATAGTCTGGATACATCAGCACTTTCTCTGGTCCAGAAGTGATCTAAATACCATCATGAACCAGTCAACTTTAGTGAGATATTTTTCTATCAAAGCGTCGAGGTGGGGACGCGGCGGCAAGGGCGTTGTCAGGAAGTTTGACCACCGTTTGCCAGCGATGCTTGAGGCAGCTGGCGGAGAGACATGCTCGACAATTCTGTGAGTACCACCTGGGAGCGCTGAGGCATCTTCTCTTTCGTCGTCGGCATCGGTGAGCATCTACAACGACTGCATCAGTACACTCGAGGGACAACTCGGGGCCTTGCACGTACCAACCGTGCAAGATCGACAACGGTAAACTCCAGAAGATGCGCTTTCTCGTGCTGCAAGGCGTCTTGCTCATGTCCTCTTGATGTGCTATAAGCTGTCGAAACATTTGCAGCCTGTCTACTGTCTTCGTCGCACGGCACACCTGCTCGTATACAAGGGTGACATGGACGAGCCTCATTGCACTGGAAAAGCTTAGTACTGTTTCGCGCGCCGACGATTTCTACTGACACCGAGCTTACGATGACGGCATCTACTGCATGCAGCTGATACCCTTTGTCGTTTCATTCTCGACAAGTGATGAAAAACTAGGGCCCAAAACGTATGTTCTGAGACGCATGTGAGGATCAGTATCCAGACGAGCTCTACACAAGATCCTAGTGGGTAGGCACTAGCTTCGCACAGGTTAGCGTGAAAATGCGTCCTTTCGTTCTCGGGAGCCTCACAAACTTGTTAGACAAAGTCAGACCAAATCATTCCTCACTGCTTATCTTCTTTAAATTAGCTATATGCGGCGCTTTCCTCGACAACTGCCGAGGTAATCACCGCTATTTCGAGCTAATATACAAGGTGTTCTGCTTCAAGAAACCAATCTGGGAATCGGAACGCAGCGCGAGGGGTCGAAGGGTGATATGCTGATTTCAACTGAGATAGCGCTGCGGATCTGAAGTGCAGGCAGCTTCAACGGCGGGGTCATACTCTATGTAGCGGATCATCGGATCGTTCCGTACAACGCCACCAGGAAAGCAGCAGTCCAAAACAAGCGTTACCCTTGATCCATTGTTTATAGTACCATAACTTTCATCATGGACGCTAACTCTAGCCCCGGAAGATATCTCGTTCCGGTAGCGGCTGTAGGTTCGAGCAGGACTAATGCCAGATCTTGCGTACCGACATCCGGAAGTTGATCATCGCGTCTCGACGGTTGTCTCGTGCCCAGAGTAATGGACGTAGACCAAGTCTCCACGCTTGGCCAGAGTCGCGACCCGTCGGAAGCATGATATAATATGGTCAAAGATTAGAAAACGTTCTGACACTGGAATTAAGCCTGCAGGATCGGGAAAGTCATCCAAATATGCCGTGAACATGCTGATGTGAAACAGGCTCTGACATTGTTTTGAGGCTACGATTGTCTGGGGCTTTTTGCTAAATCATCTTGTGTCGTACAAAGTGATTTTTGGATATGCCTTGCTCTTTATCAAACCCCTGACTCAATCAATGCGGTAGTTTGGAGGTTCTCCGGGTTTTGTAGAGATCGCTTTAGGATGTACACATGCATGAATACTTCGATACTACCTAGTCTAAAGGATCATATGTTCTAGTACCTTAGCTATATGCTGCTTTGACAGAGTCAACATGAAGATTCTTACGATATATGTCCGCTCGATCTCGTCACATCAATCTCCTACCGATTGCGTGGTATAGTGTCAGAAGTGTCTATTGATATGAATGAGACCCTGTCCTTTGAATACAAACGCATCCTTGGCTCGTGCATATAACCTGCCAAGAGATAATGTCGTCAGAGTCATCGCCGACAATGGTGAATCGCAAGTCTCCACGTGACCGAGAAACTATGCCGTAGCATATAAATATCGGTCCTTACCAAGGATCAAGACTTTCGTACTGTCACCTCGCTGCGGCTCAACTCGACCGCTTACACATATATCGTAAAGTCTCTACACTGCGCAACCTCGAAGACGTGGCTCGTTCTCGAGGGCAGAACCTCGAGGATCTCTGCCCACCATGCCAGTCACATTGGTACCTCACAAGCGTTGGCTGCGCGACCACAAGATTTCCACTGCCTCCAACCTCAACGCGGACGTTAATAGCGACTTGGACTTTCCAGCCATCGAGGGCGGTCACGCGACCAAGAAAGCTCAGGAACATTTATCGCGATCGAGCGAGCGATGGACCGAGGAGGTAAAGCGCCGCAAACATATTTCCGAACACCTTGCCCTGCCCTTTCCAATCCAAAAGCTGCCGCTCGAGCTTCGAAGGATGATATACTGGTATGTTTTCTCCGCGGAGCCTTACAAGTTCAAATTCTGGCAGAAGTACTCCAGATGTTGGTGGAGATATCCTACTACCCTTCCTTCTATCTGCCACATCACAGAGAGCATATACTGGGAGACAATGCCGGTGTTTTTTGATGTGATCCGTAGCCGTTTCACAGATCACAGTGGCCTCGAGGAATGTGTCAAGATTGTCGAGAGCATCCCGAGCGAGATCGGCTTTGCGAATCTCAAGAGGTGCCATCGTGAGACTGACGATCAGCTTGCTTGTTGGAAACCTATTATGGTGCGCCTTGGATGGTGGAATCCAGGGCTGTGGGCACTGGAGCTAACTTTTCCGTTCTATTATTCCGAGGACTTCCTCGAGGAAGTGAACAGGCTGGGCGAGGACCAGAACTTTAGAGAGCTCATCCTCAGTGAGTCTAACCTCAACAGACATTTTAATGTAAAAGTTACTAATCTCTAACAGTTGAACATCTATCCACAGTCGTCATCAGGCGCGGGATTTTCTCAGGTCGTAACAGCTTCGCTCACATCGATCTGCAATGTCGTCTTCGCAATCTGGTCGCTTGGATCACAGAACAGCGCAAGCTAATGCGGAAGGAGCCTTTGCTGATTGAATGGGAATGGTTTACGGTGAAGGGATGCGAGATCATCTGGTGAGAGCATCGACTTCATTTGAGCGACCCATAACGGGATCGAAGGACCAGCAGAGGAAAGAACTTGGAGAATGGCCAATGGCAATCAGTCATTGCGGAGCGAGTCTATCGACCATCAGTGCAACACGGCGCATCTCAAGACTGGATAGCTCGCAAAGGATGAATCAATGAAATCATCGAAGAACCATATGCGGTGCTCAAACCTTGCTCACCACTGAACGACCCAGCTCAAATTATCAAGTGCTATTACTACTATGAATGATAAGATCAACTCGTTGTCCGTAGCTAACTTTACCGTGAGAGACAAAGTTACAAACCCGTGGCCATTCCTCGCAGCAAAATGAAAGTACCCGCACGTGCCCATCGGCCCTCCATCGAAACCTCCGACCTCGTCCCCAAAATTTCCTAAACCATCCATCCACAGCACAAC
The DNA here is from genome assembly GCA_001748405.1 of Paraphoma sp. B47-9. Lineage (NCBI taxonomy): Eukaryota > Fungi > Ascomycota > Dothideomycetes > Pleosporales > Phaeosphaeriaceae > Paraphoma > Paraphoma sp. B47-9. The sequence continues at coordinate 56,672 of BCLK01000143.1, forward strand.
GTCATCTTCGACATCCACCACCAACTTCCACCTCGAACCACTCTCCCCTAAACCCTACACATCTCCTCGACATGTTCGGCGGTCCGTCTCTCCAACCCTCTGTCCCTGCATACAGGCGCGCACACACGACTAACGCCGATTAGCACCACCCCAGCCATCGAAGCGCGAGCTCGAAATCGCCGAGGCGCAGACATTGACGGATATTAAGTGGACTGCTGCGAGTGCGGTTGTGCTTTACTTTTGTAAGTCTGGCCCAGGACACGCCAATCAGGGAGGGACTGTGGACAGCAAAGAGACGAATGCTAACTATTTGGCAGCGCCACACCTCGTCGAGTACGTTTCGAAGCTATTCTAGAATACACAATATACACACGATCTGAGCAGCTGCAATCTGCCTACGAGCGTATTTGCAATAGAACGAAGATATGAGGCTGTGATGATGGGTTAGAAAGCGCATGGAGAAGTGGAAGATACATGTAACACTATCTGAGGTCCTAGGCGAGCAGGCCATGTCACAATATTTGGAAGAGGATACGGAATCTCGCTCGGCATGAGGCGCTGGTGGTACTAAATGTCACAAGTACGCCATGTATAAATGCAGCAAAAGATGATGAATGGTAGAACCAAGTCGAATACAATTGCGACGCTTGTCGCTGGTATCCTGCAATGCCAAACTTTTTCGCCAATGAAATGTCTCCAAATGATCTATAATTATACAAGTCGGGGCACCGCTCATCGCTTTGCAGGCCGCGACTGCTGCTCCGTCTCCCATGCATTGTATTCCTCTTTGGTATCGTCGACCCACTTCTTGAGGTGCTCGAGCTGCCTGTCGTAGTCCTTGAGGAGCTGTGGCAAGACGTTAGTTTTCAGTTTCTACAAGTGCGCAGAGGTGAAACATACCTTCTCCAAAGCTTTCTGGTCGTCCTCCGACAGTAGCTCGCCATTCTGCTGGCTTTCAAGAGTCTTGCCCACCTTCTCTGTCTCCTCTTGCAGTATCCGTGCCCTCTCACGCACTCCAGACATGCGCGCCCAAATCTCTTCCTGTCGTCCTCCAAGTACGGGATCGAACGTCTTCTTCTCCAACTCGATCAGCTTCTTCTTCAGCTCTTCTTCCTGTGGATCCATCACATAGCCTCGGTTCCTCAGTATCTGCACTTTTGTCGCAAGTGCGAGGGTTCGCTGGGTGAAGACGATGTGCTTCCGCTTTGCTTCGGTGATGCGCGACGCTACATTCAGCTCGTGGGTATCTTTCAACACCGTCAGGCTGTTGTTGATCTCGTGCAGACGTGTTCGTAACGCGGTGACGGCTTGGGCTTGTTGGCGAATGCGCTCGGCTACTTGTTCGAAGCCGCGCGCAAGCACCGGGATCGCTCCTGGACTGGGCTTGTTCGACAGGGCTTCTTCCCATTTTCTCTCATCCTCGCCTGGCGACGGGCCATAGAAGGGCGCCTCTTCGGGCTTGACCGCATTATAGAAGTAGTGTTGGAAGACGCAATTGGGGTTCATAGGATCCCATTTATCGTTCAGAACGCGTATTTGCTCGACTACGGATTTCTCCCCTAGGCATTGTTAGCTAGATCGAATTAGGAGAACGAGTGTCGCATACTAGCACCGGTAATAGATGCACCAGCATAGGGTTGCGCCGACGACTGTCGTAGTTGAGGCAGCCCCTCGCGCTGTTGCTGAATGCTCTGCGCCTGAGATTGGTTCAGCGGCGGTGCTGGCTGCAAGGATGCGCCGAACAGGCTGTTGTTGAAAGGCTGCTGCTGTTGCTGCTGGGGTTGCTGCTGCTGCTGTTGGGGCTGACCCCATAGGCTCGAACCTGCATTCTGCTGTTGCTGTTGCTGCTGCTGTGGAGGCTGACCCCATAGGCTGGAGCCGGCGTTCTGCTGCTGCTGCTGTTGTTGTTGCGGTTGGCCAAAGAGACTGGAGCCTGTGTTCTGTTGCTGCGGTTGTCCGAACAGACTGGTTCCTCCGGTGTTCTGTTGCTGGGTCGAGCCGAAAAGGCTTGGTTGCGAAGCATTTGCCTGCGGTTGTTGCTGTTGCGACTGTCCGAACAGGCCTCCAGCCGGTGCGGTCGTGCTGCCAAAAAGTGTGCCCGTCTTCTTCTCACCGCCTCCGCCGAGGTTCCCAAAGCTGAAAGACATTGTTTTGAGTCGGCTGGAGGTGTGCGACCGTTGTGGGTTTGGATAGGAGGCAGCGATGGAAGTCCCAGTGAAGGTAAATGGGAGCTTCGATTATTTGTTGACGGACGCGCTGTGGACGCGATTTGAGCGGTCGGGAAGCGAAGTAGCGACAGACAGGTTGTAAAGCTCAGTCCATAATCTCGGGGACAGGAGATAGGCTTTGCAGGTTTGCGCAACGGGCTATTGTGTTGTGGCAGTAGTGAACAAGCGCGTCAAGCCTTCTTTGACGGTGCACTCAAAGGTACCCGCTAAGCACGGGCCATATCGCGGACAAGCCAAGGCCGACGACGTCCATGTCTCTATCTGACTTCCGAACAACTTCAAGAGCACGCCGCCCGCCATTGGCACTCCGTCCTCACCATGTCGTCGCGCAATCCTAGGTACCGCAATATTCCCACCCCTCCGGCAGCTTCCCAGGCTAATTGCGCGCAGGTTCAACCAGAAAGCCCTCATCGACACCACCCCTCTACCCGACGACATCCCCAAGGTCCAGGAGCTCGGAGCCAGTTCTGCCCCTCTGCTCAGCGCCTCCTTCTTCATTGGGGCGCGATGCCAGACCTACAACGATGACTACATGATGTGCAAGACGGAGAGCAACGGCCGGGGTGAACTCGACTGCTTGAAGGAGGGCCGCAAGGTCACCAGGTGTGCCGCGAGCGTGTACGAGCCTACCAAAGTTTTCATCGAAGAGTCCCGACACTGACGGGTGTGACAGTATCAAGGACATCAACGAGAACTGCCTCGCTGAGTTCCGGACGCACTGGCAGTGTCTAGAGAACCACAACCAGCAGCTGTGGAACTGCCGTTCGGAAGAGCGGAGGTTGAACAAGTGCGTTTTCGAGAAGCTGGTGCGTTTGCGATCAAGAATACGCTATCTATATGCTAATTTGGTCAGGGTTTGGAGAAGAAGATACCAGATACACCAAAGGGCGAGACCCCAGTCCATCTACGGAAAAGCAACATTTTTGCGACACACTGAGCTTTGTAAATATACCGTTCGGGAGAGCAAATCAAAGATAACAGCTTTAAGATCTGAGCTGACGCTAATGGCCCGAGTACTATACGTTTGCTTCGCGTGACGAACCCGCCAGTTTGCGATTGCAACACGCGGTCAGCAGGTGGTATCTAATCATTCAGCATGCAACACTCGTTTCGTTGGTTTCGTTGCGGTGATACTTGTCCCTGTGTGTAGCCGGTATTCATACTGTGGATGTCGGAGTGTGCCGGAGTGAAGATCAGCACATTTGCGCACCTGTACACCAAGCAGAGCTTCACCACCTCTTCTTCACCTTCATGGCTCTCTTGAATAGCATATGTCACTCTTTCAATTGTCATCAGCCTCTCAGCCACCTTCTTCTTGTGCTCTTGTCGCTACACATTTTGTCGCTCCTGCACTTCTCGCACTCAATCTGCCGTGTTACAGGAGCCCGATAACCGTCCCCAGATTCCACAGCGACAGCTTCATCCACCACGACCACCCGATTCGATGACAAGCATGAGTAGCGACAGTACCGACAGCAGTGCGATCTTGACAGGAGACCCCTTCAGCGACTCCTTCACCATCGACACTAGCGACCAAGTCCACCACAGAACCGCCCTCAAGAAGCCTACAATCGAAGTCCCCATCCTCGACCCCCTCCCCCATCTCACACCCTGGAGTCCACAATCCTCCATCTCCACACAAAGCACCACCCCTTCCTGCACCGAGGCATCCTTCAACGACCCCATCACCTGGAGCAATGCCGACCTTCGTACGTCTTCGCGACAAATACATATCCCTATTCTAACATCAAACTAGTCTACCTCCTAACCTGTCTCCACCCAACCCTCCTCCTCTCCTCTTCCCTATTCTTCACTCCACCCCTCGAACTCCTCCACGACACACCAACCCCGATCCATCTCCGCATATACAAAACCCTACCACACACCCCAATCCCGCGCGCAGCGTATAGTAAACACCTACCCATCGGCACCGGTCGTCCAATCACGAAACTCCTTCTCGCTGAATCATCACCCACATGTCCATCCGCGCGTGACGCCAGATCATCCCTCGCGAAAAATCTATTATCAAACCAAAATCACGCCGCATACATGCTGGACAAATACAACGTCCTGCACGCACTACACGCCAGCTCGACGACGACGCTACGCGCGCTGCAGCGCGGCATGATTGAAATGCTCGGCGTGTCGGCGGCAGAGTGGGTGGAGCGACTAGACCAATTGCGCGGATGGGTGGATGGGCAGTGCGGGCTTGAAGCAAGGATGGAGGTGTTTTTGCTGGGGGTTGGGAGGGCGGAGACGGAGGAGTGGGTTGGTGTTGTGGAGGGGGCGATGGGGGTGGATGAGCGGGAGAGGGAGAGGTGGGCGGATGTGTATGGGGATGTGGCGGGGTGGTTGGGGAGGGTTTGTGGGGAGGTTTATGGGTGAGGAGATGATGGTGATGATGGTGATGATGAGTATGAATATGAGGGAAGAGAGGAGAAGGTGGTTTGGMTGWATTGGATTGTATTGTGTGGATGGGTATCGTGTGTCGCTCGTCAAAGCGTGGTATCGTAATCCGAATTCTCTTTCATGGAATGTTCATGAAAGGAAGCCATCATCCCCTTCGTCCCCCTCTCATCGCGCCCAAGAACCGATCTCGCAAACTCCCCCTCGACGCAGTCGCAGCAGGAGAACTCCTCAGAAACGAACTCCCCTCCATAATAGAGCTGCTCCCATCCAGGCCAAAACTGCTCCGTCCCTGTCCCAGATCAACGCCCAAATCCACGCCTCTGCCTACGCCCAACCCGGACGATCCTCCAGGCCCCGGTCCCAAGCTCAATTGACTAGGCAAGCCTGAACTTCTATGCCCACTCGTCCGCCTCCCACTTTCCCTCCTCGATCTTCTTGAGCGCACCGAACTCATGCCCAAAGGCCTGGTTGAGTCGTCGTCGCTCTCATCCTCCAGCTCTGAATCTGTGTGCTCGTAGCTCCCCGCCTCAGGCACATCGTCGTCCAAGTCCCGCTCATCTTGTAGTACACCTGCCATCTCCGCCTCCTCCATCTCTAACATATGACTGACCTCTGCCTCCAGCATACTCCCCTCGATAAAGCTATCCTCATTAAACGGCACCGTGGTATCATTCTCGGCCTCAGCATCCTCGCTACCCGACTCGTCCGACGAATCGGTCAGACTGTCTTCGCTAGGCGAGGCGTCTGCATCGGGGACTTCATCGTCGAGATCGCGCTCGTCATTTTCTTCAGCGTCGTCGGCTTGTTCACGTGCCTCTGCGTTTGCGGCGTCCTGCTGCGCGGCGGCGAGGTCGAGCATGACTTGTTCGCGGCGTTGGAGCATTTCCTGTTCTTCCTTCTCCATCTCCTCGTCTTTCATGGCCTGCAGCGTTTTCGGGACGCCGGGCGGACGGATCCAGCCGGAGCCGAAGCGACGCACATTGAGCTTGCGTTGATCGATTGTGTTCTCGTCGTGGGTGAGGGAGGCGAGGAGGGCGGATTGATGGGTGCTGGGGCGGTGGTTTGGGCCATGGTGCGAGTTAGGGCGGCGCTGCGAGTTGTTTGGGGGCGAGGTAGAGGTGTCATCTGTATAGGGAGAATGATTGTGGCGGTGGGACGGCCAGAGGGAAGAGTCCTGGGGTCCTGTTAGTAACTGCGCGGTCGAGATGCGAAAGCGTGGTGAAGTTCAGAAAGTGTTTACTCTGGCATCAGGAAGGAGGGATCGCACGTACCGCTCGCGGTGGTATCATTGGTAAAGACAGCATTCTGAAGGAAGTGCCTGCTACGGGCCGAATTCGCAGAGGTTGATTGTGTAGAAAGGGTTGACACAGCAAATGAACGCGATGGTAGACGCGACCTGTGATGCCATAAAGTTAGCGCACCTCGGTCGCCCCACTTCGGCATCGGCCCTGTCGATCGCATCCTCCCACTCTAACTTCACCTCTCCTAAAATGGCGCGGGGCATCTCGAATAGTCACGGTCACATCAGAAGAGGGATCTATTACTTAATCAGTGGCCATGCACTTAGACTTGCTCATCTCTTGCCAAGCAACACCAAGAGACTAAAGAAGAAGTCCTCTGTTATTTACTTGGTCCAGTTCTCATCTATACTGCTATCCATGCTCTCGTCTCGGACGTGCAAAGTATTGCTAAGTTTATACGATTCATACCACTCTACATTCTATGCAAAGAATCCAATATTACCGAAGAAGCCGCAGAATTGGCCGTGAGACGAGTGAAGCCCGAAAGCCGGCCGTTCCTTATGAGTCAGGTTCAGGTTAGCAAGTCGTGCCTACAGTACACAAGAAAGATGAGTAAACCTTGTGTGCTGATGCTAATGTGAACGAAACAATGGCTTCTGTTCCAATCGACGTGTGGGTTGGAAGCAGACGTATGAAAACAGAATTGTGGTCAATTCCTGGATTGCGAAGAGACCGAAATGCCTGAGTCTGATCTGTCGTGTGCCTGCGTATAAACTCAATTTCTGAAACTTGGATGCGAGCTGCTCCAAAACAGAAGGCTTCGATTTCCTTTTCTGATCTTGATACTTTAGCTGCAGTGCCGAGGACCAGTGCACTGCCGCTTTCAGCATTTACCTTTACCTCCGATCGGAGTTGGCGGACACTAACGATCCGTCTACCCAAAGCTCGTTTGTCCGGCTGCCTAAGCCGCGAATGATTCAAGATGAGATTTCCGCTCCAGGATGACCCCGTTCTCCATGGTCTTTAGTCGGCCCTATGGCATTTGGGAAGTGCCGTCGTGCTTTGCAGTCGTGGCCGTTGTCCATTTACAAATGCTGTGATTCGGTGTATATGCCCGACGACTCCGACAAGACATCAGTACCTGACTGACGGAATGCTAAGATGCGAGTTCGCGTAGAAGGACCGGCACTACCCTGTATTCGCTCCGACTTTTTCTTGCTTTCTCCATGCTCCGCGGCCATTAGCAAATATCACATCGTTGTTCGCAACTTAGTCATGTCCGGATGAAGTTCTTGCACCCACGACTCTTCACACCGACCCTAAAAAACCCGGCCCGCAGCTAGCCACGACGCCTGCGCGGCAGAGACACGCTTGGAGAGCATCTGGCCATGCGGCACCATTTCGGAACGGGAGGGCATTGACTACTTTCAGTATGCCGTCCGTTTGTCGGCAGTCTCCGAATGTAGATTCCGATCTCTCGCGTCGAGGATCACGGTACACGTACCCGGTAGATCAGTGCTGCATTGCAATCACCACTAGCCTTCAACAAGATGGCAGGTTGTCATTACAAAGAGGTCAAAATGTGCCATGCTCCCGTGTGGATTTACAACGGCCTCCCCGGTAATGCGGCGGCTCTGTTCATTCATAGCGCTCGGAAGCGCATCCGCGGAGCAGCGACGGCTGCTTGGCGAGAAAGCTTATCCCAATGCAAGCTAGTAATGTTGGAGTTTAGTCGTTGAGCTAGCAATGCCATAATGGTTCGAGATCCCTAACGTGCAGTAGAGGCGGCTGCGCGGCTGAGATCAAGGAGGCATGACGAGACGAGGTGCAACAAGCATCATGATACGGACGATGCACTGACGCGAGTGCATCGGTACGAAGGATGCGGATGAGCAGATGTCGGAAGCGGGAAAGATTTTCCACGGCTCGTGCTTTAGACAGCAAGCCTGAAGGTTGAGATGCTCGTATGACAGGGTCAGCATGCTGGCAGGATCCAATTACCATGGCGTTTGCGCGTGCGTCAACGTCTGACGATGGGCTGTACTATGCGGAGGTTGCGCAAGCACGACGCAAGAAAAGATCGAAAGTGGAGTACGAGGGTTGTAATGTGTTCGTATGCTGCGGAGACCAAGAGCTTGCAATTCGGAAACCGGTTCTGTGTGCCGTTCGCAGGAAAGTGCATATGTACGCGTGTGGCAGAGTCTTCTCAGAGTGCTCTGGACGCGACTAGCAGGTGCGTTTCAGCGTCGAATACGTTTCAAAACGTAAGAGGCGCAGGCCCGATTCAGACAGCAACCTTGTCTGGCTGCATGGCGCACGATAACAGAGACCGCAGTGCGCTCGCTGCTGCAACGAAATCAGCAATCGCTCGCAATCACGGCAGAGGGGGGGTGAAGTTACGGAGTACCAAGTACCTTACGTCTATACTTATATCAGACGCATTATTTGCTTCCTTCTGCGGGGTGTTGAGTTCGTGTCATGCAGTTGAGCTACCTATCGCACGTCGAAATAGGGCAAGCGGTAGTCCTGAAAACGGGTTGGCTGTTCGCACACCATGCGCACCTTGTCGTCGATGATGGGCAGGGGGTAGCGACGTGGGCAGGGTTGCAGGCTGTTAGACAAGGCTTGGGTGGCGGTATTAGTTTGGCAGCTGAGGGGCTTGTGCGTAGTTCAGAGGTGGTGATGCGGAACGACCGCCTATTCGCAGGCCAAGCTAAGCGAGCCATTGCGAATACAGTGTGCATAACGGCTGCTCTCTTGATAGAGCGTTGATCTCCGCTGGCGATGGTATGGACTCAACGTCGTTGGACATGCCTGCTCGCGCGCGCGGACTCGCAGGCTGCTTTGAGGCCACGAAAGGAGGCAGATCTGGCCTTTCTGCACTCTCTAATTGACCCCCGTAACGGACGCATCAAGCATCGGAGCATCGCAGTTGACATCGCTATCAGTGAGGACATCGACTGTGTCTCAGCATGAGCTACTGCAAGCCGGCCATCTGCTCCTCGTGTCTGGGAGTACACTGATGGTGTGCACGAGCGGCACGATGCAGCGGGCTATTCAGACCCTGAGGCTTGTCCCGCCGCAATAATCGATCCAAGAAGTTTAATGATCGAGCTGCTCCGTAACAGGTGTTTACTTGAAACCAACATGTCAGCGTGAGATAGTAATCTTTGGTAACTGGGAGGCGGGGAAAGTTGCTCACCGTTCAGTCTCTTCATTGCGCGTCTGCACTGTCGCTGTTCGAGGCATCCGACCCTTGAGCACTGACGGGGATCATTTGGGCATACCGCAGTGAAAGTTTCCAAGATATGCTAGAGTTTGAGTGGAGTATTGTCTGCCCCACAATTGTGCAAGTGGTCTATGGGACCAAGACACTGCACGATTGAGCACCAGGATCAGCATCCGTCTGTTCGTTCAAGTATGCCCATGTCATCGGCTGGGCCTAGATACACGACATGAACCGAAGGCTCGCGTAGCGATCCCGATTCTGCCGGCGACCAGCCGTCTCCAAGGAACCCGACCGGGAGAGCGTGCTGAAGGCGCCTATCAGTCCGCTTGGAAGAGGTGCTGCTTGTGTCGTTGAGCAGGCTTAGTTGTCAAGGATGAGTCTCAAGGTGGACTGATGCTCCAAATTGCGGTGCACAGGAAGGCGTAGTCTTCCTTGCGCTACAGACTGACTTGCTAGCATATGTTGTGTGGCATGGCTGGCTCGTGCACATCTTCACAGCATACAGAACCGTTGTCCAATGTCAAGAGGCAAGCGGCAGTCGTCTCGTGAATGGCACTTATGCCCCTTCCCGCTGACAACGGCTGCAGGGACACGAACTCAGCATTTGGTGACAAGAGCGGCTTTGTGCCGCATGAGCCCTATTTTGCGCCAGAGAGCGTGGCATGTCTGATGCTGTTGAGTTCTAGCCTGATCAGGGACATCAAAATTGCAGGAAGGTGCGCCTACTGGCTCTAATTTGACACAAGTATGCCAAAGGAAAGACGTTCTGTTCCTGCTCCACAAGAAAGCCGAGTAAAGCTCCTGTCGGCGAGAGACGTTGGTCCCCGGTTTTGAGTCTTCGCATGCCAGACGAAATCGTCCACGTATGATCAAATTGGGAAGGGCCGGAATGTAGATGCATCCAAGCACGTCAGACAAGTCCATGAAACATCTTCTGTATGCCCCACTTTGCCCAAATTTGGTCACGAAGCCAAGTATGAGGTCCTGCTCTGGCATGATGTGTGTCTCGGCAAGGCGGAACGGATTGTACCAAGGTCAGCGCTATGGTAGCTAGTAGCTCTGCGGTTGAGACTCTGCGCTAACTCGTGCCGCTTTATCTTATCACGGCATCCCGCACTACAAAGTACGGAGTTGTGGGGACTGGGGAACTAGCGAAGCATGATTGTTGCTATCTTGAAGGTGCCGTGGTTCGCCGCGATAAGACCCGATATGTGCATTTCCTAACCACAGAGGTGTGGCCGCATCGGTGCCAAAGGTATGAGGTATCACTGCGATTCCGCTTGTGTTAAGCTAACGAGCATTAGATGAAGTGGAGATTTGCTGCGGGTAGATCCCCTCGCTATCGCGGGATTGCTGAGTCGTTACGAGCTTGCGAGATGACCCACCGAACATGTCTGTGGTAGGGTTCCCGCCGGACCCACACTTGCGAGCGTGCAGACTTCATGTGTAGCTTTTCAGGCGAATCACAGGCGGCCAAATGTGCACGAACAATCTTCACACATGCTAGGCATGTCGGCAGAAACGGAAGAATGTTTGCGTCTCATTCTGTTGGCAGTGGGCGCTGTTGCTGTGATCTACGTGTTGAGATGGGCGCCGGAGCAATACTGTGGTAATATGCATATGTACTCCCAGAGGACTGGCATTAGCACTGGCATGTCGGAGAATTGCGCGCGTCTGACGTCTGTTCGATGGACTCGCCAGTGAGGCAGCAGATGAGGCTGATTACTGCATTGAGTAGTCCCGCTCAGACAGCCGACAAAGATCCAATCAGGGGGCGTTCGTCTAGCTAGAACTACGTGGAGAAGGACGACGTTGCTGGAGGCCGACGTCGCACTGTGAGTCGTTGCGTTCCGAAAAACTCAGCGCTGGTGCAAGTGTGTTGCCACTGGGGGCGGGGGCTAGCGGTCGCGCTCTGGGGTTCAGGCGCTGGCGAGCAATGGGAGACGGGCGCCTTCGTCATCAGCAGCAATTTCTCTTACGCAGCCAAATGCGCGCAATGGACACATGCAAACGCGCTCTTTGGAGCAGAGTTTTATCAGACGGGCCAGTATCAGACGGAAGCGCGTGCAATAGGCCCTGGTGGTGCAGCTGGGCAGGGACAAGTCGTGTTGGAATGCTGCTGGGCCTGGCAGCGCGCGGCGCAACGGGCTGGCTTTCCTCCGCATCGTCAGCCCTGCGAAGCAATTGGCAGCAGGCGGGCAGGCGTGTCGGAGCGCCCATTCGAGGCAGCTGGAGGCGCGCCCAGGAAGAGGCGTGGTCGGTTTGGCGGAACCAAGTCCGCCTGCTAGGGCCGCGCTGGCGTGTGTGGAGCGACGGTGCATGCCACGGCGCGCATGGCCCATCGTGCAGGATGATTCGCAGCGATACGCTGCAGGCCCTCGGACGCGGTGCAGCGCGGTTTAGATGAAAGCATAACGGCGCGGTTGCACGACAGCAAGCCGAGTCTTTCCGCCTGCGCAGCGCGATAAAGGCCACCGACATGGGTCGAGGCTGCAGCTGCAGCTAGCCGTTGGCGTTCGCGGTCTTGGATGTTCAGGTACATCATCTCCCGCAGGCTGCGTCGAGGACAGGACGTGAACGGCCTCGTCTTTGCAGCGCAGCCCGCGGTGAAGGAGTCGCTGTGTGAGCCAGTGTCGCAGGCTCCCCACAGCCGCAGAAGCCAGCCGCCCAGCCCAGTGCAGCGCATCGGAGGCTCACCGGGGCGCGCAAGGCCGGCACCGGCAGCCCAAGCCGAGCACACAGAGCGAGCGTGCAGGTCGTCGAAAGTACCTGTACACAGAGCGCCTGGTGTCGACGTCGGCCGCCAGCAGGGGGCCCCCCTTCCCCTTGGCGATTGACGTTGCTTAGACGGCGGCGAACAGACGGAGGCCTCAGTGCTGGGTGGGGTGGGTGGCCCGTTAGCAAGAGAAATACAGCCCGCGCCTGCCCAGACGACAGCTATTCACCGCGCGACGTCCGCATATCCTCTCCACACCCCGCTTCTTTCCTCTCGACACCCAGCACAACATCGCGAGCACCCATCTCAGTCCTCGAGTCTCGCCGTGGTCCTTGCCTGACCCTGAACCCCGCCCTCTCACACGCCTAGCTGCCCACTAAGGTTTTTCGCCGCACTGCGCTGGACCAGCCGCCCTCTGGACTATAACACACCTTCGCTGCTCGGCCCTTGCACCTTTGGTCTCTTGCAAATCCCTCGCCACGGCCACCTCCACCACCACCTCCACCATTGCCATTGCCATTGCCATTCCCATCACTCCTTCCCTCGCTGCTCCCTCGCCAGCGACCTGATTTTCGCTCGCACGCACCACTCAGCCGCTCGCTCCTCCCTTGCGGCGGACCCTCGCTTGGATTCGTGATCTTACGACACTCGTTTAGTGGCTGCTAATCAAGGTTGGCCGTCTCCACCCTGCGACATTGAGGCGGGCCGCCATTGCTCTCCTCCGACCGCGTCGTCACCATGGACTATTCTTCGCAGCACAACAACTTCGTCAACCCTGCTGATCTCTTCTCCTCGTCCAACGCCTTTGGCGACGGCTTCAACCCCGCTGATCTCGACTCCAAGGCCCAGTTCGACTTTCTCGACTCTACCCTTGGCGCCACCGACCTCAATGGATGGGACAGCCCCAACGACCTCACCCGCAGCCACCAGGATTCCGGCGTAGATCTCCGCGGTGTCTATGCCACTGGCGCCGGCTTCCCTTCATTGAAGACTGAGGATTCCTCCGAGTTTGACAACTTTCTCAACACACCCTACTCGACCCCAGCTTCCAACAATTCAAATACACCCTCGCAGCACGGCGACATGATCTTCAGCAACGCCAACTCACCGGGTGACTACACCCGGGACCAGAGCCAGACCAGCTCTCCCGAGGCCAACAACGACGCAAAATATGCCAGTGATTCCTGGCCCCATGATGACTCAATCCTCATCCCGCAGTCCGCTGAACCCCCAGAGGTGCAGATCATGTTCGACAAGACCAAGACCCGTGCCGAAACTCAGATCAAGACCTTGCTAGTCATCAAGCCACTGTCTCGCCAGCGCCAGTACATTCGCTTCCCTCGCCATACCCTCTCCAAATCCAAGCAGCTCGCAACAAAAGACGAGATTGACACTAACCAAGCAAACGATGCCTCGATCATCGTGGATCTGACACTTGTCTGCGCGACTGCCGTCGACAAGCCACAAGATCTGAAGCGTGCGTTGCGACGTGCTCGCGGATCGGAGCCAACGCCGCGAAGAGCACGTGGAACTCAAGTATCCGAAATCGAAAAAGACGATGCAGCCCACCCGCAGAATGGTGGCGCGGTCGTGATTTGCGAAGGCTGCAAAGAGCGCGAGCGTAAGCGGTACGACCGAAAGAAGAAACGCAATCAAGACGAAGAGAACGAGTGGACCAACTACGAAGACGACCGAATCATCATGATCAACGAAAAGGAGTTCAAACGCCTCCAAGACGTCGAGCCCGATGCTGCAAACGGCTCGGACGCGAAGAAGGTCGAGTTTGCCATGCGTATCACGTGTTATTGCAGGCACCAAGAAGAGAAGTCGCCAATGGGCTACAAAGTCATCTTCACTTTCAAGGACTCCATGGGTCGCGTCCTGACGCAGCAAGTGTCCGAAATCATCCAAATCACAGACGATCACAAGAACCGGGAGATGCCGGTGGTGGAGAGCATCAGAACCGACCTCAACATCCAAGCCCCTGGTCAACAGGAGCCACTCTCTGCCCAGTACGGTGTTCCAATGTACAACTACTCAGCTGGTCCAGTGTATGGCATGTACTCACAGCCCACTACACCCGTCATGCCGCAATTCCAGAGTCCTTTGTCTGCGACAGACGGCTACTACCCTCAGGGCGCTGGCAATGGACTGCCTTCGCAGGCGGCGCACCCTACAACCTTCAACTTCAATGCTGGATCAATAGTCGCACCTACGCCAGCGCCATCATACGCAAATCACCAGCGTTATCAGAGCTATTCCAACACCCCGATGCTGAGTCCCACCGAGCAGTTCTCCGCTCAAACGGGATATCCTCTAGTCCGACCCCACTCCATGGACAACTTTTCGGCTGCGTTCGCGAACATGGCCTATCCCCCTCCACAGAATACGTACAACCATGCATTCGCTTCGCAACCGCCATCACGCAACGTGTCGCGGCCAGCTTCGCCATCTTGGGACCAGGGACCTTCCCGGGCAAAGAAGATGCGTGGTGCGCCCAGCTTCTTCATGGCCGAAGACGTTGATAATGAATGAGCGTACCATGATACGATAGCACGACTGACGTTAGCGGACCATCATCACAGGTCACTTGGCATATCATTGGGCGGCGTTGGGACGGATCCTGGGAATCTAATGATCGATTTGGACGGGTCATTATGAAACGGTGGGCTTGCATATTCGCCAAGTGGCGCAACGTTTTTCTCAATTAATGGGCTGGAAAAAGCACTGATCGGCAACGGTTAGGTTGTTTCACCTTCGGGCAGCGTCCCGCTCTTAAGCGGCGTTGTTTTTGCCTTTTCTTTCTTCGTTGGACGTTTGGTCGTCGGAGACCATTACCACGACGTATTATGCTTTTTAATTACTAGACCGTGCTTGAGATATGCTGCGACCATTCTCTCACGAGGATGCGTAGACCCATCAATAGACCAAAGAACAACTCTACCTCAATTTCCCTTCCATTTCTGTGACGCCCACCAGAACGACAAACTCAATTGTCCACACACACGCAAAGAGCAATACACCTCCAAACTCCAAATCAAATCTCACTGTTTACGTAACTCCGTCCCCCCCTCGGTGAAGCATCCTCCCGCTCTCAATCCGCTCCGCACCCCAGGATCATCAAACCTTGTTCCCGTTCCACTATCAAACTCTATTCCCCGGACTCGCATGCCCCATACAGAACCCACCCATCATCCGCCCATTTTTATCTTAACCGACAACAATCATGGGATGTTGTTGATTCAGATACCTTGCTCGTGCTCGCTGGGTTGGATTGCTCGGATAGAATACCCGCTGCTGGCTGGAGATGGGAGGAGGGTTGGTGCGGGGATTATCCTGACGAGGGAGAGTATAAGAGGGATAGGATCTTGGATCTAGGTTCAGGGTGGTGGGATCTAGATCTTATTCTGTCTGGGGGTTTTTGTGGATGAGGGAGGGTAGGGTAGGGTTGGGGATGGGTTTGAAGGGGTGTGTAGGTAGGTGTTGGACATGGAGATGGAGAGTTTGTAGATATAGAATGTCTTAAATAGTTACTGCTTAATCGAATACACACCCAACGGTAGAGGAGGTAATTATTTAAACCAAACTTGAACCACGCAACTCTTCACCAGAGCACCAATTGATTCCAAACAACACACAACACAATACATGCCGTCGACAACGCAGATAGCCTACTTGCTAAGATAGCCTACCTACACAGTAAGTTGCGAGACTTGCAGTCGGCCAACTTGCCGCTCGGAAGACGGGACCAGACCCGGTGCCGCAGATGTGGGATGCGAAGCGGCGCAGGTGTGGCCTTCGCTATAGGGGATTAATTTAGGAAATAGATGAAAGGGCGTCGGGAGGCGGTGATAAGGTTTTGTACCAATTAGCGAAGTGGATGTGATGAATGACGGGTACTGATACGCGAGGGTGTGCTGATTGCGATGCGCAGAGTGCTTGTTCATCACGTCGTACCTGACGCTGAATTTCAGCTCGATATGAACTATCCACAGAATGATATGATATGATCTTGATACAATTCGATAAATCGCGCAAAACACTTCATCGAGGTGCAGATCCTGCGCGGTCAAAACGCCCAATGCACATGTCGTACAACCCGTTCGCACTTTACCCAGACGTTCGCTGGCTAAGAAGCCGACCGATACCCACCCCTTTGCATCCGAGTCCCGCTTCCTTCACCGGGATCTCAGACACCCTGCAACGGGCCGAAGCCGTGCAGTCACATAAGCCCCGGGTGCATGCCATGTACCCAACACCACGGGGCATGCTGCACGATACTGTACGGCGTTGTTTGCCACGATGTCCAGCGATGCGAGATTGGTGGCGCAATTTCGCGCAAGCAAGGCAATGCAATGCAATCGCGTACAGGCTAAAAGCTCGCAGCGCCCGCTTTTCTGTACTCTTCAAACGAGCCTACTTGTTGTTCCGCGTCTTCCTTGCGTCGCAGCTCCTCATCCCATTTCTCTTCTTCCTGGGCAAGCGTGGCTTGGAATGCGGCGGATTGGCCGCGGTGGAAGTATAGCGGGAGGCATTTAAGCAGTGCGGCGTCGCGGGTGACGAGGATGTGCTTTACGCTTGAGCCTGGGTTCGAGGTCAGCTTCCAGATATATGGGAAGCGTGGGGGCAGGAGTGGGAACTGACCTGGCGTCTCGTATTTGGCTTGTAGTAAAAGATGATCGACGACGTGGCGGAGACCGCGAGCACCTGTTCCCATTTTACTGGCTTTGCGTGCGATTTCGCGCAGCGCACCCTGGGTGAAGCGGAGCTCGATGTTGCGCAAGAAGAACTTGTGCTCTTCTTGTCGTACAAGACTGTCTTTGGGCTCTGTCAATACACGCACTAATGCCTCCTCGTCGAGTGCAGCTACTGCGCATGTTGTGGGTATGCGGCCTATCAACTCAGGTATCAGACCATACTTTTGGAGGTCTGCAGGCGTGACGTGGTCAAGGACATTGACTACCTCCTCTCGCTGCGGCTGTCTGACACCAAAGGGATTCGGCTTCTCAGCTTCCGGCGGCATGAAGAATGGGGTATCTTTCTTGAACATGATGGCTTCAGCTCCCTTCAGCATCACTCCATCGGCGGCGGCGTGTGCATTCGACGACCGGATAGACGCTCCGAAGCCCATGCTACCAATGGCCTTGCGGTCGATGATGATCTTGTGGAGATTTGCAAAGGCCCCCGTGCAGATGAAGAGGATGTTGTCCGTACGCACATTGAATATCTCGCCTTTGCCGCCTGGAGGTCCTGGACTACTGCCCGACATGGATCCGTCAAGCGGACTGCCACCGCCCGACCTGCTTCCGGGTTTGCGTGCTGCACTCTTCTCCGGCTTAGCTTGCACCTGAACGTTGGTGCCTTCGATGATCTTGAGCAGTGCTTGCTGGACGCCCTCGCCGCCAACGTCTTTGCCGTATGATATCTTTGCCCCTGCAATCTTGTCTATCTCGTCGAGCACGATGATGCCCTGCTCCGCTGCTTCTATGTCGTAGTCTGCGGCTGATAGGAGACGGGCCACGCATGATTCAACGTCATCGCCAATGTAGCCAGCCTGTGTGAAGGTAGTGCAGTCCGACATGGAGATTGGAATGCCCAGTGTCTTCGCGAGCGTCTTGCACATGAGGGTCTTGCCCACGCCCGTCGGGCCCAGTATGAGTACATTGGACTTCTCCAACTGCAACTCATGCTCGCTCGTGTCTAGCAGCGGCTCGGGGTCCGTTCGCGATGAAGATGTGGCGTAGGAGGGCGACTCATTATACGAAGGGGTCTCGCCATGGTTATACAGCTCGACTGTAGCCTGCTGGCCCGGGAACTCGTCTAGAATGGTCAGTCACGTTCGGGCGCAGCAAGCAGATACGACAATGGATGAGATTGGAGCTACCTTCTACGGGATGTCTGAATGCTGATGCGCGCCGCTGTGCCTGAGCCTCCAATCGCGCCGCCTCGTCCTTCCGTCGCTGGTTCTCCTGGTTGCGCAGATAGTGCTCGTGCACGGCAACGCTCAGGACTACCTTTGCGCGCTCCTGGTCGACCACAAACTGATCCAGATGCTGTCTCAGCGCCTTGGGGGTGACATGACTGTGCCCCACGTTACTGGTGCCGCCCAATGGACCTCTCGTGGGCTGGTCAGTTTCGTAGAAGCTGGAGAAGCCCTGCCCGCTGAAGTCGTTGCGGTTATACGACGACTGCAGCGGTCTGCGGGCAGAGAAGGCGCGGCGGCCGATGCTGTAGAGGGTGAGGTAGGACGCCCGGGCCTGTGGCGACACGGCGACAGTGGCCGCTCTTCGTAGTATCATAGTGTATACAGGAACGCCGCGACGGGTCTTCACATTGCGCCGCTGAGACTGCAGGTCACGAGCGCGCAGTCAGTCCTCAGGCGATCAGCGAATGCAGGTGGACAGACAGCAGCGAGGCGTGGCGTGTGGTGAGGCGCGAGCGAGCTCTCCGCATTGAGCCGACGTGACATCTGCGGGGCACTTCCGGGGTCTGGTCTGATAAGCGCCTCTCGGCCCGTCTTCTCTCTGGAGACGCTCCCAGCGTGCGAAAACACCCGCCTTGCACAGTCTGGACGGCAATGGCACGCTTCTGGAGTGCGCTGGGACACCCTCCCGTGCAAATTGAGGCGCAAATCTTCCCGGCGACCCCAATGCGGGCGCGTTGGGAGCCATGGCGCGGACGCGATGCCGTTTTGGCGACAGGTGCACGATGACGTTGGGCTGGGATTGGCGATCGCATGTTTTGGTTGAGAGGTGCAGCCCTCAGCAGTCCTAGGCCAGGACCCCGCAAATGAAGACCCTTAGACTACGTGCATACCAGTCTGAACGAGAGACTGTGCTTTCTCGTTAAATAGCAGCTTCTCAGCACGTACCCGCTGCTGCTGATTGCACACTGATAGCAAACTTCCACCTGCACCGAGCTCTCTTCCTCCTGTCCCAACACAATGGAGCTCAACAACGCTGCAGCAAACACGACCCAGAGCGACGCTCCGGGCAAGATACCAAATGACGGAACTGGTATGCAAATTGGAGCACGATTGTAAACCAATTGACTGATTTCACAATGCAGGTATCATCCAGCTCGACGGCTACCTAGAGCCATTCAAGGGCGCACTGCAGAGCAGATTCGCCAAAGCTCAGAAGTGGATCAAGACCATTGACGAGACAGAAGGCGGCCTCGACAAGTTCTCGAGAGTGAGCAGCTTCTTTCCAGTTCTACAGTTCCTGCTGACAGTGATGGCAGGGCTACGAGAAGTACGGCTTCACCGTCCAGTCCAATGGAGATGTAGTGTATCGTGAGTGGGCGCCGAATGCACTGCGCGCCTACCTCATTGGCGACTTCAACAACTGGGACCGCGATGCGACGCCAATGACCAAGAACGAGTTTGGTGTATTCGAAGTGACCGTCCCTGGCAACAACGGCCAGCCTTCCATTCCTCACGATTCTAAACTTAAGGTGCGTATGGCTCTCTGCACAAGCAAGGACAAGCTGACAGATGTCTCATAGGTATCGTTCGTCACCCCCAATGACCACACCCGCCAGGAGCGCATCCCAGCCTGGATCACCCGCGTCACCCAAGAGCTCAGCGTATCCCCAGTCTACGATGCTCGCTTCTGGAACCCACCACAGAAGTATGTCTGGAAGAACAAGCGACCAGCGCAGCCCAAGAGCGCCCGTATCTACGAAGCACACGTGGGCATCTCGTCTCCCGAGCCCAAGGTCGCGACATACAAGGAGTTCACACAGAACATCCTGCCGCGAATCAAGCATCTGGGCTACAACACGATACAGCTGATGGCTGTCATGGAGCACGCCTACTATGCAAGCTTCGGATACCAGATTAATAGCTTCTTCGCGGCGAGCAGTCGCTATGGTCTCCCAGATGACCTGAAGGAGCTTATTGACACTGCGCACGGCATGGGCATCACAGTCCTGCTGGACATGGTGCACAGCCACGCCTCGAAGAACGTGCTGGATGGTCTGAACATGTTCGACGGCAGCGACCACCTCTACTTCCACGAGGGCGCAAAGGGACGACATGAGCTGTGGGACAGCAGGCTGTTCAACTATGGTCATCATGAGGTCCTGCGCTTCCTTCTCAGCAACTTACGATTCTGGATGGAGGAGTATCAGTTCGACGGTTTCCGATTTGACGGTGTTACGAGCATGCTGTACACTCACCACGGCATTGGAACGTAAGTTTACCTCAATTATGTATACTCATCAGACACTAATTTCATCTAGGGGTTTCTCTGGCGGCTACCACGAGTACTTTGGTCCATCGGTCGACGAGGAGGCTGTTGTCTATCTTATGATTGCCAACGAATTGCTGCATCAACTCTACCCCGGTGTTATCACCATCGCGGAGGATGTGTCCGGCATGCCAGGTCTCTGCGTGTCGCTTTCGCTGGGCGGAATAGGATTCGACTACCGATTAGCCATGGCAGTACCTGACCTCTACATTAAGTGGTTGAAGGAGAAGCAGGACATTGACTGGGACATGGGCGCACTTGTCTTCACTCTGACCAACCGGAGACATGGCGAGAAGACCATTGCGTATGCAGAGAGTCACGATCAAGCGTGAGTTCGATCCTCAACAAATTCTCGTATCCCTGCTAACTTTACTTAGGCTCGTTGGAGACAAGACGTTACTCTTCTGGCTATGCGACGCCGAGATGTACACAAACATGTCACAAATCTCCGAGCTGACGCCCGTCATCAACCGTGGTCTGTCTCTACACAAGCTGATCAGGCTGATCACTCACGGCCTCGGAGGCGAAGGCTACCTCAACTTCGAAGGCAACGAGTTCGGTCATCCAGAATGGCTTGACTTCCCACGTGAAGGCAACGGCAACAGCTTCACTTATGCCCGCCGTCAATTCAACCTTGTTGACGACGACCTTCTCCGCTACAAGTTCCTCAACGAGTTCGACAGCAAGATGCAATGGACTGAGGAGAAGTATGGCTGGCTGCACGCCCCGCAAGCCTATGTCAGCCTCAAGCACGAAGGCGACAAGGTCATCGTCTTCGAGCGCGCAGGTCTGCTGTGGGTCTTCAACTTCCACCCTCAGAGCAGCTTCACCGACTACCGTGTCGGTGTTGAGCAGGAGGGTACTTACAGGATAGTCCTGAGCACAGACGCGAAGCAGTTTGGCGGCCACGGTAATGTAGACGAGAGCACCAGGTTCTTCACGACGCCATTCGCATGGAACAACAGGAAGAACTTCCTCCAGGTGTATGTTCCGTCACGGACGGCGATTGTGTTGGCGCTTGAGAGCACATTGTAGGAACTGCAGATCATGTTAGAGAGATTGTAATATGTACCGAAAAGCATAGCGTTTTGTGAAAGGCCGACTGGCCACAATTCAGAAAATTAGCAACGTTGAAAATATCAACCGCCAGTGCGACTTCTCGAGCTTCGGTGCTCTCCGTGTAGTTGAGCTGGAGTGACAAGACACCAGCGCGCTGATCAAATGCCTTGAATGTATCCAGAGCACTTTGCCGTTGTTATTCCACACTGACAAAAGTATCTGAGTCTATTCAGGACTACAAATAATGAACATTTGAGGGGGGGACGCTGAACGAGCACTTGCATCGACTGGCTGCAGCTCCTGCAGTTTGCTAGGCATTCTTCAGACATATCACTTGTTGACGTTCACATATTCTCTGTTTAGCATTTGGTCATGAAGTGTAACAGAACTCGCTATGGCTTTAACTGCCGCTCTTGTTTCTATTTGACAGAGCGAGCTTTTTCTCTGTTCAAAAT
Organism: Paraphoma sp. B47-9; assembly: GCA_001748405.1. NCBI lineage: Eukaryota > Fungi > Ascomycota > Dothideomycetes > Pleosporales > Phaeosphaeriaceae > Paraphoma > Paraphoma sp. B47-9. The sequence goes on from BCLK01000143.1 coordinate 78,261, forward strand.
ACGTCCCTCGGACCGAACCGGAACCGCTGCGGTCGCTCCAATTGACGACACGGTGAGTGAATCTGCATACACACGAAGCAACATGAGCAGAACCGAGCAAATTTGTTCGTAGATGGGAAGATGAAGTCAAGATACTGCCAGTGATGGTGTGCATGTTCCACTCGTCCACGGGTTGCTAGGAGCTCGAAAGAAGCTAGCCGGTTTCAACGTGGCCCGTGCTTGCCCGAGAAAGCTCTCAACCTCATCTTCAGTGCCTCTCCTCATCACTCTCCCCTCCACCACATCCGTCTCTACCACCATACACAATGCTGAAGAGGTGAGAACAGCGCCCGCTGGACCCAATTGATGATGACCAGACTGCTGACGAGATGGATTTGCAGCGGGATCCTGCGCGCGAGCGCCAGCCTCCGCCGCCCGGCGACTGTCCGCAGCGCCTTCCAGCCCATCAAGAAGTCCTTCGCGCCGGCTCTCAGCGCGAGGTTCGCTTCGACCGAGTCGTCCGCAAAGGACGGAAAGATCTACCAGGTCATCGGTAAGGACTCCCCAGCGCCGCCGAAAAACTTTTCCGGCCGCCGGCTGCAGAGCTTCATCTCAGCCATTGCGCATCGCATCGACGAATTGGACGCTGACAATCTTCGCAGGTGCCGTCGTTGACGTCAAATTCGATACCGAGCAGCTCCCCTCGATTCTCAACGCCTTGACAACCGACAATGGCGGTAAGAAAGCCACACGCGAACCGCACGCACACCAACTGACGCGGAACCAGGCCAGAAGCTCACACTCGAGGTGGCACAACATTTGGGCGAGAACATCGTCAGATGTATTGCCATGGACGGTAAGCCGATCACTCTGGGCAGCTTGCAATGGACATAACTGACGACTTGACACAGGTACCGAGGGTCTCGTTCGAGGCGCCAAGGCCACCGACACTGGTGCTCCCATCATGATTCCCGTCGGTCGCGGTACCCTCGGTCGCATCATGAACGTCACTGGTGACCCCATCGACGAGCGCGGTCCCATCAAGGCCACCAAGATGGCTGCCATCCACGCCGATCCCCCGGAGTTCGTCGAGCAGTCCACCTCTGCTGAAATTCTCGTCACTGGTATCAAGGTCGTCGACCTGCTCGCCCCCTACGCCCGTGGTGGAAAGATTGGTCTCTTCGGAGGTGCCGGTGTCGGCAAGACTGTGTTCATTCAGGAGCTGATTGTAAGGAATTGGAGCGACGAGCGCAGAACATCAGCTAACAGCATGGTAGAACAACATCGCCAAGGCCCACGGTGGTTTCTCCGTCTTCACTGGTGTCGGTGAGCGTACCCGTGAGGGTAACGATCTGTACAAGGAAATGCAGGAGACCTCCGTCATTCAGCTTGATGGTGACTCCAAGGTCGCATTGGTCTTCGGTCAGATGAACGAGCCCCCGGGTGCCCGTGCCCGTGTCGCTCTTACCGGTCTTACTGTCGCTGAGGTTTGTATTCACCCTATGAAGTCGCTATGGGGCATCTACTAACGCCGAAAAAGTACTTCCGTGACGAGGAGGGACAGGATGTGTTGCTCTTCATTGACAACATTTTCCGTTTCACCCAGGCCGGTTCCGAGGTGTCTGCTCTTCTTGGACGTATTCCCTCCGCTGTCGGTTACCAACCCACTCTCGCCGTCGACATGGGTGTCATGCAGGAACGTATTACCACCACCTCCAAGGGATCCATCACCTCCGTCCAGGCCGTCTACGTGCCCGCTGACGATTTGACTGATCCTGCGCCCGCCACCACCTTCGCCCATTTGGACGCCACCACTGTCTTGTCCCGTGGTATCTCCGAGTTGGGTATCTACCCCGCTGTCGACCCTCTCGACTCCAAGTCCCGTATCCTTGACCCCCGTGTCATCGGTGACGAGCACTACCAGGTCGCCACCCGTGTCCAGCAGACCCTCCAGGAGTACAAGTCGCTCCAGGATATCATTGCCATTTTGGGTATGGACGAGTTGTCGGAAGCCGACAAGCTTACCGTCGAGCGTGCCCGTAAGCTCCAGCGTTTCCTGAGCCAGCCTTTCGCTGTCGCCCAGGTCTTCACTGGTATCGAGGGTCAGCTTGTCGACATCAAGGAGACCATCCGATCATTCAAGGCTATCCTGAACGGCGAGGGTGACGACCTTCCCGAGGGTGCCTTCTACATGGTTGGTGACCTTGCATCAGCACGTGCCAAGGGTGAGAAGATTCTTGCAGAGCTCGAGAAGAACTAGACGCTTGGTGTGGTGGGTGAGATATGAGGGTCAGCCATGGTGTCGAGCGCACTTCGCGAGTAGTCTCACTTTGTACAAAAGATATACCTCAAAATGTGGGATAACAAGCGGGTGCTGGACGGACGTGGCTTTTGTAATCTATCTTGCATGCAAAGAGACCGCTTTTTCGATTGTTCAACATACATTCCTGAACGTATTTGTGATGCTTGCTCGCTAACTGTGAAAGAACATGATCTGATGAGCCACCCGACGGTGACACTTGACTTGCCAAATGTGCGCCAACAGGGCTTCGAAGCCATTCAGGAGTCACTTTCCCTTTACTATGGTGGGTTCCCTTACGGCGACACACGCGTCACGAAGTGCAGTCCTTGCGGCTCAAGGTGCGTGGCGGATGGCTGTGACGATGGCCTGGACGCGTCCTGCTATAGAGTCCTGTATAGCTTCGAACGATGTTACCTTCATAAAAAAACAATGGTCAACTGCACTGAAGATAGACAGGAGTTCATCATGTGTGAAAGTGAGCATACTAGATGATACGCTTGGAGGTAATACGCGGAGGGAGTTGAAGAGCAATTGTAGTTATGCGAATGCAATAATACGCCTCACTATGCAATTTAGCTATCTATAATTCGAGCACCCAGATGCTCGTTTGCGCCAAATTCGCCTTCTGCCCAAACAATGCTAGGCTAATGCTGCCTAGAAACCCAATAGTTTTGCTATAAACACACACATCGAAGACAAGAAAAAGTCACCAGCAGGCCCATGAAAGACGTACTCAGCGCCGTCCACCACCGCCACGGCCCTTGATCTGTTTCAAGATATCCACATTGCCGCCACGACTCCTGCCCCCCTCGTTGAACTGCACATTGCTCTTGGGCGCAATGGTATATGTAGTTGGGCCCGACTCCATGCGCGCGCGCTGGAACGCCTTGGGTGCTTCGAGGGCTTTTTTGCGATCGGCTGCGATTTTGGCGGCTTGGCTTGCTGCGGTTGTGCGGGGGGCTGCGACTTTGCTGTTGTGCTGTTAGTAAAGAAAATCAGATGGAAGAGTGGGAGAACGTACGTTGGATCGTAGTCGGCCTGGGCAAACTCCTTCTTGCGGTAGTCGTCTGTGCGCCTGAGAATTGGACGAGTCCAGTCTGTGAAGAGGCGCTCGGCTTGTCGCTTGATGGTGAGTTCGGGCTTCTTGCTCTTGATGTAGAACATGATGACTTTGCCAATGCCTGAGGCGACGAGTGTGTCCTTGTTGATTGGGAGCCTTGCTAGTGATGCGAAGAGCTCCTTTTGGATGTCGTATGCAGGCAAACTACCGTCACTAAGCGGTTCGAGGAAGAAGCGCACCGACTCGAGTAGGTTGACTTCGGGATCTACTATGGTGTCGCGAAGACTGTTCTTGTTGAGCAGCGCGACGACTTCGGGAAGAAGCTTGAGCTTGTGGCGGGCGGGKTCGTTGCGCTTGCGGCCCTCGTTGTCGGCTTCGGCGGCTTGGGCCATGCGTCGGCGCATCTCTTCGATTTCTTGGTCGGCCATCTGCTCGAGATCGATGCCGTCCTTCTTGCGGCGGCGAGACGAGCCACTTTTGACCAGCGCATTAATCTGGCGGTCGAGTGCGCGCTTTCGTCCTGGATACTCCTGTCAGCCATGAAACCATTTCATTGAGCGTCGTGGTACATACGCTCTTCTGGGGTCAAGTTCTCCTCCGCATCGTCTGGGCTGGCGGCTCGAACTCTGCCCTCCTTCTTGGACCGCTTGCTCTTCCTCGTGCCATCATCTGCGCCTTCGCCGTCTTCGCCGTCCTTGTTCTTCTTCCGCCGCGGCTTGTCTGCGCGCTTCTTCTTTTTCTTCGGCTCCTCGCCCTCACCTGCAGTCCGCTTGCGCTTATGTACACCAATTTGCTTGACTGTGTCCTCGTCGATGGCCTGCGCCGGGCGCTCCTCAATCGCAATATTGCTTGCGTCGAACTCGCCGAACTGCTCATCCAGCTGCTCGTCGTCTAGAGCGTCTGAGAGTACAGACTCGTTGTCTGATAGTCCGCCTTCTTGAAGGTCATCAGGGTCCGCCATCTCCTCCTTTCCCTCCGTCACCTCCATGTCTTGATATGGCTCTGCTAGCGTGGGATTGGGAGTCGAGTTCTCCTCGTCAATCTCTGGGCGCAGGGGATCGCTAGGATCGTTGCCAGCTTCGGGAAGCGGCGAGTTCGAATGGCTCTTGTTGAATTCGACGTCCTCCATATTGAGCCCTGAGCCAAAGAACGTGTCGCAAACGGAGTCTTATCAGGATTCGAGTCTTCGGGAGGCGCTTCGGGCGAGGGCTTCGACAATATATATTTAACGTGGGTGAGAGTCTGCGAAAGAAATGTAGTAGAGTACGCGATGGTCACAAAGAAAGTTGAGAGTCGCGACTGCCCATGACGCTAGCTACGGCTGGGCAGTCACGTGCTCATCAGTCGCGTTTGTCCGAGCGTCACAGTCAAAGACCCGCCGACCTCCAACCTCTTCCACTCACTCACCACCATCGCCCCGTGTTAGCTACGACACCTGCGCACACCTTTACATACTGATGATTGCACCAGCGACCTCTTGACAAACTGCACCCCCGCAGTCTACCGATCCGCCTTGTCATCCCCCGTCTCTCGCATACCCACAACCCCCCATCCAGGGTAATTGCCTTGTTGAGGCCCGCAGTCGCACACTGCAGCCACATTAGTTGGCGTGGAGGAGAAGGAGGTGCACGCAGTGGTGGAGTGCAGTACTGAAGGAGAGCGAGTGTATTCACTGTCCTAGCTGTACAGCCGCAGTCTGCTCGCGGCACAGTCCGCCGAACCCATAGCTAGTATCAAAAGGAACACTGTCTTCCGTGTGTTTGAGAGCGAGGCAGCACTTCGTCTATCTTGTTCGTCTGGCCTTCGAGATCGGCCTGCCCCGAGTTGCGACTCTTCGACCGCAAAATCAACACCCTCTTCACTTTCTAGCGCTTGCGCCTGGCTACTAACCCAGCACCTCCCCTAACTTCTCACTGCGCGAACACTTGCCCATCATGTCTTTGCCAGCTGCCGAAGTCGCAGCCGACTTCCGAGATGCTCTGCAAGATCTGAGGATGAACAGTCGGCCAGAGATCAGCAATCTAACCCTCATCGCCAAGGAGAACACAGAGTATGCGCAAGCGATATCGACAGAACTCGAGCAGCATATCAAACAGGTTAGTTGTACAAACTTTCGCTCTCATCGTTTATGCAATTGTTCTTTTGGAGTCATGTTCAATTTCTCACCATGCAAGTGACTAATATGTGATAGACACGTCCCGAGTTCAAGCTGCCAGCTCTCTACGTGCTTGACTCAATCGTCAAGAATGTCGGCACCCCGTACACGGTGTATCTTGGACGCAACATGTACAGAACGTTCATGGATGCCTACCTTGTCATGGACAAGAACACTCGGAAGGCCATGGAGGGCTTGCTGCGAACGTGGAAGCTGCCTGTGCCCGAGTCGATGGACCCCCGCCCTGTCTTCCCAGCGGACGTGACCCGGGACATTGAGAATGCACTCGCTAAGATGCAAAGTGCCATACAACAGCAGGTTCAGCGTCCTCAACATGCACTGCCTGCTCGTCCACCAACGACCGTGGCTTGGAGGGAAACACCGACTCCACCACAAAATGGGGCACACTACCCAGCACCAAACGATCCACGAGCTCGACCAGTAAGTTTATCCAATGCTACTCCGTTCATCTTTATCAATGGCCTGCTAACTCGCCGCCGACAGGGCGTCCCATCCACACCCCAATACGCACCACCCATGCACTTCCAGCCAGCCCCGCAGCAGCCTCCTATGTCTTCGGTCGACCTAGCTGACCTGAAAACCGAGATTGCACAACTTATTAGCACCACGCAAGCTCGGTTCGCTACGAACTATACCGACGTGTCTCTGCGGAAGACCCTCGAGGCGCTGCTTGGCCTCAAGCACATACTGGACACGCAGACGCTTCCTCCACAGCAATTAGATGCTGTGCGTAAACAGATTCACGCTTTAGCACCGCCGCCCACACCGACTCCAACATTTCCTAATGCGGTCCCATCCGGCTTCCCGCCTCCCACATATCCTCCTTCAACGCCGTTGCCTGGTTTTCCACCTCAGCAAGCAATGCCACCGAACTTTCCTCACGCCTTTCCGCCAGCTGGCGCTCCACCAAATAGTGCACCACCTAACGTCGCGCAGCTTCTCGCCAGCTTTAGAGCCCCGACACAGAGCACGCCTCAGCCAGTGCCTTCCCCAGCCCCTGCCACAACATCCTTGGCCGAGTTGCTAAAGCGCGTCTCTTCTCCTGCACAATCAGGCTCAGTACCGGCAGCTACGCCATTCCAGCCACCTCCTTTCCAGTTTCCGGCGCCCATACCTGCACCTGCGGCAGCACCTCTTGCAGCACCAACCACATCCGGTAATCCAACAGCGAACCTTGCTGCACTACTCGCCCAGTTCAACAAGCCTGGAGCTGTACCGCCTTCCTCGCAGCCGACTCCTGTGCAGATGATACCCACACCGCAACTGCCACCTCCGCCAGCAGCGCTTCCACCCACCCTGGGTAGTGCGGACTGGCTTCTTAAGGCGTTGAGCAGTGTCCAAGGTCTGCCTACCAACGGCACACCTGTCGCATCACAACCCATGACCCGCCAGACCTCGGCACCTACCAGTATCATTGACCATATTGAGCTGACTACCGCCTCGATGAAGCAGCCTCGTTTCCACCTCATCTCCCGACTCTATGAGGCTAAACCTAACCTATGTGCGACCTGCGGTCGTCGCTTCGATGCCACACCTGAAGGCAAAGAGAAGAAGGCGCGTCACATGGACTGGCACTTCAAGGTTAAAGACCCCGATGCTAACAAGCGCGGTGTCCACCGCAGCTGGTATATTGGCGAGAAGGAGTGGATTGACTACCGAGAAGTCGACGAGACTGCACCGCCGAATGAACAGCTTGCCACTTCTACCGCCAACAAGCCGAAGAAGCAGGCAAAGGATCGATATGTCAGTGTGCCACAGGACCCGACACTCCAGCACGCTCCTTGCCCTATCTGCCAGGAGAAATTCGAGACGCAGTGGAACGTCGACGCCAACGATTTCGTGTGGATGGACGCTTTACAGGTCGGTGGCAAGATCTACCACGCGACTTGCTTCGAAGAGTATAGCAAGGGTGCTGGGATTCCGATGCCAGGCACGCCCGACTCAGTTTTGGGAAAGCGAAAAGCAGATTTAGGGGGAGACATGGAGGGAAAGAAAGTGCGGGCCTTTTGAGTACTGTCCGAAAGGACTTTGTGATCTGCATGGACATGCGCGTAAATAGAAGTAGCAAGTTGTAGCCCATATAGGGCTTTTTGATGCATAGCGTGGCGTTTGGGAGGACTTCCTGTCCAATTCATAGGCATCAGCGGGAAAATGCAAGTCAGGAGGCGTAACCCTCCGTAGCTCAATCAATTCTTATTCTACAATACAGAGACCAGATGAATCCCTTCACCATGCTCAGTAATCCACAGCCTGAATGCAGTCAAAACGACCTCGAGTTCATCGTGACTACGCAAGCGTCGTCTTAGTTGAGGCCAGTCATGCATCTTCAGAGGAAGGTATTAGTCTTGCGGACTTGAAGTACAGCAGAAAGGTCGATGCCGTTGCGAATATGCACTTCTGAGTCTACACAGGCTCATGAAATTACGCTATCTGAGGTACAACCAGCCGAGTAAGCGAGATGCATATCTGAAATGCTGGAAAGATGCACGTGAGTCAGCGGGAGGAAGGCAATGCATGTATCATCCACATAGATCATTCACATCACATGCGGAGATACTCACAGAGCTGGTGACGGTGAAACATTTCATTCAGAGGTAATGTAGTTTCCAGCTTTCCCTGTGATGTATGCAATCGTGTCTGTAAAGCATTGTGAAGTCCCGCCCACTCTCACTGTAGCTCAACCTCCGACTTCCAGAATCCCGGCGCCTGGTGTCTGTTGTATACAATAGCGTCTGCAATGCGCCCAGAACGTCTTCTATTCAAGCCTCGATAGTCCATCCCATGTCTCCAGTGATGCTGTGTTGCGCTAGTGATGTATGTGCGCGTGAATGTGAAGCTCGTCGGTGAATGTCGATGCGCCCATCTGGTCCTCATTTCTTCGCCGCCTTCGCCAACTTCCTCGCCTTGCCCTTCAGACGCTGTGACTTGACCGGATTCGTCTCCTCATCGCCCTCGCTCTCCTTTCTCAGCATCTTCTCACCACCTAGCGTCGTCATTCCCGCCACCGTACTCATGCTCTGCTCGCCCGCCGCGTCGCCCTCACCACCAACATCATCCTTGACTTTTCCCAGCACCGCACCGCCCTTGCCCACACTCTTCTTAATCTCCGTGTCGCCCTTGGCCTTCTTGTTCGTAGTAGACGCCATCATCTTCATGAGCTGCTGGATCTGTGCTTCGTTGCCTTCCTCGATGAGGCCTTCTTTGATGGCGACGTCGACAGCATTGCGAATGCCTTCAGGCGTGTTGTCGAACATGAGCATTGTTTGCTCAGGTTGTGCTTGTGCGGGCAGTGGCTGCGACGGAGTTAGCTGTGTCGCAGGGCGGGCGAGCGCAGTTGACGACATTTTGGCATGTTGTCGTGAAGATGAAGCCGTGGTGGGCGGCAGGCTGGGCTTTTCTTCGCTGACAAAGCTCTCGTCTGGGAAGAGAGTGGGAGCGGGGGATTTAACGTCTCTCGACGACGGAGCGAGGTGCTTGTTCAACCAAGCGATCGCGGCGGCTTCAGTTGGGGCGTAGAATAGTGCCATTTTGGATGTGGCGAGTGTTGTGTGTGGTAGAGAGAGAGAAAAGTGAAGACGAAATTGGTCAAAATGTAAAAGTGTAAACAGTTTCCTTGGCAACACTTCCCATAATCTTATTTGCCGTTGTCATTGGTTACCTAGGGCCCAGGTGACAGTGACAATAACATCTAGATGCTTCTGCCTGGCTACATGCACGTGATGACAACATACTTGAGAGGCGCTCGAAACATATTCCGGGCGGTGACATGACGATAGATATTGTGACAGAAAAGGAAGGATAATGACTGAGATGCTCCGGGACACTCCATAAGGATAACTTTTGAGAGCCATTGAATTGGCGAAATGCTACAGAATTACAAATCATGCTTACTGAAACCGAGCTCATAGATGTATCCCAAGATGAGCTGACCGTGCTGAAGCACGTGAGCAGGATCAATATGCTCAATCGTATCGCGAGGAGTGTGAATATGCGGGTTACGGTACTCGAATGCAGCTTCAAACACAAACGCTGCGGGGAATCCGTTACGAGTGGCAGAACCGTGATCGGAGCACGCGTAGCCGCACTGGCTCTCGACGTACGTAATGTCAGTGTACTAGATTGACCGTTAGTCGTTTGCTCTTGCGTAGAGAAGCAACAACACTCACCTCATTGATGACACGGCTGAGGTACTCGTTCAGAGCAGCATTGGTGAAGTCAGTGATGAGACCGAAGCTCTCCGGCTTTCCGGCATCAAGAGTAGCCTTGGTGTAGCCAACCATATCTTGCTGAAGCATAGCCCACACATCGCGACCGGCTGCGGCATACTGCGTGAAGATGTCCTGTGAACCGCGCAGACCGCCTTCTTCGGCAGCGTACCAATGGAATTCGATGGTGTTCTGCAGCTTGCTTGGGCCGAAATCCTTGTCGGACAGAAGGACACGCAGGGCGTCCAGAATGACAAACGAACCGCTGCCGTTATCGTCGACACCGGGCGCGCGACCTCCGAGACGATCTGCAGAATTCACGGAGTCGAGATGACCACCGACTATAACGGTTCGGTTGCTGCGGCCCGGAACCTTAACAATGACGGACTTTTGTGGAAAGGCGGCATGTGGGAACATCTCGGCTGTTACGCCATTCTTCTTCGAGTTCTTCACGACATCTGCGACCTGGCTGAACAGCCATTCTGCAGCTTCAGCGCCGGTCTCGGTCTCTGAAAAGCGTGTATGGTACGTGGAGTAGTGCTCGAGGTTCTTCTTGATATTGTCCCAGCTGAGCTTTGGAATGAGGCGCTTGATGTTCTCGCTGTACTTGAACTTCTTGGGATATGGAGGCTGCTCCTTTACAGCACGAATCTCGGCATTGAATTCTGTGATGTCGAAGAAGTGGCTACCGCAACCGCCGCTCTGTCAAGCTGTTAGTACACGCGACATGCGCGGGATCGAGACATGAATGACGCACAGATGACAGCTCCCATCGCTCTTCTTCTGTGATCTGGCGAGTCTCTCCAGGAGCGACTTCGATGGTCAATAGAGCGGCTCTAGACTTGACCTGCTCAGGCTTCGCAATGGCAGCGGTCGCGCAGGCAGCTGCTAGAATGGTAGTGAACGCTCTCATCTTGATAGTACACTATATCGTTATCGCTCGAGAGACAGCAGAAGTAAGACAAATAACACATGAATAACAGACCTCCAGTCTTCATTTATACTATGCATCGCGGTAAGCTTCGGATCGTCGCCTCCTGTCAACGTCCTGTATGTGCTCGTTTGACATGTCATTTGCAATATGTCGAAGCTATCCGAAGTGCTACCAAGCACATTGATCCACCGGGACACGATTGCTGCTCCAATCAACTGCCATGTGTCGTTTTGAGGCTATTCTAGGAAGTCTTGTCGTCTGCGGGTGTTTCTTGACGGCTTCCTAATGCGGGATAGCGCCACCTGGCATGCTTACCGAGTGAGCGAGTATGCTCCATGAACCAGGCCGCCTTCCATCGTTGCTGCGTGAATATCTGGACGGGATCCTCGACCTGCCTGATCCGTGTGAGTATGTGCGATGGAAGACTGGAGCTTGGTGAGAAGGCGGCGTTGGCGCTGGAAACACGAAACGAACACGCTAGGTAAGCCATAATTGCCGCTTTCTTCCGTCCCCTGAACGTCAGCTTCACGACACCATTGTCTTTGCTGATGAGAACTGGTCGAAGTGGTTGTATTGATTTTATTACCAGTATCAGTGGGCACAGTAGATGTCAAAAACCTTCGTGGTAATGTAAACTAATCCCATGACAAAAGTGCTGCACCAAAACTATCCTCAGAACCAAACTCATCTCCAGCCACTCGCTGAAGAACGGACACCGCGCTCCACATACTCTTGGTCAATGATGAAGAGACTGAAGCAGCAGGCCTGATGGATGTTAGTTTGCTCAATAAGGATCGATCTCCTTCTGGCACTTACCACAGCCAGCAGAACCCAGGAAGCAACAAGGCAGAACATCTGCTCGGCGAAGAGTGTGGACGACAGCCAGTAGAAGAAAGCGAAGACCATAAGGGTGTAGACGAAGTGGTCGTTTCGCTGTTGCATGGGTGCGTGCTTCTTCTCGTAGCCCTCCAACTTCTTGAGGAGCACCATGTTCTCCGGCCGTCCGAATTGGCACCAGCCGCAACCTTGGGACTTTTTGGTGCAAGGCTTGCTTTTGCTGCAAGAGCACCGCGACTCGGCTTCCTCTTCGACCGCGGTCGTCTGGGGATGTGCCCATGATGAGCGTTGGTGCAATCCCATCGTCTCCGGTTCAGTGGGTCCGACCCGGTCGTTATGGCTGAGATGGAACGACAGAGGGTCGTCCAAGGCCTCAGCGAGCCAGTAGTCGTCACGAGATCGGGATTCCTCTTGGTCGCTGGTTGGTAGCTTAGGAGACTGGGGCTCCTTGCTTCCTATCTTGAAAAACGACTTCCTCTTCTGTGATGGCTTGTTGAGATAATCACATTGGCTGCATAAATCCCCATCCATTTCCAGCATTTCGGTGCAAATGTAGACGAGGACGGATAATGGCTGACCAGGTGATATGGTCCGAAGTGGGGTGTTTAAGTTGCGGAATGCTGTCCTTTATGCATAATATTTTCGTTTCCAGCTCAGCGCATTATTGGGACTAAGTATGCAAAAGGTGGTCACCATTTTGCATGCAGAAGCAACATTTGCCATATTGGTGCGTCGGCCCCGCTCGACCCTTCTTGAAGTACCTCAACCAACCAGACTTTTTGCCCCAGTTGAATGGTCACGGACGTCAAGACAGTACTGCAGGACAATGTTCTCCCTCGAAAATGAAGAACACTGTTGCTGGTACCATGCACTCGCAATCACGCAGCGCAATTTCACCAACGGCGTTGTGCTAATTGTACGCTCAGCAGATTCAGGGAGTTTGTAGTGGAGCTATCGCTCAGCCTGGTATTCGTACTGTAATAATCTCGCGTGAGCTCTCAAATCGTACGCTGCATATCCGCCAGGCTTTTTCCCTTGTCCCAAATCAGTATCGCGGGCAAGGATGCATCTTCGGCCTCAGCACAGCTTAGCTCGCAGACAAATCGGTTATGCTAATGCAGCAGGCTTTGTGACGCCATAGTTCAGATTTCGCGCATGATTCAATAAATTACCAACCATGGCCTTTGTATTGCAGCCTGGTCCGCTGCTATCAGATGATCACTCTTTTCTCATCTGTGCGAATCCACTAAAACAAGAAATACGCAGCATCTCAAGTGGAGAGATACATTCAAACGCAATGAAGCGGAGAAGTTTTTGGAGCTGTGACTAACATCCGAAGTGAGGCGACCTTCGGAACCACTCGCGAAAGACATCGAATGTTGAGAGCGAAGGGAACCTTGGAAATTCCCTCTGCGGAATCGGATAAATCACGGATAGCAAGCTCTGATATCAGAAAGCTCTTCATAAGTAGGTGGCTCTCTCTGCCTTCAATAGATCGTCACCCCCGACTTGACTTCTTCAGACGTCCTTTACGTTCAAGAACTTCCTCACATCCGCCAACACCACTGTCACAATGAAGCTCCTCCCCCTCCTCGTTATTCTAGCGCTCTTCACCAGCGTCGTCTTCGCCAAGGACGGCGAGCACATATGGTGCAGACACGGATCCAAGAGATGCTGTACGGTTTTCTCGCTCTCCAATCCTTTCAAATATGAACTGTTGGATGCTAATATTTCTTCGTTCGATCTAGACCAGGCCGATCCCTCTCGCATCAGTGTCTGCGCTTTCGAGGGTTTTTGGGAACTTGAGGAATGCCCCAACGGCCAACACTGTAAGTCTGCGCTAAATGCGATGCAATGTGAATGTGCTGACGTAGTTGGTTTCTAGGCACGGGTAGGCAGCCTAAAGCCCACTGCATTGATTAAGGTTGTGGGCAACAGCGGGAAACTAGTGGCTTTATTAGTTCTACCGGGCGTTTTGGGATGCGTGAATGGAGCGATCGGGAATTTGGACTCGGTGTCCATTAAGTATACATATCATTGATCTTGCAGTCGATCAAAGTGAGAGAGAAATTCTATCGACAGTCATAGAACACAAGCATCATCCCATGATACATGGTGAAGTTGATATATTCGTTGTTCTGCAAAGTTAGGGTTCCACCACCTATGCCCAAAGCTTAAGTGATCAACATACACCGCACGAAAGGCCCATCATTATGTAACCTCAACGGTCTCTTACTCAGATCAAGAGAACAGATTCCAAAAAACGTCTTTCTAGAATCGATCCTGTAAGCTCCCCTTCCAGCACTCAAAGCTGCTTCCAAATGACCCAACCCATCGCAATCGCATACTTCACATTCATCAGCTCTGTCCAGATTACCGAGTAACATTATGAAGTACTCACCGGCAGTATAAGACCGCAAATCAGTAAGATATCGCCAGTATTCGGAGCTAGCATCTTGTATACCGTAACGTACATGCCTACCACCACGCCCAAGAGGAACAAGGAATAGCAGATCTTGAATGGTTTGCCACGGCCAAATGGCGGTTCTGAGGTTGAGGCTTGGGCTTCGGCATCGATCGCTTTAGACTTCTCTCGAATGCTGGTGCTCGACATGGCGAGTGGGCTTGATTGGTGAGAGGTGTTGGAACATGAGACGAAAGGGTCGTCTTAGAAGGCGAAGAATTGTCGAGCTTGATGGCCGTACGAAAAGTTTCTCGGATATCTGAATATTTATCACTCGAGCCTTTGATGCAGTAATATCGGTACCAGGGGATTCGACCCAGAAATTGAACCTGTGGACGATGGCTGTGTGGTGTTCCATGGTTGAACACTCCCGAGCTTCTATCGCGCAAACTCAACAAAGAAGCTGAGGCACAAGGATTATGGCATAGAAGTGATATCCAGATAACACAATAAATTGTCAGAACATCCGTATATCTCATGCTCATCCAAAACCACCATGACTTTGGTACCCCGCCTGCAAGTTTGCATAGCCGCTCCTATTCCCATGCGACAGTTCCAGGTATCACAATCAACATCGTCAACATGACCATGCACTGCTTCAAATCAGCCCTCGCCCTATCATCCGTATTCAAAATTTCTGCACTGACCACACACAAAGCTAATCCGACTCCGGTGGCGTATCCGCCTTCGAATGCGCACGTGACGACGTAGAAGAGGAAGCCGCAAGACAGATAGAGGGCGATAAGATATATGATCTTGCCGATCCACGTGAAAACGAAGGGCCTGTCGTCGCGCAGATTTTCGTCCTGCCGTTGAGATTCTACGTCGCGCGAAGTTTCATACACCGCGCGTGAGAATTGAGTCATGGTTGTGGATTCGTGCGGGAATTGTGGTGCGAGTTTCATTTGCAAGAGTGGAAAGTGGCCGCAGTATGATAGAAGAAGGCGCGATTGGAGTATGTGCTGACTGCAAGCCTTGAGAAGGACTTTATAAATTTCTCGAGAAGAGCCTGATCGTGGTAGAAGTACAGACGCAAGGCAACGAACTAGCTGATAGTGTACCAGATGGGTTGTGTTAAACACCAGCCTCATCTATCTGCCTTTGGGAACATCGGCTCCCCAAGGATATGCCTCAGGCATCGCCTTCCATGTCTTCAGATCGTCGTAATTTTTGGTGGTCGCCTTGCCTTGTAGCACCTTTTGCACGAAGGGCAACACGTCCGCATACCCATTCATGTCGCAGTGTCCACCACTTGGAATACTCATGCCCAGCTTGTCGCCCACTCCGAGCCAATTGTACACAACTTTCGCCGCCGGAAAGGTGATGGACGCGGTGCCCTTTGAATCGGTGAACTGGTCGCCAGAGTTCTGTTCTAGAACGACTGCGCGGGGAGCGATGGCTAGAACGATCGTGTGGGCATCGAAGGGAAGTTGAGTGGCCTTGTTGACGAACTGCGAAATGCCAGAGGATGTCCACCACCCAGCGCCAGATTTCTGATAGCCATTAGCTTTGCGCGAAACCGAATCCACGCTAGTGTTCACCGAATTCTCCAAGTTCTCGCCTTGTCCACTGAGGCTATATCGATATGGGCCGGCACCTTGCACGCCACTACACATGGGCATCGTGACAGCAATGCGTCTGTCAAATAGGCCGGCAGCCAGTGCTGCTTTGCCGAGGCGCGAACAGCCAGTCACGCCGGACTTTGTGGCGTCGATTTCCGGGACTTTGAGCTCAATTCCATCAAGGACGCGATGGAAGCCCCAAGCCCAAGCTGTTAGGACTCCTGACCACAGCATTAGATGCGGCTTTACATGAATGGGGAGAGTCTTACCAATATCCTTGCCGCTGTACAGCGTCCAAAACGACCCGGTCTTGCTGTTGCTATCTGCAGCGACCTTTCCATAGTCAAATGTAACGACCGCAATACCCGCACTGGTGTAGCTCTTCGTGTCCATGCCACCAATGGAAAGAATGACCGGAAATGGTCCGCTGCCACTGGGCAGATTGAGGGTCGCTGCAATGCTTGCGCTCTTCCCTCCAGCAGCGACCGTGACAGTCAAGGTATTTCCACTCCGAGTAGCGGAAACTGTCTCGAGCGAGTGATCAGGGTAGTATCCGTACTGATATTCCTGGAGTAGCTTCATGATCTCTGGTTGGCGGCATTTGTACCACTCATCTTTGCTTTGAACCCGAGTCTTGCCGTCAAGATACAAGAACGGATCGGGCATCGTTTTGACGGACGGAAACGCAGCCGCCTTGGGCATAGGATTTGGCGTGAGCGGACATGTTACGTTTGCTTGGCGGGGAAGAAGATCAAGGATGGACTCCAGACTGTTCGAATCAAGAGGAGCAGCATAAGCGCTCGCTGCTAGGCCAAGAGCCAAAAAGCTTCTTGTAAGCATTATGATGAATGTGTTGGGTATGCAGGAAACAACGTGCGAAACAAAGGCCATATAGCCATTTGAATTTACACCTGTCGGCCGTCGACGCCACCGGATCAAAGGCATAGTCGTTTGTCAATATGGAGCACCGTCACCTGGATGGCTGTTGCGTCCAGTAGAATGCTGCCGCTTCTGTCAGTATATGAATGTCCAAAATAAGCTAAGCACTTTCGCATGGTCGGCTGATTGCCGAGCAAAACTGCGTACATATGGGACATGTTCTATATTGGGAAGTCTGAACAATGCCTGAGCTTCATTTGACAGTACCTTCTGTGGACGAGATGAGAATGATCGGACCCACGACCGTCTCACTTGTCTGACTATTAGGATGGTAACGTCTCGCGTCAATCTTGGGGAAGTCGACCTTCTTGTATCAAACTTTACGTGTCTTGAAGGCATTTGTGGGGCACTTGTCGGTGGATGTTGTCGGTTAAAGGCAGGTCCCACATCTGGTACGACCTATGCGGAGGCTGCTGCATTTCCAATTCACGCGGTGCTCATAGTATCCAGAGGAACACTGAGTGGAATTGCTAGAGAACGTTTTGCATAAGCGAATCAATCTCTTGGACCGCCTGAGCGCTGGCGTACTACGATGCACGTGACGACGCGTTCGCGTCCTCTCCACCACGATCCATGGGTAGAAATCCAGAACGTGATCTGAGAATCATCCAGTAACACAATGACGATAACCTTAAGGCAAACTTCATGGTGCACGCCCGCGGTCCGAGATTGTCCTTGCGCTCGTGGAAGAAGGTCCTCGGAGCGTGCAAACACGCGTCCAGTCTTCTGGATGGAAGCAATGATTGGATATGGGCGTCGACTTCCGTTGATAAAGGCTACAATGCTCTGAACCTGGAAAAGAAGATGTAGTTGGACCTCATTTTGACGCGAATGATCGACAGCATCACGTCGTCAGTCGTGTTATTGGCGTTGAAGCCGGGCCGGTCAGCAGCGACATGGGTAGACTGGCCCGAGCTTCCTCACTCTGCTCCAGCAGTGTGTCATCCACCGCGCCGCACTCCACGTCCATTTATACCTAAACATTCATCTATGTAGTAATTGTGCACTGCAGAGACTACCATGGTGCTGCTGTACACTGTTTTATTCGCTGCTGTAGCCAGCGCGATTTGCTATGAAGCTTCAATTGCACACCCTTTACCGGACTTAGATCCCGAAGACGCAGTTCTCCAAAAAGCGTTCGCGAGCATCAACACAGCGCTTACTGCTGCTGCTGCTAAGCCTGAATTCAATGCGACGTCTTTTTCTGTAGAGATCACTTCCTCCAAAGAGACCCTATGGTCATATCACCACACCGCCCAAGTGCGAAATGACTCCCGCCCTGTGAGCAGACCCGTCGTCTGGAATGCATCGGGGATAAGATACTAACTCGTACCTCAACGTCAGGATGTACCAGAAGTCAACGGCGACGCGCTATACCGCATTGCCAGCATTACCAAAACGTTCACAGTTCTTGGGATTTTGTATCAACATGAGGCGGGAAACCTGAGCCTGGACGACCCTATAGATAAGTACATCGAAGAGCTTCGAGGAGATGATAGTGGGGCTATACCATGGAAGGATATTACGATCAGAAGCCTTGCTAGTCAGCTCAGCGGCATACCCCGCGACTGTAGGTCACACACCGAGGGAAGCAACCGCTGGTGCTTCACCGAACAAGGTATGCGAGCTGATTCCCTTTACAGTCGCTCAGCTGGACTACATAAACAACGGAAAGTCGGATCTTCTCAAGCTTCCTGAGGAGGTGGGCCTACCGCCTGTCTCTCAAAAGGGTCTGCTAGATTGTGACGAATATTCTTTCAATTATGAGAAACCGTGTACTGCTGAGGGTGAGCGTCGAAGAAGATTGCGGAGACAGAACTGACACTTTCCAGATCTTCTGGACACGGTCAAAGCGAAACATCCTCTCTTCGCCCCGAACATGAAGTCAACCTATTCCAATGTAGCATTTGAGCTTCTTGGTCTCGCCTTGTCGCGCGTCGCCAACCAGACTTATAGGTCGATTATCGACGATGCTATCCTTCGACCCTTAAATATGACAACAAGTACATGGGCAGTACCCCCAGATAGCTCCGGCGTGATCCCACACCAGCCGCACTACTGGGATTACGATCCCGGTATTCAAGATCCCACGGGCGGGATGTACAGCTCTTCGTCCGATCTGTCAAAGTTCCTGCGCTACATTCTGACACACTACAATGCTCTTGCTACAGGCGTGAATTGGATCAATCCCGTCTCGCCTGCGGAAGGGGTTAATTCCTTCTACGGGATGCCTTGGGAGATATTTCACACCGATCGCGCTCTCAAGGACTCTAGACGCACTATCCGATTCATTACCAAGTCCGGTGGCCTCCCCGGTTATACGTCGATAATAGTCACGGTCCCTGAACTTGACCTTGGCTTCACAGTGCTCGTTGCTGGCGATTCTGGTATATTCTGGTCTCTTCTAGACGCGGTAACTACATCAACGATTCATGCCGCCGAGGAAATCGCGATCCGCCAGCTTCAAGAGCGATATGTTGGTACATATAAGGCGTCAACTCACAATCTCAACTCGTCTATCACGCTTGTGGCCGATACTCGCGGCCTTGTTGTCGAGCGCTTCATTTCCAATGGCACTGATGTCGTCGCTGCTGCTTTCACAAGCAGCCATGGACCATCATATGTACAATTGGTCCCGACTTTGTTATTTCGAGACGAAAAGAAGCAGCGTGGAGAGTTGTGGCGATTGGTCGTATCTGCTGAGCGGATCGAGGGTAGAGTAGGTTCCATGTGGGATGACTTCTGCTCAACCAGCATCGATGGCCCATTGTACGCTGGCGTTGGATTCAATGAGCTTATTTTCTGGGATCAGGATCAGGACAGGGGGTTCGGAGAAGTCGAACTGAGCGCGTTCAGGGTGAAGATGACACGGACCGAGGACAGCGATGAACTCAAATGGGACGAACAGTTAGAGCTATGAGTTATGTTGATTATGTTCGCTCAATTATGGAGAAAGTTGCTTTGCTGCAATCAGGTTGAATGGGTACCACTGTTGTCCTCTCTTTTCGTCCCACGCTTCGAGCAGGTCATCGAGTGTACTCCAGCTCAATCTGCTCTGCTTCTCATACTCGACCATTGTCTTCTCAACCCACCCATCGCGCTCGTCAGCCAACATGATAACTCCTCCCCCGTTTTCAGTCGCCTCGAACTGACTCCAAGGCTCCTCGCCACATGCGAATCGAATCCACAGTTCCGCATGCTTGTCGCTAAGGTCCTTAAGATACTGATACGGATATCGAAACTGCATCGCCCGGAAAATGAAGTAGACATCGACCCAATGATGTGCTTGTTGATAGAATGGCGCATTCGGGAACGGGTTCCGTACATCGAACACGTATCGATAGACACGCTTCTTCGTGTGTGTGGCCAAGTGGCGTATCGTCGCATGTATCGGTGCTGTTGCACACTTATTAGCCCGACCTATTTCTCCACTTCACAAGGTCCAAGAGGTAGTCAACGTACCATCAAAAATCGCATTCCCACACCACCTCATCGCCGCTGTCAAGAACTTGTTCTGATCCATCCCTACCTCCACTTCGTATGCCCGCATGACCTTTTCTGCAGCAGCGTCACTTAGACTGCTTTTCAACTGCGCAAGGAACGTGGCGGGCGTGAGTTGGTTCATCAGCTCGCGATTAGCCGTGCCTTCGAAACCAGTCGTGCCAATGACAATATCCTCAACCCATTCGCACTGACCTAGAAGCGTGGGCACATTATCCCACGTAATATTGATGTCGCGAAAGAAACTTGCATCCTGCACCGGCACCCATATCATGCCGGGATGCATGAACGACTCGCTCGCTTCAACGATCTTCTCCACGGGAAGATTGCGTAGCTTTTCCAACGCAGCAACACCCGTCTCTTCAATCCCCAAGCTCTTACAAAACATATCAAAGTTTTTCTCCGCATCGGCTTTTGGCTGCGGACTCATCATCGGCCCCAGCACACCTGACATGAGCACGGCACGCTGAAACAACGGCCCCGACGACGGGATGTGGGATAACATATGACAACAAATTGAGATCGCGCCTGCGCTCTCGCCGAAGACCGTGACTTTGCGTTCGTCGCCGCCAAATCCGGCGATAAATTTCTGCACCCAAAGCAACGCATTCGCCTGGTCTCTCAGCGCGAAATTCACGCCTCCGTCTGGCGTAGCCAGCAGGCCCAGCGCACCGAGTCGATACTGCAGTGCGGTGGTGATGACTGGTTTCCCGATAGTGAGCGAGTGTTCAGCCATGTGTGCTGTGTTATGCTGCTCGTCGATTTTCCCGAGAAAGAATCCGCCGCCATGGAGATATGTTAGGACAGGCAGCATACCCGATTCTGAAGTAAGAGACTCGAGATGCGTTTTTGGAACATTAATGTCTAGAATCAGACATGAGAATTCGCTGGTTTGGGCGGGTGCTTCGTTGGGATAGGGGCCGCCGCTATTGTCGCTGTATACGCTGATGGAGTGTGGACTTGCCGGGCCGGGCTTGGTGAAGTCACGGGAGTGTGTGGGGAGGGATGTCAGGAGCTGAGAGTGTCGGAAGCGTGAGGGGATGGTAGCGTATGGAATGGATCGGAAGCGAACTATGGAGGGGGTTTCCGGGGAGATGAGGCCGGTCATGGGGCCGAGGTTGGGGTGGGTGAAGGTAAAGGTGTCTTGTGAAGACATGGCGAAGATTGGATTGAAACCTTAAGGGAACGGAAAATTGTGCGAGCGGCGTTTGAAACTGCTTGACAACTCCTGCGAGCGATAAGAGTAGAGTTGCAAGGTTTGGCCTTGGCAAGACGTTTTTACGATCGTATTTTGCTTTCCAGCCTTGAGAAGTAGTGATGCGGTAAGGACTACGAACAGGCTGCTTTGCTTTTACTATCTAGCAGATGGAAGTGCCGAGTCAAGTAGAATTCTTAGAGATGAACATGGTTGGAAATCAGGCGGTCCCACCTGCATTGAGATTCAGGAATAAGGCCCGGGGAGCCGTTAGCTGGGAATTTGCGTCCAATGAAGTACCAACAGCCCTTAAGGCGCCCTTTTTGCGGTCTCAGTATATGTGAAGCCTCGCGAAAGCTCCGATATGCAGAGAAGCTCTCCGGTATGACACTTGGATTGGTATACCCACAAGAGCGTAGTTGGTGGCTGCTGATCTCGTCGAATCCGAAAGGGCGATTTCATGTTCATCAACAAGAGCGTAAGACGGTCGAAATAGTTAAGCTGGGTGAGTAAGCAGTATAATGTACCTGTTGCACGTTAGTACCTCAAATGGAACACCACGTCCGCTGCGTCCACATGTTCGCTTAGTGCGGCGCCATCATCTCCAAGTGCTTGTAGAATTCTACTCGCATTGTCCATGGAGATTTTGAAAGGTCTTCAGTGCAGTCAGCTGCCTCGAAGGACTGCTTCACGAGCGAAATTGAGGATTTGTCGATTGCGTTTCGTCTAAAGCTTTATAGTGCACGTTAACTAGCCCACGGCCATTACTATTCCTCAGCAGCCGACAAATAATTCATCGGGCTATTTCATAAAATCGTAAATAGTAACAGTGATGTCCTCGACACTAAACCGAGTGCGAATACTGGAACTCCAAGCAACAGTATCTGAACCGCTAGCCCAAAAATTGTCATTTCGTTCTTTCTGTCCTGCGACTGCAAGTATTGAATCGTGACCGAACGCGATGGAAATTTCTCCCACTATCCAAAATGTGGGATATTAGCAGACCATGTGGAGCGATATGCGGTGGGAGGAAGGTAATACAATGTCCGAAAGATCTCCACCATCATATAAAGACGAGCCAATACATATGCGATTCCACATATCGAGAAGCATATCCACCACACGTATCCCCGCCTGGATCGTATCGACAGCAATCCTTCACGCTGCTTTGTAAGAACCAATTTTTTAAAGAGAAACACGTTGAGAGGACCAGATAACCAAGAAATTGTCACGGTCAAAACGGTGGCTACGCGCCAAAAAAGTCTTTCTGTATTGGTAGGAAATTGGAAATTCCAAGCCAGCATGTGTAACACGCCGAAAATGGTGTTTCCAAAGCAGGCGCCAAGGACGAAAGTAACCATATACCTGGATATTCGGCCGGCATAGTGGAAACTATTGTCTGGCATCCACCAAACACCGCGGCCTACCAAATATGTCATGGGTCCCTTACCGGCGAGTTTTATCATTTCTTCTGCGGTTGGGTAGCGCGCGGCGGTCCAATGAATCGGGCACTGGGCATCTTGCGGCTTTTTCCAGAATATACAGTAGGTTATGAAGCTACTGGCCGCATATGCCAGTGTGCCGATCTCAAGTTGTGATACAGCCAGATCTCGGATTTTCCGCACGACCAATTGAAGTATGAGCCAGACTATTTGAAATAGCGCCAAGAATTTGACAACTGAATCACCCTTGTTCTTGTCGTCCAGGTCTTCTTTAGATATCACCGGAAGTCGATTGATGATTCCTCGTTCTCTAGCATACAGAAGCTGGTTCGCGTCAAGAATCCAAATGTTTCCTTGTAAGGCCTTCAAATTGTTGTACCAACAGAGCACATTGCTATACTGTTTATCCCAAGTGGCTCCTTGGAGGGCCTCATTCGCTGCTGTCATGTTGACGCTGTTCGCAACCCACTGAATATCGCCCAGAATTGCTCGTTGGGTGGTATTAACATCATGGAAATGCTTCAAAGTCCATTTCGTTCCTGTTTCTCTTTGTCGTAGCCACCTGCGAAACGCCCGAGTTTCCATCGATGGAGATGGCTCGGCGGGAAATGTTTGCACGATTGTGCTTTGAGTATCGTAACGGCTTTGCCCGTAATTGATTGCATTTGGATCCGAGTTGACCTGAGAGTCGTCTGCGGTCTCAAGGTCAGTATCCGTAGGTATTCGCCGGGTGGATGCTTCATTCGTTGGAAAGTGAATGACAAAGCCGCCCATATTGGCAAAGTAAGAATGGGATAGACTCCAGTCTGTATTGTCTGTCTTGATGAATTCCTTCAG
Organism: Paraphoma sp. B47-9; assembly: GCA_001748405.1. NCBI lineage: Eukaryota > Fungi > Ascomycota > Dothideomycetes > Pleosporales > Phaeosphaeriaceae > Paraphoma > Paraphoma sp. B47-9. Next base: position 101,694 of record BCLK01000143.1, read on the forward strand.
TTTCCTCTTGTTGTATATTGCAGACGCTAGGTCGTTGATGGCTTTCCCAAAGATGATTTCCGGTGCGACTAATGTGATGATCATCCATCGCGATTTGCGCCAAACCAAATAAACCTGGTAGGCCATCCACATCCAAGTGGAACCGTTTCTGAACTGAGCGGGCACGTTCAAGTGCTGGATGTTCCAGGTGCAAAGAAGAAGGGTGGTAAGGCATGGCCAAGCGATATCTAGCGTTCCTCTGACGTTGGCGGCGCTGACGAAACTCGGCGTGGAGGCAGGGGATGTACAATTTGGTTGAAAAGAGATCATATTGACGCTTCTTCTTGAAAAATGGTCTCTGGAGGATTGGAGTCAGTGCGGCTGAGCCTTGCTACCATGGAGGGAGAGCGAGGCTGTGCCGCGAACGGCAATCAAAGCTTGCGGTTCGTCTTGATAGAAAATGGCAGACGGTGTGGATTTCAGCAACCGAACTCTGCGATTGACTGGTGTGCGCTGCTCATAGTCGATCGCTGCATAATCTGATGCAACTGTGATGCTTGGCACAGCAGCAGCTTTCAGCTGAAGTGCTTCGACGCGCGCTGCACTCGTGATTCTGCCAGCAGGCCTAAAGTGTTTGCGCCAAAGCTCTACAAGCATGCGAGGGCCTCCAGTCGTGTCGCATCTCACCTGTTATGGCGGAGTATCAGTATCAATAGTACCTCAGCTAAGTCTGTCGAAGCCGACGCTACGGCCCAGTGCTCAAGACAGGAGGAGCAAGGCACTAGTGTGCTCAACTATGGCTATTGAATATGACTTAGTCTATTTGATGTGCACGATATGTCCAGTTTGACCGTTTTCCGACGGACAACAGATGGTGCACATAAGCAAGTGGAGACGGAGAGGGTGGAGCACTCGCCGCGGCTAAGGAGGTGTCTTATCGTTATCGGTCCCCAACGCGCCTCAACCCCCATCCTTCCTTCGCGTCACAGCATCCGCAATGCACGCTTCTCCTTCGCTACAGCCGACCCGCATGCTTCTATTGGCTCCGTAGAGTTCTTATCGTCGCGATGATCTACCGTAACTAAGAGTAGGGACATGTAAATGGTCACGACGTAAAGCTTGATCTTGGTTAATATGGCCCGGCGTGAAACCGTCGCAGAGCCTCCTGAGGCGTCCAAGCCTGGGTAAAAATTGGTTTGGATACTATGAGCACCTTGGAGTCTAGTGTTGAACATGTTGACGTGCTTGTGGTTGGTGGAGGACCTGTTGGTACAGTCCTCAAATTATCAGAACCTTGAAGCCACGCCAGCTAAGAACGAGCAGGCCTCATAACTGCATACCAGCTCGCTCGCAACCTCCCTCGCTCGACGCACAAGATCAGGATCATCGAAAAGCACGCCAAGTCTTCCCAAGACCAATATGGACGCGCGATTACGCTGTTCCCAAGGAGCTCGGAAATGCTCGACCAGATTGGTCTCGCCGACCAGCTTGCGCAACAGTGCTTCGCATGTCGGCAGACTGTGAACTACGACAAGAATGGCAACGAGACAAAAGGAAGGGGCTGGAGCTTCATGGAGGATATGAAGGACACCAAGTGGGACTTCGCGCTCGTCCTACGGCAAAAGTACCAGGAAGAGATCTTTCGCGCAGCACTGAAGAACCACGGGGTCGAGCTGGACGCGCCATATGCTTTGACAGCGATTGAGGTGCTCAAGGATGTGGCGCCAGGCGGGCATCGGGTACTGGCGACGATCGAGCACGGAACTACGAAAGCCAAGAGTCTGGTCAAGTGCAGATATTTGGTCGGCGCAGACGGCGGCAAGTCCTTTGTCCGGCGAGCTATGAACATACCCTTCGACGGAACCTCGAGCGAGGACAAATGGGTCAGGATTGATGGCGTCATCGAGACAGATATGCCAAAGCCAAGGACATACTGTGCCATTGAGTCGCCAACCCACGGAAACGTACTATGGGCGGCTTTAGATCATGGTGCCACTCGGATAGGCTTCGCCTTCACCGCCGAGCGACAGAAGGCTTACAAGGTCTTCGACGAGGCCGCAGCTGTGAAGGAGGCTATCGCATCAGTGAAGCCTTTCTCCCTGAAGTTCAAGACTGTGGACTGGTGGACAATTTATGTTGTCGGTCAGCGCATCGCTCGGTCCTTCTTCGTCGACGAATGCGTTTTCCTTGCTGGCGATGCGTGCCACACACACAGCAGCGGGGCGGCCCAAGGCATGAATACCGGCATGCACGATGCAATCAACCTTGGCTGGAAACTATCGCTTGTCCTACAAGGTCTTGCAACGCCAGCCTTATTACAGACCTACGAAGCTGAGCGCCTACCCAACGTGCAAAGATTGATCAACTATGACAAAGACATCTCAAGGCTGATGACTATGCAACTGCCAGAGAACTGGACCGGCGATCCGAGTGCCGACCCAAATGAGATTCTCGGGCATGTTATGAAAGAGGCGGCGACATTTAGCAGCGGTCTAGGTATCTACTATGAACCAGACTCTTACCTCAATTTGGCTCAAGCGACCGAAATATCGTCCATCTCGGCGGGTCAGCGAGCACCGGACGTTGTGCTTCAAAAGCCCGCAACTTTCGAAGCGACGCGCCTCCAGGTGGAAACACCCAACACGGCAACGTTCTACATCGCTCTCTTCGCTGGCGACGTGGCCCATACCAAGACATTTCTTGCTGCTTTCACGGAAGCTGTGTCTACGATGGCATGGCTGTTCGATCCAGGCTTGCCAATCGCATGGCTGTCTATATTTGCTGGGCCTGGAGGACCCTCTGCTTTTGAAAGTCTGGGAGGCATGCCATTTGGTCGAGTGTTCTACGATGAAGACCATAGCGCTCACCAGCGGTATGGCATTGATGCTCAGAAGGGTGCCGTCCTCTTGCTCAGACCAGATGGGTGGGTGGGCACAGTATTGAGAATGGATGATGGTGCAGCCGCGAAGCTGGAGAAATACTTCAGCAAGTTCTTGGTGGGTGCGGAGGGCTCTCCAGTTGCAAAGTTATAGCTTGGTACGAGATTAGCGTAGAACATAACACATGGCTCTGCCTCAAGAACGTGCGAATCCACATCATTGTCCTTCTGAAATCTCTACAGCGGCAGCTCCCACTCTCCCTCCTTCAGTGGCTTAGCGAGACTACTTTCCTCCCTCTTCACAAACTGTCCATACCCCTTCTCTCCCAACAAGCCGCCATTTTCCCTATCCCATACCACCTTGCCTCTCAATAGTGTATATCTCGGCCATTGTTTCATCACCCGCCCCTCAAACGGCGTATAATCAACATCATGATGCAACATCTCATTCTTCAACGCAAACTCCTCCATCTTCCCCTCAGGATACCAAATAACCAAATCCGCATCACTCTCTCCCTCCACCAGCCCTCCCTTCCTCGGATACAAGCCATACAACTTCGCCGGATTCGTCGCCGTCACTTCCACAAACTTTGTCAGTTCAAGTCGTCCCGCTCCCAGCGTCAACGCAAGCCTCGTCTCGATCCCGGGACACCCGTTTGGAATGTACTTGAACCTTCCCACGGGATGTTCCTCGGTGATACTACTCTTCTTCCCCATTTCCGTATCGTCGTATTTGAATGGACAATGATCCGAGCTCAGGATTGTGAACGTGCCATCGGCCAATCCGTCCCAAATGGCATCGCAGTCCGACTCTGACGACCGTGGCGGCGGACTGCACACGCACTTTGCGCCCTCGAAGCCCGGCTGGTCCAGGTCGCGCTTCGTCAGGAATAAGTACTGCGGACACGTTTCAGCGAAGACGGGTAGGCCGCGGTCTTTGGCGGCTTTGATGTGTGCGGCGGCCTGTGGGGTTGAAACATGTACGATGAGGATTGGGGTATCCATGAATTCACTCAGACTGATTGCGCGATATGTGGCTTCGATTTCCGCGACAGGTGGGTGGCTTGGGCCGTGATACTTTGGCGCAAAAAGTTTCCGCTTTTCAAGCTGTGTTGTCATCCAGTTTATAACGTGGTTGTTCTCCGCATGAATCATTGTCGTGATACCTTGTTTCCGCGCTTCGAGAAGGACATCTAGGATCTGGCCGTCGTGGAGTTGGAGCGCTTCGTACGTCATGTAGATCTTCAGACTACTTATCCCTTCGTCGCGCAGCGTCTTGAACTCGGATAATGCGCGCGCAGACGGGTTGCCGACGAGTAGGTGGAACGAGTAATCGTTGTAGCAATTGTTCTTTGCGCGCTCGTGCGTTGCGGCTAGGGTGTTGAGAAGTGTATCTTCGGTTTTCTTCTGCGGTGCGAAAGTTACCATGGTGGTTGTGCCGCCGCATATCGCGCTGCGGGAGCCAGTCTCGTATGTGTCTGCTGTGGAGCCTTTGCCGAAGAGAGGCGGTTCTTGAAGGTGGACGTGTGCGTCGACGCCGCCGGGTGTGATGTAGCCGCCTTGAGCATCAATGGTTTTTGTGGTTTTTGCATTTTGAAATTGGCCTCTTGGAAGGATTCTGGCTATCTTTTCGTTCTTGATGGCAATGTCGCACTCTTGGATTTGTGTGGCGGAGACGACAATGCCATTGGTGATTACTAGGTCATATTCCTCTGTCATCCTGGATTGAATGACCCTAAAAGCCCGAAATGCGATATATGGTCAATTCGGCCACTTTCGATGATGTGTAAATCCATGTTGGTGGTAGTCGTGGTAAGTGGTGGTGGAGCGTCGACTAGGCTTGGTTGGTGGCTTCCCTATCGCGAACCCCTCATCCCACCTGCATCGCGTCCTGCGGCCTGCATCTCGCTTTTGATGCTTATCAACGCCCACAACTAGCCAGATGTAGCATGTCGGAAGCATGCGATCGCTTTGCACAGTCATTGCGAGCTGTAATGGTATGCAATTGGTCGACGCGTCATCCGTCGGCAAACGCGTCGCCGCATTCTAGATGTGACCGCACTGTCGAAGCTCAGCACCGTGAGTGCTGAGATATGTAGATACTAACACACTATCGCAATGGTTACCAAAGGTCTGAAAATCAATGGGGAGAGGCTGAACAGCACGCTGCAGAGCACATGCTCGCAATGGGGAGCATTGTCGACGGGTACGGGCATGTGTCGCCTCACCCTCACAGAAGAGGATAAGGATGTGCGAAACTGGCTAGTGAACGAGTGCCGTAGCCTGGGATGCGATGTCAAGGTTGATCAGATGGGGAACATTTTCGCTACCCGGCCAGGCACAGCTAAAGACCGGAAGCCAATTGCAATGGGAAGCCATCTTGACACTCAGCCAGCAGGTGGCCGGTAAGTTAACGAGTACAACCCGGAGAACCTATCGCTAATGCGTAGTAGATACGATGGCATCCTAGGCGTCCAAGCAGCACTCGAAGTACTCCGCACGCTCCACGAGAACAACATCGAGACATATTGCCCCATCGCGCTCGTAGACTGGACGAACGAGGAAGGCGCACGCTTTCCAGGCGCGATGATGGCCTCGGGAGTCTGGAGTACAAAGTCTAGCACACCACTAGAAGCTTGCTGGGAGTTAAGAGATAAAATCGGTGTGCGCATGAAGGATGCCATGGAACAGATTGGCTATCTGGGAGACACGCCGTGCGACTATCGCGAAAATGGATTGGAATGCCATTTCGAGCTTCATATCGAGCAAGGACCGATACTGGAGAAGGAGAACAAGAGCATAGGAATCGTGACATCAGTACAAGGCATGAAGTGGTTTGCTGTTCGCGTGGAGGGCACGGAAGGGCATTCCGGTACGACACCTATGGCTGGCCGCGCCGATGCTCTGGTGACAGCATCCCGGCTTGTCACTGCAGTCCGCGACTCCGCCCTGAAATCCAAGCTGGGTGTTGCCACTGTCGGTGTCATCAGCAGTGATACGTCAAGCCAGGCCACGATCCCTGCGGGCATCAATTTCATTATTGATATCAGATGTTCGACCGACGACGTGGTGGATCAGCTTGCTGATTTGACATTCGCCGAATTCGACAGCATCATAGCGCAAGAAGGCAATGGAACTTCGTACAGGGTTGAGCGCTCCTGGGGACTGCCAGAATCAATCTTCCACCAACACTGCGTCGAAGCAGTACGTGCATCAGCGGTCCATCTCGTGGGCGAGGAGCAGACCCTGGAAATGAAGAGCCGGGCCGGACATGATAGCGCTTAGACGAGTAGAGTCTGTCCGACCTCCATGATCTTTGTACCAAGTAAAGACGGTATCAGCCACAACCCAAACGAGTACACCAGCGCGGAGCACTGCGCACTAGGCGCGCAGACTCTACTAGATGCGGTACTCTATTACGACCACAAAGTTAAGAGCGGAGCCTTTAAGCCTCAACTTCAAGTCCACGGATCGTGACAATAGTTGGCGCGCGCTCCTGGGTAGGTAACCGGCGGTTCTATTGGAATATCTCGTTTCTGGCTCAATTCCAAGCCTCAACGACAGCGTCAAGACCAATACAACCACGATAATCGACGATGATCATGTCTACCTGCCGGATGTGGCGCGAAGGAAACCCAGAAATCTGACTTACCAGCTTTGGCACCCGTTGACTGTATATGAGGCTCAATCTAAGTACATCGACTTTGAAGCGCCGCCCCATGTATGACGTCTTCACGCATCACTTCAATACACCACAGCCTGACGGATGGTCTCTTGACTATGCCCTGATTGCATAGATTCAGTCACACAGCTGTAAAGTTGCAGCCGTCCATGTCTTGGTCGAGAGATTCGTTTGGTTTCACGTTGTTTCGAACTGACTACGATATGTGGACCGGCTATATTGCCAGGATGCGGGATGATTTCACAACGAAAAACACAGCAGGACGCCACGCTGCGAAACACATCGGGATTTTGCCATGTTATTCCCACAGTAATGCGATTTCGATCTGCTGATCACCAGATCGTGCAGGATCAAAGACGAATCGCATACCGGTCTGCATCGCTTACACACCTGGGATCCCTCAGTCAGCCTCACAGCAACCTCAATGTCCGCGTTCATATATCAAGGCAGCACTGCAGACGAAACGGCGCCATGTGACACCCGGGTCAACAGCCGACCCAGCCATGAGTGCCGTGCCAAAATAGGCAAAAACTGGGGTATGCATATCAACTCCCCGCCAATGACGGGCATGCACGCATACAACCACGCGCAGCGCTTTTTCTGCCAAGGGTGCCAATTCGCAGAATTGCAATTAATGTAAGTGAGGTAAGCGACTGGCCACATACTATACCTCGATGCGATAACTGGGAATGACGATCCCGTGGTTGTACGGGCCGGCCGAATACAGTCGCTCTTAGATTGCCATGCGGCGACTGGGCTTTGGATACGATGGAGATAAAAGCCAGGGAGCGCCGTCTACAAGATTGACTTGCTGTACAAAGCAGACGATCGCTTCAAATCTACCCTTCGTTTCTCTTCGAATCTCACCGTCCAAATCTCGATACCATGAAGTCCGCGCTCGTCCTCCTCGCCGCTGCGGCGTCGGTATCCGCCCACTCGACATGGCAACAACTCTGGGTCGGTAGTTCGGACAAGGGAACGACATGTGCCCGCACCGTGAGGGACAACAGCCCGATCGCCAGTCTCACATCGTCTGATATGTTCTGCGGTCGTGGACCAGCGACGCAATCTGGTGTTTGCGAGGTTGCTGGTATGTCCTTATTGCAGCCTTCATGTATCAAAAGACTAACAAGTGCACAGCTGGTGGCTCTCTCACCGTTGAGATGCACGCTCAGCCTGGTGACCGTGCGTGCGGATCGCCAGCTATTGGCGGAAACCACTACGGCCCTGTTCTCGTCTACATGGCCAAGGTCGCGGACGCAAAGACTGCTACTTCAGGATCCTTCTTCAAGGTCGCAGAGGACGGCTACACCGGAACCACCGCCTCATGGGGCACCGAGATCCTCAACGCCAACTGCGGCAAGCGCGCCTTCACTGTCCCCAGAAACATTGCTGCTGGCGACTACCTCGTCCGTGCCGAAGTCATTGCGCTTCACGCTGGTGCCGGCAACCCCCAGCCATACGTCACCTGCTTCCAGGTCAAGGTCACTGGTGGCGGCTCCGCGAACCCTGCTGGTGTTTCTTTCCCTGGCGCGTACAAGCTTAGCGACCCTCTTTTCAGCACGGCCATCTACAGCTCGAGCTTCAAGTACGTTAGCCCTGGACCTGCAGTCTACTCTGGTTAGAAGACGCTCGTGATGGAGAGGATATGCAGTTGCCTGTGGTTGCTTTTGCACCTGGCAAGGGACTGGGATTCGACATCTCGCTTTCTCTGTAGATATTTTAGATCTTGACAAATCGCATCAGCATATCTTAAAACTTCGGTCCATTCTCTTACGCAGGACTGATGTACTGCTCCCAGCCACTGCCTTGTGATCATCACCATCCAGTTATGTCTTCGTACTCGCACTCGCATTCTTCGACCCTGTACTGAAATAGTTGGCCAAGGTATTCTTCTGCACGCCTTTCTTCTCTTTCTCCTTTTCCCTCCTCTCCCTCTCCTCCTGTTTCTTCTTCTCCACCTCTCCAATCCCCATCAACGCTTTCAACTCCTCCCACTCCTTCCGCCCAACAATCCCACCACTGGCCTCCTTATGTCCTCTCGCAAAACTCTCGCCCAACCTCCCCCTCAACTCTGTGTTTCCCTCCACAATACCTTCCAATTTCTGAATGATGTCCACTTTCTCAACCCCGTCGCGCGCCCGCGCACATTTCGCCACACGACAACTGAAATTCACTAAATCAGGCAAGTAGCCTTCATTTGCACACATGACGATTTCGAGTTTCGCCGACTTGAGATGGCCCGACCAGCGCGTTGCGATGACGGGGTGGATTTGCGCGGCGGATGAAATCGTCAAGAGCGCAATTGTCCCATCGGCAGAGAATTTTGGAGGCGTGTGTGTGCAACGTTCGGTTTCTTGGCGGACTTCAAAAGACGCTTGTTTGAGTTTTGTATTGGTGATGATGGAGGCAGGACTAGATGCATTGACGACGGACTCCCAGGCATCTTGGACGTTGTATGCTGCTGATCGGCGCGGCGCGTTGACGAGTGCGACGGCGTCGTTGGTGGATTTCTTGGGGTGTTGTTTGAATGTCGATGTCATGTCGGGGAAAGGGGGTTGCCATTTTATCGTGCTGCCCAAATCACCGTGTGTACCTAGTGCGCACAGCCAGCTGATTTTGTCGTCGAGATCTGGGTGCAGTGGGAGGCAGATGTGATATGTCAGTAGAGCGCTTGTGGCGACGGGTGGGCAGTCGTGAGCGGTCACATAGTCTGCACCATCGGGAAAGCCTCCTTCGGAGGCGAAGTGGTGGTCGATTACGAGACAGGTGTGAGGCTCTGTGGTTAGAGGGGGGATTTTGCGACTGCCTTGGTCGAGGACAAAGATGTAGGACGGGCAAATGGTGGTTATGGCGGCGGAGGTGTCTTCATCGTATATACTTGAGCCTTTAGGCGGAAAGTAAGTCGATATCAGAGAAGACGGTAAACCAAGCGTTGTAAGTGTATGGTGTAGGATCGCGCCAGAGGAAAGACCGTCTGCATCCTTGTCCGGCAGGATCAATGTTGGTTTGCCGGCCTGAGCACTTTACAACTTAGTATATGATACTTGAAAAATGGTTTGAGTATTCCAACCATTCTTTGATAATCTCACGCGCGCGCTCAATTTGTGTCTTCCGTGCTGGCCAAATATTCTCCCCTGACTCGTCTTGTCTTGAAGGGGCGAGGTGATATTCTGGAACTGTAACTTTGGCTTTCTTGTTCTTTTGAGGAGATATTGCCATGTCTGCTTTGCGCTTCAATGGACTCATCATAGCTACGATTCGGTGTAGACACCGCCGCTGTGGTGAGATGAAGGAGACTCGAGACGACTGGACGCTGACAGTCGTATGTCGCACCACCGACTTCAATGGTGTGGCAGATGTGACGATGCGTGTGAGAAGCTGCATCACCCAATCGACAAGTTGATTGATGCAACCAGGGGTGTCAAGATGCATGTCAAAAACACATCGTGCCTAAAGTCAATGACGTCGTCAGCGGCTAGTACGCTTTCAGCTTTCGCGAGCGATCAATGCTGTAGCTGGCAGCGATGATTTCTCCGTCACCCCTGGCCAGCCGCAGCATGGTGCTTCATTACTATCTAATGACTTTCCAAAGTTCGTTATTGCACAATGCTTCAGTGGCAACCGTCGTGCATGGGTGCGTGTTGGTACCCTGTCATGGCGCTAGCACCTGACTTGACGTAGCGCGAAGGTCCGTGAGTGTGCTTCGACGCGTCTCCAACGCGAAGCCTTCTACCACTACTACCATCCAATCCACAATCCGCAGAATAGACCCTAGCTCGTAAGACATAAGTTATACGACCGATGTAGTTGAAAAGACAAGGGATGACGTGATGAAGCCACACCAACTTAGTCTGGGCTCTTCGAGTCGACGTTGCCGAGAGAGGTACGATCAGGGTGGGGGGAAGGCTGTCACAGCTGGCACTACGAGTCGATCCACGGACAATATGCTGCGAATGTCAAGTTGGAGCTCACAATTGCCTACGACCACAGAAAGAGTTCGATCGTACATGTCCGTAAGGGTAAAGAGGAAATCGCTGCCCTGGACAGATGGAATATCATGACAAGAGCTTGGGACGTAAAGCTTGGTACGTCGACGCGAAGATTATCAAGCCTGCAAAGCATGTGATTTCAGAGGCGACCATGACTGCGGGGGCGCGATATCATCACCTCTCTCCCCGCTCGTACCGACCATGCTATGCCATTGGCAAGCGACATCTTGACCTTAGTGAATGGTTTTAGTGGACACACGTCGTCAAAGTGTTTGCTTCTTGTAGGGAGCATACTGTCTGTTTAGCAAAAACTGCCGGGTCGACCAAACTGCCGACCACTGGGATCTGCCGGGCCACTGCCGGATACTGAAGCAATATAAACTTCACTCATGCCCCAATTTCTGGAAATCTAATCATCCGCACACATGCACATGAGAACAAGCCTGTCATTGAGCAGCTTAAGGCAGATAAGAGTTCTGGGCTAAATTTGCTAACAACTCTATTACGCAGCCACCATCCATCTCATCGTTACAGGGGTTCAAATGACCCGACCCGTGGCCTATGATATCTTTCAGCGTCGGTCTTTTCGTTCCATGCTTACTGCATGTGAAATACGAACCATACACGGGGGGTGATCATAGGTTGACGTGGACATACTGAATTCCAGTTCTCCGATCAAGACTCATAAAAGCCTGAGAGCCCGCGATATTGCGCAATTTTGCTGCACCAGTATCTCTTGCCAACAACTTCTATCCTCCGTAGTCTACTAACACGGTCGCGATGAAAACGCTCTCCACGACTCTCGCTCTCATCGCCTTGGTTGAGGCTGGACTTCGTTTTCCATGTTCCACCTTGACCTTCCAGCGACTTGATCCTGCTGGTGAACCAGGCTCCTTCCCATCTTCTCACGTCCATCACATTGTTGGTGGAAATGCCTTCAACGCAACCATGAACGGCGACGTTGGCGAGAGAGCCACTTGCACGACCTGCCAAATGGCTGAAGACTTCTCCAATTACTGGACCGGTAAGTGAATCCTCTGCTCGTCGGTGTTTAATTAACAATGAAGCTACACTCTATTTCAAGCATCCTAGCAATGGTTCCTACCACCGCGTGTCGCCATTGGCCGTCCAGCCTCTTTTGGGAGGATCTGATGGCGCTCAAGGTGGCTTGACTGTCTACTACACCCAATTCGACTTGTCTAGAGACAACTTGAAGCAGAACCCCGTCAAAGCTTTCCCTCCAGTAAGTTCAGCAATATCTTGCGTTAAAGGGATCTTTAACTTTGTTCAGGGCTTCCGTATGACGGTTGGCAGCCCCACTTCGACCACGAAGAACCATGCCGGTCTCAGCTACCAATGCATGACTGGCACCAACAGAGGTACAATTACCAATACTATGCCCACCAAGCCCTGCTCAGGCGGTATATTCACCACACACCACTTCCCCGCGTACGTAATGCCTCTGTGTTAACGATGACGTTCATGCTGATTAGAGCTAGATGCTGGGACGGCAAGAATCTCGACAGCCCCGACCATCAATCTCACATGTACAACACCGTCAACTCCGAGGGCTTTACCAACGCTCCTAAATGCCCAACCTCCCATCCCGTCCGCGTGCCGCAGGTCACCTTCGAGACCGTGTGGGACACATCCAAGTTCAACAGCATGTGGCCTTCGGGCGGTGCCAACCCATTCGTGTGGAGCTTCGAAGGTAGTCCTACTGGGTATGGTACACATGCCGATTACATGTTCGGATGGAAAGGCGACTCGCTGCAAAAGGCGATGGACAAGTCCGAGTGCTTTTATGACGGTTGTGGGTCGATTAAGAAGCAGCAAATGAGTGTGGCAAACAAGTGCACGGTCAAGGATTTCGTGAATGAGCCGACGGAAGGATGTAAGTTGAGAAGTTCAAGCTATGTGTTGCGCACGCTGACGTGATCTAGGGCTCAAAGAGCTGCCCGGTATGGCGATGGCTTGAATGGAAAATGGATGAAGGAACGTTCTATTGAAGCCGTCAACCATAATTTCGATTGTTGATCGACTTCAATCACCATTGGCATTCTTGACTACCTTTCCTTCCACGCGCCTCGTTTTGCGTCCGCCTTCTCTATACCAATATCATATATTTTCCACCCTCCAATTCTCCATTCCCTACCCGCCATTCTCTGAATCTTATTTTAATTCCGCCGCCGCAGCTACCCTTCGTGATTACGACCAGAGTGCGGTCTCGCATGTGTTAGATGCTAAAGAACTCTCTGTATGTTTAGTGTTCAGACTACAACAGGTATAGTGTTTGCGGAGATGCTGTGAAATAGGATAACCAGATCTCTTGTGATTATGTGTGAAATCTATATTGATCGTGCCTGACAAGGTCTATGTGACGTATTCAATGAAGACAGGACTCGTGATTACCTTCCCTCCACTCCATTCCTTTCCTACCAAATACACAGCTCTTTGATCCCCAACCTTGTGCGTCCCGTTCTGCACCTTCACTTCGCCTTCCACCCTGTGCGGGAGTTGTACATCCAGTAGACTCTCCGCACGCACATGAAGTTCTGCACCGCCACGTATTTCAATCTGTTTTCCGCCCTTTGCTTCCAGCTCAACGCGCGTCGCGACTAGGTTGAATGACGGTTGCGCTTTGTGTGGATTTCCTGCCAGCGCATTCCCCACTTTCACATACCCATCCAATGTTCCAGTAATGCTAATCTCGCTCGGAAGCTCAGATCCAGACTCGAAAAAGACGTCCACGCCATCAAAATCTCCGGACGTGCGTGTTGTGAACGCGATGTGATCCGTAGACTTGATCTCTATAATGTCTTCCGGGTTGATGAATACTCCACCGAAAGGTACAATACGAGATATTTTACTGCCGGGAGTGAGGATCGAGCCATGCCAGATAGCCTCCTTGTAGCGGTCATATAGGCGTGCGCCGCCCCATTTAACACGCAATTTTATTTGTGTAGGGGAAGGCGCATTTGCAGAGCGTTCTTGCTGGAGGTCTCGGGTATAGATAACACCGCTGGCATCCCAAGCCTCGATGGAGGAGAAGCCAGAATTCCCGAAGAAGGCATAATTGAAAGATATCTCCTCATTCAAAGAGGCAGTGGTCTCGTCGCCTTGGAGTATCGTACCATGCCGTGCGCTGACGAGGCCAACGAGTCGTTCGCCTGTAGTTGCAAAGGTCCTGCGAGCGCGAAGCGTCGAGGCGACATCTTTCCAGCCCAATGTAGGAGATAAGACCCCCGTCAAACCGCCCTTAGTACCGAAGACGGCTGTACCGGGAACGCCACCGCCACAGCGGCCGCGATGCTCGTCTGAGTTCGCACATACCCCAAGTTTCCAGCCACGCTTGACAGCGTCGCGCAGAAGCCACTCAAACAGGCCCCATGCACTTCCAATCTCGAGAAGCCGTTCCAATTTTGGGTGATGCCATGCGAGGTTGCAGCGGCGGCCACCGACATGAGGGATGAGGAGATGTTTCTCTGGTGCATGGGCATAGGTCGCATATACCTCGTCAAGCGGCCAAGCGCCAGGCAACAGCTCAGCAGGCCCATCCTCATTCCACTCGAAACTTCTCGCAACATTGCCGTGTTGGTCGAAGGGGAACTCTGGGTTGCTGGTAGATGGGTCATCAAGGAAGACAACATTATGATCACCCCCGGCAGCTGAGTTGCCGCACCACTCCGTTCCGGGAAAGACGACGAACTCGCCATCCGCATTAATTCCTCGAATGATCTCGAGTGTTGCGTCCCATCGCTGCTGAGTGATGTTAAAGTCGTTTGCTGTGTATCCGACGACGTCCAAACCGGCAATTTGCTGAGCATAAGAGAAGTTGTATGCTGTCGAGTTCGTGCCTACGGTGTCATCGGAGTGAACGTGTAGATCTGCAAAAAGAGGTCGGGAGATGGGAAAAGTTGCATGAGCGGTGATGCTTTGTGATTCAACAGCAATCACTGAGCCGATTGAGTCTGTGATACTCGTTTTCAGGATGTAGTCTTCTGCTTCGGACAAGGTAGTTGAAGCCTTGGCAACCGTCCATCCGATGGCAGGTAAGGGGACGTTCTTATCCCATACTACCTCAGACCCATCTCTTGTGACCTGTATATGTGCAACAAGGTCTCGAAGATTCGTTGTCGCATTTCCCCACTCATCTTCCGTATGTACATGCACTGTGAATTCGATACCAGGCTGGACAACACGTGGAGAGATTGCCTTGACGTTGACAGGAAGACCTGGCAAGATGGGAATCGCGATGTCCGGCTTTATAGGAGCAAACCTCGAGGTCCCCACCGGATCGATGTACCATCGCATAAGGAAGCTGTCTTCTACGAAAGTCTGCACGCGAGTTCCGCGCGCCCCCCATCTGCGATCGCCGAGACGAACTACAATCTTGTCTCCAGGATTGAGATAGCCGTCAACAATATCGATAATGACTGCCTTCTGAAACGGCCTTTCATGGCCTTTCTGATCAAACCGGACAGCCAGTGATTGTACCGTGGCAGGTGTTTGGCCATCCTTCAACGGCCCAGCGATATATTCAGCCGACACATAGTTATCCTGTTTAGCATCTGAGGTTTGGAAAAGAGCCCAGTCAGAGTAAAACTTGAACGTGCCTTTGATCCAGGCTCCATCTGCTAGCCCACTGCCGCCTACAGTATACTCAACGATCAGCTCCGTCCATTGACCAGCAGTTAGCGTCCTAGTATCGCATTTCAGGCTTCCAAGGAAAGGGAGACTCTTCGCGTATTGGTAAAGACCTTGAGGCGCAAAATAAGATCCCGCTTTCGCAGTAAGCTCTTGCTCGGATAACGTCTTCATGCTCCTGCGGGTTCCGTTATCTCTAGAGGCTGGAGACGAGTTGCTACAACAATCATCCGTTCTATATGCGCATCGCGATTCATGGCTCCTCGAGCATCAGTGGGAGGCACTGTAGAAAATTCCATAATGCGATTGCGTTCTTACAATGAAAACTGACGTGCTTCACAGGATGTCCCTAGCGTGTCATGGATAGCGCGTTGTGGGGCTCGGTTCGTCGCGTTTTCGGGGTCTGTGTGCGTGCCTTGGCAGAACAACGCGTGCCCTCCAACGCGAACGTCTTCGTCCTTGTGCGTGCACGGGTTCCACATACTACCACCATCTCTGCCAGCCACGTGGCTGCCATCCAAGTTCATCTCGCCCAGCTTTAACGCCCCTCATGCGCACAATTGCAAGAAAGCAGGCTACATACGCACTTTGCCGATGGAAGGCACCGTGACCACTGACCATCCACACGATGATCCACAAGACCCACATCAGTATGAGAATGTCAGAGCTTGACGCATCTTCAGGTCTCGCACGGCTTGATCCTACATGCCAAGAGTAGAATCCCTCTGCTAACTGGGGCGAGGCTGCGATACCAGGTACCATTGGCTACAGACCTCGTTGGAGTATCCGTATAGTTCAACGTGAAGACTGCGCAAGTGCGTGGTTATGCTTATTCGGCACGGGTTCTCAACTCAAAAGCCCTAGGACAAGCTCATTGTAATGACTAAGTATAGTCTCCAGATGTCGCAATCGAGGCCTTGCATACCGTCAGCATGTGCTAGTAATTCTCTTACTGAAGGAGTCATGTCGAATGAAGAAGAGGACTTAAACTCCAGGCTACCTAAGATGTTTATTAGGCCCAGGAGTAACGTAGATCTCCAGACAATTGTGGTGATCTACCAGCAAGACAATCATGGCAACAGCATCATCAAGGGCTCTTTCAGGGAAAGTTGACATCGAGCTTGTCGATGCGGAGAAGGACTTCTCGGTGCAGGTCGACTGGACGGCTGAAGAGGAGAGCAGGACTAAGATGAAGTAAGATCCCTCCGACAAGCCTCGAAGTGAGAAATTCTAGGCTAACTTGGGACAGACTTGACTTGATACTATTGCCGCTTCTGACGCTCGGGTTCTTCTGTCTGCGTATGTGATCAACGGCAGATGTGCTATGTAATGCTAACGAAGTATGCAGAACTTGATAGAGGCAATATCGCTAATGCCATCACTGACACCTTCATGGAAGACGTGGGAATCACGCAATTTCAGTTCAATGTTGGCCAGCAGCTGCTTTCGCTCGGGATCGTCATTTTCGAAATTCCATCAAATATGATCCTCTACAAAGTGGGTGCATGATTAAGGATTGGAAGATGCGCCAGTCACTAATTATTATATAAGGTTGGCCCTGGAAAGTGGCTCACGCTTCAACTTTTCTTGTTTGGCCTCGTCAGTACGTTCCAAGCATGGCAAAGAAGCTATTCAAGCTATCTCGCCACTCGGTTCCTTCTTGGTATGACTGAGTCGGGATATATTCCTGGCGGCTTGTGGACACTTTCAACCTGGTACACTCGTCAAGAGACTGCGAAACGGACCATGATCTTCTTCTTCGGAAACCAGCTGGGACAGGCTTCGGCCAAGTTAATTGCATATGGCAAGTCGAAAAGCATTGTCCAGGTACACATGTGACTAACCATTTGTAGGCATCCTGCATATGAAAGGCGTCGCAGGCTACCCTGGCTGGTTCTGGCTGTTCGTCCTTATGGGTGGCTTCACGATCGCCAGCGGCATAACGATGGGCCTTTTCCTGCCTGACTCAATAGAGAACCCACGTAGCTTATTCCTTCCAAAGGTCAGGTTCTTTACCGATCGCGAGCTCCACATATTACGAGATCGTGTCAGACTCGACGACTCCAGCAAATCGAACCGAAAGCAACACATAGGCCTCGATGCTTTCAAAAGGGCCGTATGTGTGCTGCAACGACCTCTCATGATACGCTAACTCATGTTGTGATAGTCTACCAATTGGCGCATTTGGGTCCACGTGCTTATAACTTTCTTCAACAATGGTCCGTTTCGAGGTTTCGACACGTACGGCCCAACGATCATACGCAGCTTCGGCTTTTTATCACTTACGAGCAATGCGCTAGCCTCTGTTGGCCTGTTTCTTCAGGTTCCGATGTCGTATACGCTGAGTTACATCTCCGATCGCTTGTGGGTGCAACATAACACATCGAGGAGCACCATGCTAATTGAGCTGCAGTGACAAACGAGGCGAGACCGTCATGTTCGGCATCACTATGCATATGTTTGGTTACATTCTGAACCGTATCTTCACTGAGATTAATAACCGCGGCGTACGCTACTTTGGCGTCGTCTGGACCCAGACATTTGCTAATCTTCCTCATCCGCTGAATATTGCGTGGATGTCGCTCGCCTGCCGTGATCCAGAGGAAAGATCGCTGGCTATGGCTATGTAAGCGCGCTCTCTCTACTGCAGCAGCTCGGCGTACTCATAGAAATTAGGATAATAATGAGCGCTAACGTCGCTGCTATATACGGAGCTCAGCTCTTCCAAGCCGACGATAAGCCACGGTATCGACGAGCCTTCGGGCTCAATAGCGGACTGTTGGCCATCGCGCTTGTACTAGCAGCCTTGCGACATGGTTATGACCAAGTGAAGCGAAAAAGAATAACCCGCACGACTTTGGCTTGATTGCGGCCTGAGCATTCTGAATAATACCGGCTGCTATCTTATCAGTGTATTATGTTGTCGGCGCGTTGCCCATTCACAACAGTCTACTAGATGACTGTGACCGGCAAGTCTAAAAATGGACACAATTGAGTTTGGCATGGGGCATTTTGCGGCTCTTCACAGTCCCAGGTCGACAGCGCACAATATTCTTCTACTCTAATCTGCCTCGCCCTGATTGGTGTGGCGCACAGGGGGCTTGCCCCGCGGTGAGGCAGTGCAAGGCTGAGTTTACGCCGACCTTAAAACCTTGGAAGTCCCGCGAGATGTAGCCTGGTGTGAATCCAAACGTTACAGCTCAGCCGCACCCCCGAAAACTGCTTCAAGTCTCAACAATACTTATCTACCCATGATCAGACTATGCCCAGGTGGTTGACGGTCTGATCACGGTCAGCAATCATGCTGTCCCCAGCAAACTCCTCACACTCTCTCATGACGATTGATCTGCCCGAGCTCGCGGAAGACTTGCGGCGATCAGGTTCTGTGGATAACACCTCCGTTCAAGTGGATGATACTTCCGAGAATATCGAACCTCCCAGCGTCTGCGTAGTCCCTGGGATATCCACAGACGAGACGCGACGAGGTCAACTGGCACAGAACTCATCCAACTTGATTAAAACCATTCCTAAATTTCGACCTCAGGTACCACGTATCCGGTGCCCGCACTGTGATGAGAGGCCCGAAGGATTCCGAGGCACGCATGAGTTGGACCGTCATATTGCGAGAGCGCATGCTCCCAAAAGGAAAGGATACATCTGTGTCGACGCCTCTGAGGGGAAAGATTTTCTCGCCAATTGTAAGCACTGCCGCAATAAGAAGGTGTATGGAGCATATTACAATGCTGCTGCACATTTGCGACGTGCGCACTTTCATCCTCGCCAGCGAGGGCGAAAAGGCAAGAACGAGGAAAAGCGAGGCGGCATTGGTGGGGGTGATGATCCTCCCATGGAATATCTCAGGATGCATTGGATAGCTGAGATTGAATACGAAAATAACCCCACGTCCCTGTCGCCCGACGCCGATAATTACCTGTCGATCGAAAGTCGACCACATTTACAAGCACAGCCCACAGATGGTGAAGCTCCTATTGATCATACGCACGACCCCTTCGATGAAGCGCCCTTGGTATCTGCGAACTCCTCTGCACAGCTACGCTCAGAACCCCAAGATAGGGCGGGGTTTGCATCTGGAGTTACTGCGCACGCTGAGCGTTCCGACAAATCCCATGTTTCCAAACAAGCTTCTGGCTCCGAAGTGCGACGCGCTAAAACATCGACAACTGATGTTTCACAATCTCCCTTCGCGACGCTGAGCACAGAAACCCCGAAAGTGACAATCTCCCAGGCTCGTAGCGGTTCTAAGACCCAGACTGACTTGCATGGTGTATCGACGACAAAGTCCGACTCAGGCTACCATAGTGGCTATGGTACCGACACTGCATCTGTATGCTCAGTAGATTCTACGGGAAGTTCATTAGGTCTGCCACAAGACTTACTGCAAAATTTTATCGCATTTTTTGGGGATATGCTCATAGAAGAAACTGGGGCTGAGCAGTGGTTTAGACATACACTGGAGAACCAATCAGGTGACGAGATCGAGAAGCGGTTGGCGGAAGTACTGAGAGGATATGCGATTGATTTGGCTTCGGACTCAGCCGAGTCAAGGAAGCAGAAGCATCCACATAATTATCCACCATTGCATGTCTCTGAACAAGATCAACGGGTTTTGGACGGCGCAACGCGTCTAATAAGGCGGTACCGTTCAAGGATTGCACGTTACTTCCGCAACAACGCAGTTCCAGCCGGGGTGGATGCCATGTCGTTTCCACATCATCTGCAGCGACTCGGAGAACCGCTATCTATCAATGAGCGTATTGGGCTCATTGAGAGGTCTGAATTCAGCAAACAAGACTTGCCCGATGAATACCTACACTTAGAAGCGAACGAAGACCTGTTCGACGACGGTGAAGCAGAACTGTGCGCTAATCTCGAACTAGTTCAAAATGTACTAGAATCTAGCGAAACATTCCATCGGATGACTCTGGAATTACGCCGGAAATTGTACCACGACGATATGGAATCCATGGACATGGTACGGTCGTGCATAGAATCGAGTGTGCCGAGGCCCAAGGAAACGTTCGTTGTCGATCTAGCCCTCGTAGAATTTATGAAACATCAATACGGCGACGAATTTCCTTCCGTAGGATCCATAGTGGTCATTACCGGATCCGCTCTGTATGCACAAGCTACAACATGCGGTCAATATCTCATGCAGATGTGGCCGGAGACCGGAGCGCTCATGATACAGCTGTTAGATATTTCTCTGGGCAGAAAGCGAACCGCGCTTATCACGACAAATATAGGTTCGTCAATTCACCTCATGAGCGGTTTCGTTTTACCTGAACCGCACCAGACTAGCTCAGATCTGACATCCTAGCACGTGTACCAGCTACTGAGCTAGATTTTCAGATTTACCAACTTTACCTATGAGCGTTGGACTATGCTGATAATTTCGTAGGATCTGGCCGCCTTGAGTCATCTGTGAGCGCGGAAATAAGACCTAGTGATATCCTCATCATCGTAGAGGGAAACGACAAAAGACTTCGTGTCGAGATAGCCCAACAGCTTGCCTGGATTGCATCAGCTTTGAGCCTTGCTCCACATGGTTACGAGGTCGCTTACGCAAGACCCGTTATGTACAGATCTACAGCCACCTCCAATATCTCCGAGATCTTGATCGATGTTCAACATGATCCATTACACGCCACAGAAACCCCATGCTGGCTGAGATTGTTTTCTGGAGCCGTCATCGCATCTGGCTTCCCTATTGCTGACCGCGACCGTGAGATAGGCCTCGAGATTTCGCTTGATCTTCTCGCTGGCTTAGCAGGTGTCTGCCACGCAGTTGAATTCGAGGGTGGTGTTGTAATGAAAGGATTCTCTCATCTGTTCGTGCCAGTGCACAAGACTTCAGACCGAATACAGTGGCATGCAATTTCAAGCGCAGATGAGAACCGTCGCCTTACATATCGCGAGGGCCTTTCACGATGTGGTACCCGGGCCCTATCAAGTGAGATAAGCCTACACGATATTCAACAATGTCGCACCATTGTCGGCTGGTGTTCAATTGCAAAGAATCGTCTTGGCTCAGACTCCTTTACATATGAGAACATCGATTACTCGGGAGCTCCAACTGCAGAATCTTCCATAAGGTGTGCCGGAGGTACATTGGGCTTCCAACAGATCGGTACTGCTGGATTGAGCTTCAGATTCGGCGTGAAGGACGGAAGATGTCATTTCCAGCGGAGCGGGCCATATCGAAGCATTATCGCGGCCGCAGAAATAACACCAATTGTCCTCTACGATGCTGGTGACCGGCGCGCATGGCTCGTGCCTGCGACCGATGTCATGCTCCACATACTTCAGCATCGATGTTCTCTGGGTCTGTATGAAATTGTTCAGAAGCGGATGAAGTTCGACACAAGCGTACCACCTGACTCGTCCGCAAAGACCGTCCTGCTTCAGCAAGAATTGCTCAACTTGTCCGAAGGCGGGGACTACAAATTCAGAGACGCGATTCTCAATATTTGGTCCCTGATTGAATTCCTCATCGATGAGAATGTGACAAGGGACAGGAATTCACCAGGCGCGACCATGAAATCTCCTCTTCGAGAGTGTCTCGGCGGTTTCGAGTTCAAGGCCGTGGTTCAAGAACGCTCTCCGTTCCATCAGAAGCAGGCTTCGCTCGAAAAGACCCACGGAGGATGGCCGCTGCTTGTACGCGACATTGATGCATTGGTCCTAATGGCAAATGGCTTCGAGGACATTCTAATACCTGCTGATACCGGCAAACGAGGACTCTGCAGATACTGGCATCGGGTCCCAACGGGCTATGACTACATGGCCACAAGCACAAAGACCGTCATAGAGCTATATGACGTTGCGGGATGTCGCTTAGACCGCAAGTATATGACTTCTACGCGCCTACAATGGCACCGAGGCGCCTCGATGCTGTTTGAAGATTGTCGTGAAACAACTTCGTGGAATTGCTCCTGTAATCGACTCCAACGTATCTTGCCGAAGTCTACTCTGACTCCGATAGTGGCTCCGGGTGTCATCGCGAAGGCAGGCGCAGTCATTTTTGGTCATGCGGATTCAATACTGGGGAGCTTTGCATCAAGAACACGAATACACGCAACAAATGGGTCAACTTTCCGGAGCCAAAACAATGTGCCGCTCTCCGTACCCATCAATTTACCAGCCACGAAGCAGGGTATCCGAGCAGATCACAACTCCTCGTCGGGAGATGATGGATCATCAAACACTCTTTCAGCGTGTTCCACTATCACACAAGCTGGCCCAGCAACTCCGGAAGATGCTACCTCCATACCTTTTGCTACGTGCCCCCAAAAGAGCAAGCAGTCTCATACAAATCTCAACATTCCACTTGAAATCTGCAATGACGGAGACGGCAACTTATTGTCCAACAATTCCCGACTTCAAATGAAGAGTGCTCAAGACATCATACATGCAGGTGTTCAAAATAACGCTCAAAATGTTAAAGACGAAGTACCAGATACTGTTTCTTCCTCGGCTGATCGTTCCAGGCAAACTAAGCCAAAGCGGTCATTGTGGCGGCGAGTCGGCTTTCGTCGACTGACCGGCAGCTGAAGTATTGAGTCGCTTCCGTTGACCAAGGTTGTACCTTTATGTCGCACGCATCAGTCCCTATACTTATAGTAATATAGACTTGTCAGTCTATAATGCAATAGAAGGATCATCGTTTCATTGCGTTTGGAAGCGCGGACTATCCACGCTTTGTAGCCTGCGAGTATTGTTATCAAATTTGATTGGTTCTCCTGTAGGAAATGCATTCCAATAGTCGGTGTCAGAGGTTCGCGCCTGGATCATTTTCGTTGCCTTAAGACAAGTACTTGAGAAGATGACTACGATGTTCGAAAGACGAAAGCAAGGTTAGATTGGATGTGGCCGCAGAACTGCAAGATCGTACGGAAGAGTGCGCAAAGGACTTGCAACGATATCAGCGCTCCAGTCGCGTACAGATAGTCTTCATCGACGTCACGTCATGAACACGCACATCACGGAACCCCGAAGTGCATAATGAAACTACTGATCTATAATGGTCATACTGGATTGGGAAAGTACACAGCCGTTCCTGGTTAGCGTGGACTCGTCATCCAGCACGCTAGGCCACGGGAACCTCGGTGCCGACATTTTGACGTCTTAATGCTTCCGCTTGTCCCACCGCATACACTTCTCTTCTGATTAATTAGAAGTTTACGGCGTGGAGATAGGTGCAAATTGAGGGGCTGCTGCGACAATGAACTGCCCTTCGCGCACTGACCCGGAGTTTCCAGAAGGTTACAATCAAAGCCCCAATGCGCTGAATGCGGATGCGACCACAAGAGCGGACCTCGGATATGTAGCCAACACAAGAGCAAGGGATGATCACAGGATAGCAGACCTGAATATCGATGATGGCATAGAGCTGGATCATAGACCGACTCCAGAGGATGAAGGTCGGAAAGAGACGGGAGCACTCGGTGGTTTGCGAAGAAGAAGCGAAACAGTCAGAAAGACAGGTGTGACTTCTACTGGAGCGGTATTGACAAGATCCGTGATCCCTGGATCTAATGAGAGTGGTTCGCAATCAGTACGTTCTAAAGGTGTGTTCCGGCACCTTGTCAGAGTCTTGCGAAAATACGCCAAGTTTGTGGGACCTGGCTTCATGGTTTCTGTTGCATACATTGATCCTGGTGAGTCACAACCAACAGGCTGGGAAAGAGGAGAATTTAGGGCTGTTGGGCTGACAATGATAGGAAATTACGCTACCGACGTTGCTGCAGGCGCTTCTTTCGAGTTCAAGTTACTTTTCATTGTTCTCATGTCTAACATCTTCGCAATATTCCTGCAGTCTCTATGCATTAAGCTTGGATCTGTCACTGGAAAGAATCTCGCAGAAAATTGCAAAGCACTACTCCCACCCTGGCTTAATTACGTGTTGTATGCCTTCGCAGAAGCAGCGATCATCGCGACCGACATTGCTGAGGTAAACCCGAATCAGTGCTATGGCATAAGGAATGTTTAACAATGGACAGGTCATTGGCACGGCGATCGCTTTGAACATCTTGTTGCACGTCCCTCTCGTCTTTGGGTGCGCTATATCTATTGTTGATGTCCTCATTATCCTTCTCTTCTACTCGCCATCCGGGAGCATGCGCGCCATGCGATTATTCGAAATGTTTGTTGCTTTGATTGTACTTGGTGTAGTTGTATGTTTCTGTTTTGAGCTTAGCAAGATCCACGCTTCCGTCGGCGAAGTATTTCGCGGTTATGTTCCTTCTTCGGCCTTGGTAAAGTCACAGGCGTAAGTGTTCTCCAAACGTTGTCTCAACCACGCTAAGCATGCACAGACTATACCAAGCCTGCGGCATTCTGGGTGCTACAGTAATGCCACATAGTCTATACCTTGGAAGTGGCATTGTCCAGCCCCGGCTCCGCGATTATGACGCTAAGCATGACACCCTATCATTCGAAGACGCAGATAATGACACTCCGGCCGATGAACTGAAGTACAAACCTTCCCTGGCCGCTATCAAGCACTGCATGTCTTACAGTATCGCCGAGCTCGCAATATCACTGTTCACATTCGCCCTCTTCGTGAACTCCGCTATCCTGATCGTTGCTGGAGCATCACTGTATGGACAACCAGACGCCACGGATGCAGACCTTTTTTCCATCCATGGTCTATTATCCCGGTCTATCGCTCCTGTCGCTGGTACTCTGTTCGCACTAGCGCTTCTCCTCTCTGGAACATCAGCTGGCATTGTGTGCACGATTGCGGGACAGATGGTCTCGGAAGGCCAATTGAACTGGACGATTAAACCTTGGATGCGGCGCCTCATTACGCGATCGATCAGCATTACGCCTTCCATCATTATCGCCGGTGCTGTTGGGCAGAAAGGTCTTAGTAAAGCATTGAATGCAAGTCAATTTGCGCTGAGTGTAATACTGCCCTTTGTCAGTGCACCGCTAATTTGGTTCACTTGTCGATCTCAATACATGAAGGTGGTTGTGCGCCGTGACAACAGCACACCTGCAGAAAATGGAAGTGATATGCCTAATGGCTCAGAGGACTATGTTCAGATGCGCAACCATTGGATCACAACCGGATTGGCGGTGGTGATTTGGGGCATAATCGTCATCATGAATGTCACGGCTCTTGTTTTTGCAGGTATGGGCGTGGCCTGAGTTTAGTCGCGAGTAATTGCTACTGGCGGGTTTATTTCAAGCGTGATTGGTGTGTACCTCTTGAATAGTATTACGTCCGCGGCTCATTCGAATCTTCTATACAACCTAGCCTATTTTGGAACCGTGCGCTATGTATTGTGTTGCAACTGGATGGCAGGCCCTTTTTTCTAGTGACGGGGAGCTTTGCAGTATGGTCTCAACTTGTGCAGGCTATTATGATTAGGACAATCTGATGCTGCTAAGGAAGGATTATCGCATCCTCCTAATTACGTACTAAGAAGTTATTGCCTAGCGTCTGGACTGTGCAGTAGAGGAAGAGATTCTATTCGCTCAAAGACGATGAGCTAAATATGGGCATCAAACTCCCGGGAATCTAAGCAAAAACCGCACAAGGCAATACCACGATGCCGGCCAAGTCTGTGTTGGAACAGGCCGTGAATTGCGACATGCAGAGGAGGGCAATGTATTCAGAATCTTGTCAAATGAGGGAGACCGCGAAAATTTGCTCACTCAACTAGTGTACCATGGATCCAAGACGATAAGCAAGAAGGCAAGTAGAGGTAGCAGGAATGACAGGAGCATGTTACACGACTCATGCAATTTGAAGAGAAGGACATCATGCTAATTCGCTCAAATTTCTTGACCCTATGAAGACGTCCTTGAACCATTGTTGTACCCTGTTCTTTCCGTCGCATGACATGATTACGCATTTTCGCCGAACCTGAGAAAATGGCGCCTTCAACTCCCACTCCGCATCGAAGCTGCTCGCCATGTATTTTCAATGATAATCTTGTCATTATCATTGTCTCCGAAAGATGGGGATATCGCTATCTCTTCGTTTTCATGAATTGATCAAGATGTCTTCGGGGAAGAAGGTGCGTATCGACGGATCGGGAGACGAGTTTCCATTCAAAAACGGAGTATCATCCCAAGGTGTTGGAGCAAAGATATCATCAGGAAAGACTTGCTCAAGCGGTAAGTGGTTGTGCCCTGGAAGCGGGAAATTGGAAGCGACACCGTGGTGAGGCACTGTATTCAGGCTAGTACGAACGATGGGCGCGACGCGCTGAGAGTCTGGTGTAATTGACAGGGGTCTTATGACATCTCGATTTTGAAGATTGCTGCAGAGTTGCTCGATTCTAGCCAATACCGTGTCTGAGAAAGTGTGTGATCTCTCTGGAGTCATCGCATTGACATGCGTTAGCTGGGCCATGATATCTGCCTGCTCGTCTGAGGCTTCCACGGGCTGGAGAAGGCGTTCTATCATTTGCAAAAGGAAGAGGAGTGGAGCATCTCGAGTTGAGTCGATATTGTTGGCGTACTGCTGGGGCTGTATATTATTGTCGCGATCATCTTGATTCTCCAGATCAGAACCAGCATGCTCTTGACTCGTGGAGGAAAGTTGATGGTCCATGCCAACATCAAAATTGAAGTATTGCTCAAATTCTTCCTCACTGTGGTTAGAGATGGGGTCCTCAACGCCAGAAGACTCGAAGTCAAAGCCTAGATCGCGGCTTTGAGGTTGGCTGTCGCTGGCCTGGCGCGTTTCGTAACGTAGCGTGCCTGCGGTGTCGTCTAAAAAAGCCGAATCGTCATTAATGCTACGAGGAGGAGGAGGAGTAAGGCCCTGGAACTGAGGCCCGGCGGGAGTAGGTTCGAGTACAGCGCTCCGTGTTACTGGAGGAGCACCATCTCTGCTCAAGAATCGTACGTGCGATATCGTTGGTTCATGAGTCAATGCGATGGTGGGATCATTGTGTCGAGCAGTGCGACAGGGAAGTTCACTGATATTGAAGAGCGGGAACTCGGTTCGCGCAACATGTTCTGTTTGCTCAATGCCTTCCATTGCAGGCATCGGAATCCATGACGGATCGTGGATATCTTTGGCAAGCACATCAGTAATTTTCCCGCAAGTCTTCTGGGCTTGAACTCACATGGACTAGGCAACCGTTGCGACCTTGGGAACATTCTCACGAAGAGCCTCATCCATTGTGCACCAACTCTTGAGTCGTTTCCAGGGGAATTTCTCACTTGGACTCTTGTATTCTCCCCTGGCAAAATGCATCGCCCTGCAGAATGAATATTGCTCCAGTCATCGATGTCAATGACGTAATCCTTACAGGAAGAACACAAATCAATGAATAGGAGTGCATTGCGATGTTGTTGACCTGCAAGGTGTAATCTGAGACTAGACATGCTGTCGGCACCGGGAAACTTGCATGTCGGCGGTCTGTTGTGTATGAGATCATCTTTTCGAAAAGGACAAGCAAGGTATCGATTCCTCAGCTGTTGTTTCTTGTCCCTGGTGGTGGTAGTTGTGCCTGATCCAGGAGTATTCCTTCTTCCTCGAGGCTGGGAACTTTTCTTGTCTACACCTGATCTCTGGGCCCCAGAGATACCACGACCACATGTCGAAGCAGGCGCTGTACTAGAGGAAGGTACGGAGTTCGCATCTTGCGGCGCCGAGCCAGAATGCGTGTTGCATGCTAGAGGTACGAACCTGCGACTTGGCCGAACGTCTAATATCTGGTCTAACGCGTCTAGAGCATCCCGAACGCCTCGTACCATCTTATTGTTAGGACTGCAAATTCGGTCAACAATATGTTTGAATCAAGTGACTGCAGCTGTAACACTTACAATCGACGGGACAGGTCTTCCGCGACTAGATCAAATCCATTGAAAATGTCATTCAACTTTTCCGTTTTGGAACGTCCGTCCGCAGACTTGAGGAAACCTTCGATTCTGTGCAGAATTTGAGCTGAAGGAGGATGATTAAAGCGATCGGCATGGTTCACAGTATAAGTTGGGTGAGCTATGAGAGGTCCTGGCGCACTGGCTTGCTGCCTCGAACGAAGCTCGTCCATCCACTGGGCGCCAATCCCTCTGAAATCAATCGGGTCCTGCAAGAGATGACAGCCAGGCCATCGTGTAGTGCTATCAAATCGAGGATAATAGCCTGACGAGGTGTGAGAGCTCGCCTTTGTTGCCAAATCAGAGGCTTTCGGTGGTCCTGAAAATCGGAAAGTGCGACGTGATTTTCCAGCAGTTGCTGATAGACTGTCCACTGTGGGTAGATGCATGTCTCGAGTGTGATTGATCACTTTTTGCTTATGATCATGACCTGTAAACGTGGAGCTACAGAAGGCGCAAATGCTCCCCGCGCTCTAAGCAGCCAGTTAGTGTGATATTATGGAGTCGAGACGTGGTTTCTTACTCGAAGGTGAAAAACCGACCAGGGTGCTGAGCTGGGGTCTTCTCCCAAGTACCGCTGTCGAACGCTTTGCCGTCCTAAACGCTTGAGGTAGTATTCGAAGGTCACCTGTTGGTCATCCGTAAGTTTTCCCACGTCGAAAGGGGCATTGGTATTCGTCCGCTCAGTTGAATGGCATGGCTCATCATCGACATGCATGTTCCCTTCTGGTATCGTGTTTTTCGCCAAATCAAAGGTCTTGGCGGCGGACAGCTCGGTAACGTCGGGCTCAAACTGACCAGTTTGTCCACAGATGACAGAACCGCCATCTGACAACACGTCGGAATTAACATTGGTGATCGATTGCGCGTATCTCTGGGAGGATTCCAATATACTGCCATGATCACTGGCTGCGTCTTCGACTAGAGTCTGAGCGTTCGTGCTCGAAAGGGACTCGACAATTGAGTAAGGCGCAGAGAGTGCTAGGGAGACTGTTGAACAACAATCGTCTTTCGCTATGTCACGATCACTATCCAGGTGGCTAGGGGCAGTGTTGGACTCAGCTGAAGAGCCGTTGTACTCTTCGTCAAATATACTGGTGATGCTGCAGGTAGAGGAAGTCTGCGTATTGGAGTCTGTGGATGCCATTCGTATGACACACCCATGGCACGCTGCGTCGCTTGGATGGGTAATAATCGAGTGCTCGATGTCCTGGGACGACTGCAATTGGCAAGAGCATAGCGAAGTTGGTGGAGAATTGGATGAAGAAGTATCATCTTGGGCGTTTGTTGAAGTTGAGGAGAGATTGTCGAGATTGACCATCATGGCGTGGTTGTAACGGCAAGTGTTGATAAAAGAAAAACAAATTCCAGTGCTGGTAAAGATGCTGAGTGAGAGCTCATGAGCGAAATCGTCTGTATTTGTGTCTGATATATCATGATGATTGCAACTCTGGAGAGATGCGTATCGTCTATAGACTCGCAAGTCTTAAGAGGTGTTGGACGGACCAGCTTGCATGCTCACAACTCTTGAAGGGTGTGAGGCGTCCCACTTGCGGCTCAACATGGTCCAATCGCATCGGGATCCTTACGCCACCTGCATGTATGGGGTAAGGTGGCCAGAGTTATGCACGACGCTCTTGGCTGTCGAATACGATGCCCAGTATTCCTTCACCGCCATGTCCGCTTTGCAAGGCGTTCAGTTCTGGGCGACATTCCTGATGCGCATCTGTTCACTGATAAGTCTTTAGACTTGATTGAGATTTTGCTCGCTTTCTTGTACTCTCGAAGTTTCGCCGTTCGATTCTGTCCAGGCCGTTTCCTTTCCAAGTGGTCTTCAAGGACAACCTCGGCCCCACCGTATGCTAGAGAATAGAGTGCAGTGGCGCATCACTTACCACCTCCTCTGCTCAGAGCAGTAGGGGTTGAGTAGTGCCACGGCGAGGGTCAGGATTTCATTTCCAGTGGGGTGGGTTCCGGAGGGCCTCAAATTTGATGCTTTGTGGGAAGACTAGCGAAGCGGCACTGTCCTTCACGCTTCTTCAGCTGTAGCTGAAGGTGCGTAGGTCACAGCTGCACCGCATCCGCAAGGCCGTGGCGTCTATAGGTCCAACGGGACAGGAAATGGCCGGCATCGTGTTTCTAGGTGAGAAGTGTATGAGAGTGATCTCGGGTATATGTGCACAACTGAGACGTGTGTTTGTATAGTTGTCGCTTAGGAAACACTAGGCCGAAGCAGGCGTTCGCATATGTTCGCTGATATCAATACTAATCACGAGGTCGTAAATCAGCATTTCCATCAAGGGGATCCGAGAGACTCCGATATCACAGGATCCAGCAGGAACACTTCCGTATCCTTTGTAAGTCCAGCAACCATACCCAATGCATCTCAATGGTCAACTGTACCGCTAACACGTCACAGTCATCCTCGTCAGCCTTAACACAAAGGCCATGTCAGCCATTCTTCTGGATTTGCCGACCGGAGTTGTGAGCCTCATGCTCTTCTACCTCGCCAACCTCAACATGCGAAGCTTTTTCAGCTCGAGCCGAAGTTGCAGGACACTCGACGCCACCGTCAAGGACATTCTCAAGTTGCGTCACTCAATACTCGGCCCGGACATTCACACTCTTGTTCACTTCGCACTTCCACGTTCTTCTCGACTCTTCAGACATGTGCTTAACGTGAGCTCGATGACGATCACCGCATTAAATCTTCCCTCCGATACGTACACTAGTATAGACTCTAGGTCTTGACGGCAGGGATCTTGGCTCAAGCCAGAAGTTAGCTGGCGCCACCTGCCTCTCATATCATGAGCAGGCCATCTTGTGCATCGAAAGCAGGTACTTTCAATCTGGATATATGCTGATGAAGTCGACCTGGTGAAAAATACAACGTCATGTTCAATTTTGGACATTAGCAATGGCGAAAGCCCTGAGGACGAAGACCAGCTTCCGGATAGGAATATGTCACAATCCTCCTTAAGGGAGTGACTACTGGTTGGCTTTTCCATCTGGTTATTTCAAGGAGACTTTAATGGGCGGTGGATAGAAACTTCATCTTGAGAGGAGAATCGGTGATCCAGCTGCGTTTGCGGACATGTCTAGGCTCGTTAGTTATAGTAGAAAAATTGGCGTTGAAGAAGAAATCATGGGTCAATCAAAAGCCGGTAATGTGCTGCACTTTTCGAGCCAAGTTGCTGCTGTCCTGAAAGCGAAATTGCCGCAGATGATGAGGATATGTGGTCTCCACAAGCTATTAATGAGTACGCTGTGATGGCGGTACCATCGTACGCTCTAGGACGGTATTCTTCCGCTATGGATATCTTCCTCGGCCGAGCGTCGCAAATTTGGCAGAAAATCTGTTGTGTTCGCCAACCTGCCATCTGGGATTGATGCATGTAGCCGAGATCTTTGGAATGTTAATGATGCCTTCTGCGGTTTCTGGCAACGCCTAGAGCTATGGATAGTACAGCTCGGATATGACGGATGCGGACAACAGCGATAGTCGTACATTTCCGGAGGTAGGATGCAAGACCTTACAACGTCGACACACTCCAAGGCCTTCGCAAAAGCTTGTCGCAAATAAACCTGAACTTGCGTAAGACTTGTATGCGAAAGTCCTGTGAGCTTGCATTGGTGATGTTGTCGGCCTGAGGCCAACGTGACGTTCTCAACAACCAACCACTCCTCCCAGCCATCGCTTATCTTGACCCCCAGTCCGAGTCTCGTCGCATCCTTCCGGAATAGACAACCCCATCCGGCGCACCTCGACGCCTATGACATCGATGGCGGATAACGCAATACGAAGCAATATCATCAAAACTACGTACCGACCATGAACCCTGCGGCCCGCGGAAGAATCTGCAGCAGGAAATCGGCGTTGCAATCGCGCGCCGTTTCGAGTTCCGCAGCTGCAAATCCATGTCGCCGCCGTCGATCCAACGTCACAGAGATTTCTAGCATATCGCTGACATGATTCCGCGGCTAAACCTCGTGTCGTGACTGCGATTGTGATTTGATTCTGGACCAAACAACCAAAACAAATATGAAGCATATAGCACCTTACGTTATGAGCATGGGACATGACTTGCGGCGCGCCCACACGTTCAACAATCCCTCAACGCTTCATTGAAACAAGTCACAGCCCGTCACAAACGTCGGGTCCACCAGCACCCGCCGTCGCATCTCTCGCTTGAACACGTCGAATCCCCTGTCTTGCATTCTACACGTGCCAACCTTGAACAGTCCCACATGTCATTCGCCGTAACAAGCAATGCAGCACAAATACTCGGCGCACCACACAAGCTCCATCACGCACTTTTATTGCCCAGGAGCTACCAAGACCGCCGAGCGGCCTTGCTGTATGGAAGATCATTTTTTACTCACGTCTGACACACAGCTGCCGCGTGAACAGAGCGTTTGAAAGTCTTGGGTAAGACACTTGGCAAAGTAAATCCGAGGTGTACATCGAACAAGCCGTTCGAGATCCCCCACGACTTGCACTTGAAAGCTGCATGGCGGCGGCTGGGGGCGCAACGCTATCGTTGAGTTTGGTTCAGGATATGCAAGCCCGCACCTTGCGATTGCACTAACTAGACCCCATGCAAACACAAAGTATGCATGCACAATCTTTCTCCGCTGCGTGTGTTGTGTGGCCCTATCGAGAGAGACAACCTCCATACACAGTGCAACGATCATATGAAATCAAAAACCAATGAACCAAGCAAAAATACCCCTAATCAAGATCTACCTCGCCATGCAAACAAAAACTCGATCCCCCAAATCACTAATCCTACGATCTACAATCATCCAAGCAAAAGAGCCCATGACAATCCCTCCGAAATCCATGCCCATCATCATCAATCAACACAACTCATCCCGTTCCAGCCTGCATACGAACAAACGGTCCTACCCAGCCTACCACACAACCCACAACCCACCCACGCCCTGTAAATCGCAATCGCCAAATACCTACCTACTGCAGCTCGCCCATCCTTCCCCTCCTCTCCGCGCACATCTTTCCGTCATGGACACAGCTTCCCCAGCACGCTGATTGGCCAATTGCACCAGCTCTTCGTCTGAAAGAGCTACCCCGCTCCAATTCAGCCCAGTTGCGATTGACCGCGACCGCACATGCATGCATGCATGCACGCATGCATCCTGCACGTTCTCTGGCGAGCGAGCGAGCAGGTGTGTGAAGATTCGTATCGCGCGGTGCGCTGCATATACTTGCCGTTTCGTTTCGTCTAACATGACCATCTCGACGCAATGTGCGGAGATAATCTCAGCTGTCTGTCGATGGCTAGCTAGCTAGCATCGAATCCAGGCTGGCCAATTACCCACACGCAACATCCCAGCACAACGCCAGGCCGAAAGCATCGGAGCCAATTTGCGCATCGCATGGCCTACCAGCCAGCCGTGCGTTAGGGGTTACTAAGATTCGCTGCGACTCTTTTTGCAAATTGGTGAGTTCTGGTGGACGGGGGTGCGCCGGCTTCGCATCTAACGTTTGCGCTAAAGGGGGAGGGGGGCTCGGGGAGATTCACGGTCGAGACGCGAAGCGGCGAACGGTGCGCGGCTGCTGGCTGGATGGCGGTTGGAGGGCTGCTGGATGGACTAGACTAGCTGTCGAGGGCTGAGGGCTGGCGGCGACGAGATGCGTCTGGTCTTCAGCCTCATTTTGATGAATTTGCTGGGCTTCAAGATAATGCATTTCATTCGGATGATGGTGGATTGTTAGTTTGATTGCTGTTGAGATAGCAGAGGCATCACGAGAGAAAGGAAAGGCAGGTTCAGGAATTATTATCAGTTTTACAATAATGAAATTTATGCCTCTTGGTATACATCGAAGACTAGCAAAGACAGCGATTAGAAATTAGTCTTTTGCAATGGCAAAAGACACTGGGCTCGCGACACCCTATGACACACATATCCAACTACACATCGCGTTCATAATTCGCTCATGCTGTACACATCTAATCTTCCTCTTCCTCCTCGATAGCACGGGGTGCAAGGACATAGCGGGTAGTGCCGTTCTTGTCCACTCCATGCTCGAGCGAGAGCTTGCTGAGGGCAGCAATCATGTTCTCGATAGCAGGGTTCTTCCTGTTGCGGTCCTTGCGGCCAAGGGTATCGAGCCATGGGATGCGGTTAAGGAGGTAGTAGACAATGGCAATGATGATGGTGACACCGATGGAGTAAGCCCAGATGACAACGACGGTGACAATGTCGACCCAGCCGTTCTCGCGGAATCGGGTGTTGTTGGTCTTGGGGTCGGTGACGTAGTCAGTACCGGACATCCAGCCGAAGACTGTGAAGATGGTAGCGAGCGCGTCGACACCCAAGATGGCGATGATGAGCTGGAATGATGGGAAAGTCTTGCCGCCACGAGTAACGAAGATCAGCCAGTTCTCAGTGAGGGCGACTTCGAGGAAGAGGATAGGCTGGATGGCACCAAAGTTCTGGATAACACCGCCGCTGGGAATGAACAGAGTTCCGCGAATGACCCAGGTACCGAGAGCAAGCAACAAACCGAGGATGACTGAGATGAACCAGATCTTGGGCAATTGCCACTCGACCGGGCGAGGCTCGGAGTGGGCGTTATCGTAGGCAACGGCAACGGTGGCCAAATCGGCGAAGAGGGCGAGGAAGACAATGAGCTCAGCACGGATGGTCTCGTTAATGATGATCATCGAAGTGACGAGGTAGACTTCCAAGTGCAAGCAGAGAGCGATACGGTACTGGATGTAAGCCTTCATACGCTGGAAAATCTGGCGAGAGGTCTTGATGGCCAAGACAATCGTGGACAGACCAGGGGCGAGGAAGACGATATCAGCGGCAGCCTGAGCAGCCTCAGTAGAACCTTCGACAGCGATACCACAATCAGACTTCTTGAGCGAAGGGGCGTCGTTGACACCGTCTCCAGTCATAGCCGTCAAGTGACCACGCTGCTGCAGCATCTCTACGACCTGGTATTTGTGTTCGGGGAAGACTTCGGCGAAACCGTCGGCGCGCTCGACGAGGTCGTGCTGGGTGGTACCGGTAAGACCGCCGTGGATGAGCTTGGTAGAGTTGTAGACCTTGGTTCCGAGGGCAAGCATCTTGCAGGTCTCCTTTGCGATGGCAATAGCATCACCACTGGGTACTTGTTAGCTTATTCAATTCAGATGGGGAGGGATTACACTTACGTCAACATCTTGACGGGAACACCGAGCTGCTGGGCCTCAACAATGGTCTGAGCGGTATCCTCACGGGGAGGGTCGAACATGGACATGAGACCGAGGAGGATCCAGTCACCGTCGTTCTTCTGGTAGGCGACACCGAGGGAGCGGAAACCACGACGAGCGAACTCGGCGGCCTTCTCCTTGTAGAGGCGGGCAGTCTCCTCATCGCAGTTGGCGAGGTTGACAATGGCCTTGGGGGCCCCCTTGGCGCAGACGTACTTGTCACCACCCATGTGGCAGACGGCGGTGATACGCTTGGAGACGGGGTCGAAGGGGGTGAACTTGTCGGTCTTCCAGCCCATGTTGAGGATCTCACGAGCCTTGGGGTAACGGCGGATGGTCAAGATGGTGACCTTGTCGATAGGGTCGAGCGACTTGAGGTTGTGGGACGAAGCAAGAGCAGCGACAGCCATCATCCAGTTGACGTCCTGACCCTCGGCGACGTAGGGCTCGCGGAGAGACAGCTGGTTGGCAGTGAGGGTACCGGTCTTGTCAGAGCAGAGAACGTCGACACCGGCAAGAGACTCGATGGCAGTGAGCTTCTGGACGATGGCCTTCTGCTCGGCGAGGTAGGCAGCACCGACAGCGAGGGTGGTGGTGGTGACAACGGGCAGACCGACTGGGACACCGACGATGAAGAGGATCAAAGCGTAATGCAGGAGGGTGGATGACTTGTCGGTTCCCTCACGGGCAGTGGCGATTGGCAAGTGACGGAAGAAGCCACCGATCCAGGCGAGGAGGATGAAGAACATGACCAAGACGAGGAGCGCCGTACCGATGGAGTTCATGATAGCCTTGAAATGACCCTGGTCCTTGGCACCCTGCACGAGGGAAGCAGTGCGACCGACGAAAGAGTGTTTGGCAGTGGCAATGACGATACCGTAGGCCTTGCCGCGCTTGCAGCCAGTCGTGTAGTAAGCGATTTCGCCCATGTACTTCTCGACAGCCAAAGATTCACCGGTGATGGAAGATTGATCGCAAGCAACGAGAGCATGGCCCTGAGTGATGGGGTTCTCCTCGTCGAACTTCTCCTCATCGCCGTCATCCTTCTCGTCCTCTGGGTCGCCGTCATGGAACTTGTCCTCTTCCTTGAGCTTCATGTACAGTTCGAAGTCTTCAGGGTGATCATAGTCGCAGATGAGACGGACATCACCGGGGATGGACTGGCCCTCCTCGACGACGACGATATCACCGGGAACAAGCTCGCGAGCGAGAATGGTCTGTTGCTGGTTGTCACGGACGACGACTGCCTTCATGGCAATGTCACCCTTGAGCGATGCGACGACATCGGCAGCTTGCTTCTCCTGGTACCAACCGACAATGGCGTTGAGCAACAAGATACCGCAAATGACACCGAAATCAATCCAATCCTGGAGACCGGCAGCGAGCAGAGCAGCGAGCTCCATGACTGGCGGGCGTTAGTAGTGCGCTTGCGGAAATTTTGTGCAGGGATGCATACCGTATAGAATGGGACCAGTGAAATAACCGAGGAACTGCTTGAGCAAGTTCGTCTTCTCAGACGAAATCTCGTTCCAGCCATAGCGCTTGCGACGGGTTTCGACGTCGTGGGCAGTAAGACCAGTGCGAAGCTGGGTGTTGATCACTGCGATGCAAAGTCAGCGAGAATGCTCATGTGAATCGTGATGCTCGACGGGGCGTGCTGCACGGCGGGCTGTAGTTCGGTGGGTTTTGGTGGGTCCATGCCCCTGATTGGCTCCACCATGGTTGCAGCTTGAGCTCGCGTTCGGCTGGGAGCTCCAAGCTAGCAAGCAAGCAGCTTGAGCTCGGACGCGCGCCACAGAATGCTGGCCGCGGGCAACAACAAAGGCTGCAGCATCGCGCAGCTGACATTGCGCAGTGCAGGGCCGCTCGCAGCCATCAATTGCAAGCAATTGACCGAGATGGGCGCGTGAAAGAGATGATGGATGATACGTACATTCGTCGGGGACGGCGCCAGAGTCCTCAATGGGAGCAGCGGCGGTGGGCGAGCCCGATTTCCAGAACTCGTACCAGCGCTTCTTCTTGGTAGCCTTCTCGGCGTGCGGGTTGGTGCGCGTGTCGCGGTAGAAGAGGATGTACTTCTGCAGCGCCGTGTACTCGTCCATGCCCTCGAACTCGGTCATGGAGACGATGGACTTCTGCCGCTCAGCGGCAGAGCTGGCGCGAGGCCGCTCAACATCATCGTTGGGCGGCATCTTTGCGATTAAAGAATGCTGCTATTAGATGTAGGTGTCGGGATTGGTGAGGTGCTGCTAGATGCGCGCTTGTCTCATGCACAGAGAAGGTTCCCAGCGACCGGGCTGTTGATGGGTGGTGGTTGTCGAAGGTCGAGCAAGCTCAGCGGAAGTAACTGTGAGCAAGGCCTCCTCTGTGAAAAAAGGGCGAGGCAGGCGCGACGGGCGAGGTATATGTAGACGCGGGAGAATAGCGCCTCACTCGACCAGGGAAAAATCTGAGCAAGCACCGACCGCCTGTAAATCGCGCAAAGAAGCTATCTGTGGTTGGGGCCCTTGGGGAAAGCCGAGCCTGCCGGAGCTCGATAATGTTTGATGGCCGGCGCGGAGGCCCGTGCGGACAAGCGATGATGTAGCGGCTTTGGATGAATGCAGCAGCGATTGGCGGCCGCGCATGCCTTAGTCACCGCACGCGCCGTGGGCGATGACGGAGTGCTGACCGGGGAGGATCACGTACAGCGTAGTCAACGGCCGCCGCTATCTCTCGTACGAGCAGGAATTGTTCACAGCGAGCAGAAATTGAATTGATGCTCTTGGACGGGCGCGATTGACCGTCCAGCCAGCGAGCGCGAAACCGACCAGCAACGCCCGCGCTCTGCAACCATACCTAGCACTCCCACTACCCTACCACTACTACAGGCACTAGTGCCGCCGCGAGATTAAGCTGCGGGACACGCCAAACGCACCCCCCAGTGACAGGGATGGCTGTTCATGACGATTTGGCGCTCCTCCACCTCGCTGCAGCGCGCCGTGATGGGACTGGCTGCGACGCCCTCGCCCGCACTGCGTCAAGCTTCCGTACTCAGCATGATAAAAGCTTCGCACCTTGGCTGCGCGCAAAAGCCCGCCCCAGAGCGAGGCATTTTTTGTGCATGCTGGACGCGGCTCTCGTGCTCTCGTGCCATGCTCCCCACGCTGAGGGAAATTCACAATTTTCGCAGCCCACTCTTTGGACCCACGACCCTGCACCTCGCACGCCTCGCAATTGACCTGTTCCCAGCAATATTGAACTGAACACACCCCAGATGCGCCCCGAGTGTCGCCCAGCTGCCGCACCGCATGCCGACAGCGATCAGGGCGTGCAGCAGAAACTGTTTGCACTTCAGATTGCAACCCCCATGCGGCAGCGGGACGTGACCGTTCTGCAGAAGGCCCGACATGTCCCGCCGCCTCTTATTCAGCGAGCCTGGCAGATCATCTCGGGGCATGCTTCAAATCAGTCTGACCGATGCTTAGGGAGCCCGCGCATTGCCCGAGCCGGCTGCGCGCCCGCCAAGTTGCCACGGCGACGGGGGGCTCCAATCGCATGCCTCTGTATTGTCAGGCCCGCACGTGGATGACTACGCTGGATGACGCGCCGTTGAGAGCGCAGCAGCAGAGACTTAATAACGCACTTGCTCAACGTTGTGTACCCTGCGACATAAAATGCCCCCTCGTCGTTCTGCAAGGCATGCCCAGCGGTCCAGATGGCCGCACGCAATACGCCCGCGGCTGCCACCGCCAACCCTCCAGACCCTCAGAGGCTGTCCCAACACAGCCAGTCGCGACCATGTCCCAATCCTTCCTGCACAAGCGACCACGTGACCATCCCCCCCACAGTCCATTGCCGAAGGCTCGCCGGCTGCGTGAAACAACTCACCGCAACCCAGCGCGGACATTCCTGGCCGCAGAGTGGACCTCCTGATGGCCGCCCGCCACGACTCGCAGACCGCACCCGGTGTCGGACCGCACACCTATCGCGTTTCAACGCCGCCTGAGGCTCTGCCACCAGAGATATGGCACTTGATCATCGACCTCGTCGACGACCATTGTTTCGTCTGGTTCGTGCTGCGACGCGTCTCACCTTTCCTCAAGCTGGTCACCGAAGACGTGTTTGCACGCTACTTCCTCCGCACCTGCAGCCTGCGTTTCGCGGGAGAGCCTGCGAAGAACCTTCTGTAAGGCCTTGTGTTTGAGAATCCACAGGGAACTCTCTGCTCACCTTCCCAGCCCGCCTGACCTGCAAGCGCGCCCCGATAGGGCTGGTCTCTTTCAACCGCCGACCTTCCGCTTTCAGCCCGTCGCTTTTGCTCCTGCCGACACCAAGGCCAAAGCCGTGCTCAGACTATGTGACCCAGCTTCAGATCCTGTGTGCCCTCCTGAGTTCCAACATGTGCAACGAATAGTCGCGTCCGGTGATCGCCTCGCCAATGTCTTCTTCGCTCCGGGCCACCAGGCTCACTCAAACCGCATGCGCTTGAGAAATGAAGCACACTTTGTCCGTCTAAACGACCAATTGAAGAGCAGGCGCATTCCCTCCCTGGCGATCAATGTCCCTGCGCGCGAAATAACCCTCGACTGGCGACGCCTGTGTCAAGACTTTCTGTGCGATGAAGTCAAATGCCGCAGGAGTCAAAAACTCTTGGGTCTTGGTCTTTGAGGCTTTTATCGGAATAACTCGAAACCACAACCGTCTTGGCAATAACAATCTACATTTGCTGTACAGCGCGGCGCTTCCTGGCGTATTGTTTGCCCAAAGGGACATGTCTGTTACATTGAAGATCGCGGAGTCGTGCAGATCCTCTCGGCGCCAAGTCCTCTCCCACACCTCCGCTGCTTCGCACATTAAGAAACGTCGATCAATATTGTCCGATGCACAAACCTTCTTTCTCGCCTGGGCAACTTTCTTCTCCTGATTACTGTAATATCGAAACCGAGGCGCCCGTGAGAATGCTGGTCCTCCGCAACACGACCAAGACGCCAAGATTTCTCTCCCCGGTTTCAAGCGGTGGTGCATTCGACGAAATCTGTCGTCTTGGCCTCGCAACCAGACATGCTAGGGGCCTCGATTGCGCGGCCGGCAGACATTCTGCGCTAAGCTTTGAGCAAGAGATCGCGCACGGCTGCGGCGCCCGCCTGTCGCATGTCTTGCAGTTTCGAAACACTGGGGAAACTCAAGCAACTCAACACATCACAAGCATTCACATCTCCTCACGTCCCAAGGCTTCATGTGCTCATACACTCGGCCTTCCGAAATGCAACAGATTGACAGGCATCTGACAATTCCAATCTAGAACACTATGAAATTATGACACTCGAGAATGGTGTTGCAACGCCTCGTTACGTGGCACTTTACGTCTGACATCCGTGTACATTCTTGCGAGGTCACCAGCGACATGTCTGAAAGCGCCAAGCGCCACGGTGCATCTGTCGCCGCATATCCAATCTCTGTGTGACACGACAACGTCCTTGGTACGTCGCACACACTCTCACGACAGTGGATGTGTACCTCCCTGCCATCGATCTCCGCTGCTGACGACCATCCCTACGCGGCTGCCAAGCCAATCCGCCGATCACGTGTGGGGGTGCCAGCGCAAGAATTGCACTACCTGCCAATATGATAAGGGTACACAGCATTGCACGATTTAATCACTCACTTTGTGGATATCGCATTCGTTATTGTCCCACTTGCCCAGAGAAATGACCACTTGGATCAATATATGACATAGACCAATGTACCGCCCAGCAGTGCACAGTGCTTTGCGGCATGGAGGAGGTCTATCCCGGAATACGACGAGGATGTGCCGTCACACTTCTGTACCGCTCAAACTGATGTACATTAATTAGCAGTCATCGGGCTCCATGGCGCGTCATTCATGACGCTCGTTGGCATCAAATATGTGCCGCTCCAAGTCGAACAAACAACTTCTCTTGCAACCATTTTCAAAATGTGGTAGCTTATTACACTTCCTTCGCGATACATCCATCCAGCCTTTGTCAAAATTGAGACCGTTTCGCGCAATTGTGACTTTTAGATTATTACGTGCAAGCTTACAACCACGAAAAAAAGTATTGTGTATTAACTCCTCATCAGCCATCGCCTTTTTTCCTTAGACTTCGTTGTTTGTGCTTTGCTTAGTGATACACATGTTCTCGCCTCTACGCCCATTCTGCATGAGGTCGTTGTTGTTTAATTTATGGAGTATGCTACTATTTCTCACACTCCTTAGTCTGGCTAAGTGACGAATTGTAAAGTACTGACGCATTTTGTGCCATCTTATAAAAGAAAGAAAACATATTATGTCTAAGTAGACGCTCTCTCACATGACGGCGGAAAGTCTACCCCAATCAACAACATTTTTCACATTGCAAATGTACATCTTTACTCACTCGGAGCATAGAAACAAATCCCCCTCAACCTATCTAAATCAGCACATCGCACGCATACTAGATATCTTACTCACACGCGCTGACACAGAAAGATACCACAGTTCGATGTCCACGATATGTTCATGACGTATCCTTAATCGCAGTTATAATGTACGGAGTAGGAACTCTGCAGGTGTTATAGTAAAGAAAAGTAAGAAATGTGTGAGGGTTGTGTGGGAAGAGATGGATGAGAAGATAACACGATGGTTATGTTGCGTTTAGAGAAAGATTAGGGAATAGGGAGAAGAATAGTGTAATGGTTATAAGTTAAGAAATGTAGTTAGTAGGGAGTAGTAGGAAAGAACAGAGTTGTAGGAATATTTATTGCGCAGATGAGGGTTTGAGGAGTAGAGGCGATGAGGGGAGAGAGACGGGTATATTTGTTTCGCATCGCTACTGAGTAAGTATTAGGGTCTTAGAGGTAAATAAGTCTCGCAAGTCTATAGACGTGTATTGTGTTTTCTTCATCGTGACCAGTATAATATATATTTCTGGACACCAAGGTATTCTAACATACTACTGAGGCCAGCTATTTCTAGCGCTCGTGATTGCATTTCACAGTGTATGTAAGATCGACGCTGCGCATAATACTAAAGAAATGTGTATGTTTTCGTGCGTGTAGTGATTTTATCAACTCTTACGTGTGAGAAGAATATCTT
The DNA here is from genome assembly GCA_001748405.1 of Paraphoma sp. B47-9. Lineage (NCBI taxonomy): Eukaryota > Fungi > Ascomycota > Dothideomycetes > Pleosporales > Phaeosphaeriaceae > Paraphoma > Paraphoma sp. B47-9. The sequence goes on from BCLK01000143.1 coordinate 144,037, forward strand.
AGTACTAGAGTTAGTAGCAGAAACATATAAATATGTTTACACATCAAGTAGATGCACTACCGCGGGGTACAGTATAAGTATCTGCTTACTATAAAGCTGTCTCTTTCTTGCATCTATTTTTAAAATTTACATTTTAAAGTTAATTGTAAAGTCAATTTACACTTAACTACCTACTCGCTGTACTAGAGTAGTAGAGTATTTAGCACGGAATTCTAGAGCTATCAAGGTATAGACGAATTCGAAACCGAACGTGAAGCGTTATGTAGATTCTTAGTACATACTGCGATGTGAGCCGCGCGAGTAGACTTAAGTAATAGATATTGGATCAGGAGAGTGAATATTGAGAGCATGTATAAAAACACGCGAAGAGTAGCTTTGTCTAGGTAAAGTCACAGTATTCCGGCATACTGCTAAGTTCCAAGACTCGAGAGCGAAGACTCACTTTCGTGAAGCGGGAACGACAATAGAAATGACAAATGCACCGTGTATTCTCAACACTAGGAAGAGCTATAGCAATGGTATCCCCAACTCATAAATGAAATAAGTAGTGTTTATAGTATCTAGATGCAATAAGAACAGAAAGGAACGTCTTTTACGAGTGGTGGTATTTATATCGATATCATGGAAATGGAATGTAAAGATAAGACTTATCAAGATCTCGAGGGTACAAGTCTATAACCAAAGAGTTCACCTCGTACGATTTCTTACCAAGCAAAACGTAACGTCAACCTTTTGCTGCTTGATTCAGCATGCTCACTCGTGGGCGGGATTGCTACGTCTAGGCTACTTGCGGCACACAAGCTTACTATGCGAGTTTGCTAATGTTTGGTATTGCGAGTTGTCGGTAGTGATGACGACATACCTATCTTGGAGCCGCGATAGTAGTGATGGTTCGGCCAAGTATGACAGTCTGGCATCTTATATCAAAGAGTGATTAGCAGGATCTCCACAATGTTAGGCTGTGTTAGTGCGCTTCCGAAGTGACGTCCAACACATTGACTTTTTGACCTAATACTGTAGAGTTTGCTTGACGAGAAGAGCGCTACAACGAGTCACCATCACGGAGATAGATCCATATGTTGAACTAGGTAATGGCAGAACATATGTGTTGTGGTATCCTTGAATTCTCACTGCTGGTGAACGGCGACTTTGAGGTATCGTACTTCTTCCTGGATTGATGCAACGAATCGTGCTCGAGCGAATCTTTCAAAGCTAGACTATGGTAATGTCCGCGTGAGACGGTACTTCAGGGGCAAGGAAATGATGCTCTCAAAGTCCTCATACGTCTACTTATTATGCGACAGAAGCGCGCTTTGCCTATGAATCAGATCTACTAAATGGATGATGTATTTGAGCGTCCAAGCAAAGGGTGCCATGGATTTGCTGCTGCATCTGATTGGTCAGGAAGACGTCGGCCGAGGGGAGAATCATCGTCCGACCCTCCTGGTGACCATCGGAGCATGCTTCAGGCCGGCAGCGAGAGAGTGAACTTAATGTCAGCGGCGCGGCGTAGAACGTCCATCTACTCCGATCGTCCGATGCTGTGAGCCTCGATGTCTACTAATAAGAATGTAGTCTAAGAAATTAAGTTTCAGACGTAGCTTCTCAAGTGAGCACTTGACGTTCGGATTGCCTACTTTCAGCAATGCCTATTGCTATGTGACATCATTGGTGAGATTCGTAAACTGCACGTAGAGGGTGCGATGATGGTGATGAAGAGGGTGCGAAGCAGTCCCTTTCAAGAGAGACGCTGCGCGCGGAGGCTGATTTTGCATCAATCGAATCCCATTGGAAGAGCCAGTAGGACTTAATGAAAACCTCTCAAACCTCCTCATCAAACTCAAGAAATGGTATGATCAGTAAGTCACAAACAGAAATCTGATGCAGCGATCACCTCGTGAAGATTGATTTGGACGTTTAGGTCGTGACCGAAATCATCGCTGCAGGTACGCCTGAGCATGGATCTGCAAGTGGCGCGAGCCTCCCACCGCGCCGAGGTGTTTCATCCAACCACCACGCTCCTAACAGAACGCCTTACACCAACTTTTTCACCCCAGCCTCACTGGTGCTTCTTCCACTCTTACCGGCCTCCACAAAAGACAGCGCTCGCGAGTGACGTTAAAGGGCCACTGGCGCGTGAGCTACTGTTGACGATCATCGTGGCCGGCTTGCCTGATAAAGGAAAAGATGCAATGCAGCGCACAGAAACACTCACAGGGCGAAGAAGAGAAGGCATGCAGACCCACTGCAACGAAGAACGTGAGCTTTAGAACAGGGCATTTGCGCAGCAAGAAGTACTTGAATTCGCTTGTTATGAAGCTCAGCTGAACAGTGGCTTGAAGATTATCCGCATTTGTGGGGTCTAAGCGGGAAGGATTGTCCACGCGAAATGATCAGGGTCACCACAGCCTCAACGCACTGGCTCTAAACACGCATCGGCATGCCCTTTTACGGTTTCCGGCAACTGAGTGTTTGTGCGCATAAGCATCAGCTGCACGCTAAGGGTACTAAGGTACATAGGACCAAAATAGCACCGCCAAATGGGGTCGGAAACTGTGGCAGTACACTGACTCGATCCAATCAAAACGTAAGCATGAACGCCAGAATTCCTCAAACGAGCCAATGGGTCGCCAGCAACAGCCCCATTGACGCAGAAAACCTGGAGAAGGACTAGTTCTAGCGAATCCCAGAGGTTCTGGTACCTCAGCCGCACCGCGAGGATCGCATCGCTGAGCTGTGCATGGCGAGATGAGGTGGGCGCCTTATGGCTGGCTTCACAGCCGTTCCTGTATAAAGGAGCTTCGCGCTGAGCTCCTGCTTGGTTCATCAGCGACGGCTTACGACTTCACGATACTTACGAGGTCTGCCTAACATGCGTTCCGTCACCCAATTAGCTCTCGTTGCCGGTGCGGCGGCGCAAGTCTTCGAGGCGCCATTTGCGCTTCATCGTGGGGACATTCTCGATCATCCACTTCCTTCAGTCTCGAAACGAAACACATTCGAACCCTGCGCCGAAGTGTCTCAGTTATGGGCCGCTCAAGTCGCCCAACTCTCCAGACCCGGCGCTGCACCAGCCCAGATCCGGGTGCCGGCCAAGCGTGCATACGAGTGCCTATTGAGCGTGCCAGTCGACTCCGCTGGAGACCTCAAAGAGATTGATGAGCTCAAGGCGTACCTGCAATGGCAGTCTACTTTACCATGGCTCAAGGCAGGTGTCAAAGGCCAGATTGAGCCTTTGGATCTCTTGGCCAATCTCGACATAATCGCGGATGGGATCAAGAAAAAGTCGTACAAGAGTGATTACGATGTCCAATTGTCAATCCGACAGTTGCTAGACAGTGAGTACCCTTAGAAATGACTACCAACTCGTCTAATTTGGTCTACAGAGGCGGGTGACTTCCACCTGCAATACATTCCAGACATTACCAACGTCTTCCAATTTGCCCGTCCGACAGGTGTGCTCGTCTCGATCTCCACCGATGGTCTTGCACTGCCCAAGATATATCTCTACTCCGACCTGCCCAAAACCGCAACGGGTAACATCGCTGCATCTGCGATCACAAAGATCAATGGCCAAAATGCCACCGAAGTCCTTCAAAAGCTCTCCGAGGGCACAAAGTACCACGATGCGGACACTAGATACAACACAGTCTTTCCAAACCCAGCCCTCGATGCATTGGGCACCGATAGTGGCGGTCTTTCGTACGCACACTATGTTTACGCCGGCCCAACGACTACCTTCACCTTCGAAAATGGTACAGAGAAGACCATCGACAATATCGCTGTGATACCTTCCATCTTTGACTTTAAGAAAGTCTCCGATGGTGCTAGCTTTTTCAAGGCATTCTGCTCCGGGCCTCAGGCGGTCCTCAAGCCTAGTGGGTCTGCCACACCAGCTGCTACACCTAGGGCAACTTCAACACAAAGGCCATCCGCAGTGGCAACACCTACTTCGTTAGGTCTGCCGGGATACCCAACGCCCCAATTCCTCCAAAGCTCGAAGAAGTTCTCCGGCTACTACCTCGGTGATTCGTACAAGGACACTGCTGTCTTGGCGATTCCAGCATTTAGCCCTTCGTCAACCGACTCCAAGTATCCTGACTCCACAACCGGCGGATTCATCGAGACCCAGGCTCTTCTACAGAAATTCTTCGCTGATGCTGTCAAGGCGGGCAAGAAGAAGCTCGTGATTGACCTTCGCGGAAACGGTGGCGGCACTATCGACATGGGCTTCGAGTTATTCAAGCAGCTCTTCCCAACTATCGAGCCATATGGCGCTGCTCGTTATCGCGCGCACGAGGCTTTCCACTACTACAGCGCCCTTGTTGCTGATGTCGCTCTTGAGGGTGACGACAAGGATGGCAAGATTGGCATGGATTGGGATGACGCTGACTACGGCGTTCTGAGCACTTTCCTCTGGTCTAATATCCTGGACAAGAATCTTCAAAAGTACAAGAGCTACAAGGACTACTATGGACCGCAGACAATCAACGGCGACACTTTTACCTCTCTTCGCCGCTATAATGTAAGTCTGGAAACCTTATTCTAATGTGAACATACTTACGATGATGCAGTTCTCCAACAATCTTGGTGGCCACACCTTGTCGGCCTCATTGACCGGTTACAACCAGTTCAAGAACATCAAGACTCAACCTTTCCAATCTGACGATATTATCATCATCCAAGATGGCTTCTGCGGCTCTACCTGCGCCATCTTCGCCGAACTCATGCGCGAGCAAGGCAAAGTGCAAACAATCGCAATCGGTGGGCGCCCACAAAACGCGCCCATGCAAGGTGTTGGTGGCTCAAAAGGCTCCCAGCGACTCGGCATGGATGCGCTATATGAGTTCGCTGAGCGCACCATCAAAATCGCCGAAGCGCTCGACGGTATTGCCGTCGCTAATAAGCTCAACCAGACCGCCGTGGGCAAGATATACAATGCCGAACAGATTTTCGTTCGCACCACACCTCCGCCTACAGGATCACTCATCCTCGGCGCCGTAAACTCGCTGAACAACCAGCGCATGAACGACACCACGGATACGCCGCTCGAATTCCAGTATGAGGCTGCAGACTGCCGACTATTCTACACCACGGCAACGTATCTTGATCCGGTCAACATGTGGAAAGCTGTATGGGAAGCGAAGTGGGGCAAGGGTAAATGTGTGCCAGGTAGCACGGGAGACAAGACCGCGATTGGTGTGCTGGAGAACAAGTCCACCTTTGGATCGAAGAGCGGAAATGCTCAGCAGACGAACGCAAATGGCCAGCCCATTGAGTCTACCGGTGCGGCATCGTCGATGAGTGTATCGAGTGTGGTTGCTACATTTGCGGCTGTGGCGGCTTTGGCCGTGGTGATGTAGGCACCGTGAGGAGATGATGGATTTGTATATATACCCCTAGATGATGAGAAGCGACTCAATCGCATGACCAAATGTAATGTGTTCAAAATTCACTGCAAAGCCCATGTGATATTCTCGTGGCCACGATATTGGCTGACTTCGGACTTCTGGTGGTTGCGGGGTCGGAACATGCGGGATGTGGAGGTACGACAGCCCGATACTACAGGTCTGTCCTCCCATCCGTTCTTAGTCGCTTTTCTTCAACTCTTGTCGGCTAACAAAAGTACCTCCGGGCCGGGCGTCGGTTTCAGCCCGCATCGTGGGCAGCTGTTTCGTCCGCTCTCATCGTTCAATTTTGCCAAGGCTTTCTAGATGAGTGGCGCTGGACTTCACTTACACCACACTGATCGTGTCCGACGGCAGCCCGCGGAATGCGGCATGCACCATAATAGGCATGCGTGGCTGCACTATTGCACTTGCCATGCCTGCAGCCAACGATTTTCTCTCACAACATGGCTATCATATCATTTAGTCCACTGACTATTCTCACTGTCGCAATCCTAGGGCTTAGCCTTTATCGTCTTCAACAATGGATTCAAGATCGAAAGAAGTTACCACTTCCACCACCAAAAGCGCCTGGCCTGCCCATTGTTGGCAGCCTACCGGATATCCTCGCCGCCACCAAGGTCGGTCAACAACACCTCCTTTTTGGCAAGTGGGCGCGTGAATATGGGGAGATTGTGCGAGTCCAAGCTGGACCGTTCACACAGTACTTCTTGAACAGCGACACCGCCGTCAAAGAGATCTTTGACAAGCAGTCCTCTGCTAGCTCGGAGCGACCACGCTGGATCGTAAGCAACGAGCAGATCTGCGATGAAAAGAATGTCTTACTCCTGAATGCGAGCCATCCAACGTGGAAACTTCAGAGGAAAGTCATCTTGCAGGGCATGACAAGTGTTGCACGTGCGGATGCAGGTTTACCCTATTTGCACTACGAGACTGCGAAGTTTTTGAAGGACGTGGCTAGCGATGACAAACTCGCCAAATCAAGCGTGGACCTTTTCAACGAGATTGGACGTTACACGTACAGCGCCTTTGCCAGCCAGGCTTTCGGAATGGACATCCCTACCGCGGACAATCCTGCCATCAAGTACATCTTTGAAAGCGGCCTGGAACAGATTCTCGGAACACTACCTGGCTCGCACATCGTCGACATCTTACCCATCCTCGATCGCCTGCCTCTTTCCCTGAAACCCTGGGAATCCAAAGCGCGAGCCCTCTTTCAGGACAACATGAGATGGTGCATCGAACGCATGCACCGTGTGCAAGCTTCCATGCGTGCCGGCACAGCAAACGACTCTTTCCTCTCGCGCGTCCTTCAAGACGAGAAGAACATGGGCTTCTCCGACCAATCCGAGGCCGCATACCTCGCCTTAATGCTCATCATCGGTGCAGCAGATACATCCAAAATGTCGTCATGGTCCTTCCTCGAAGCCATGATGCGCTTCCCCGATGTCCAGGCCAAAGCACTACGCGAAATCGAGGCCGTTGTCGGCGTCGCAGATCGACTACCTACCTATGCCGATCTCGAGAAGATTCCGTATGTGCGCTACCTGATGAAAGAACTCTGGCGCTGGCGCCCACCTGTCTCGCTGGGTCATCCACACACAACGACTCGTGAACTGGTGTATAATGGCCAACGAATACCCAAAGGCTCGCGCATCCATCTCAACGCCTGGGCTATCGGACGCGATCCGTCCCGGCACCAAGATCCAGAGCGCTTCTGGCCGGAACGTTACGAGGGCGACTTGACCACAAGCGAAGAATCTAAGAATTCTGCTGACGTGAGGAAACGCGATCACTTCGCTTTCGGCTCGGGTAGACGTATTTGTCCTGGATATCATGTCGCAGAACGTTCGTTGGCCATTGCGATTATGCGGCTCGTGTGGGCGTTTGAAATTGTGCCTGCGCAAGGGGCGAAACTGCCGCTTGATCCGCGGGATTATCCCGGAGAGATGCCAGGAAATCCGGGAGATGGGATGCCAGTGGAATTGAGGGTTCGGAGCGAGGAAAAGAGGAGGGTGATTGAGATGGAGTTCGAAAGGGAAGAATCGAGGAAGACCAAGATGGTGAGATTGTGAGACAACGATGGTGGAAATGAACATTTGTGCTGATACTGGACAGGAACCGATCCAATAATTTGTGAATTGGGTTGACGACATATGTGCAATTGGAGATCAGAGACATGCTAGGGGTTGGTTGGTAGTAGGTCCTGATCTGGGGATATTACATCATGACCTCAATAAGCATGCCTTTCTTCTCAACGCCGACTCTTTGCACTGCCTCCTGAAGCGCCTCTTTCATCTCTTTCACATTATGTACTCGCACGCCCTTCATCCAGCCAGTTTCAGGCCCAGCTGCTGCTTCAGCCAGCGCAGAAAAGTTTGGGGTGGGTCGAATCGAGATGTTCAGTTCATCCTCGGTTGCACCCTTGTTTAGTCCTTCGGGATACACCCATTCTGCGGAATTGCGTGGAGCTTTCCAGCCTAGGAGAGTGATTAGTACACGTTGCGATAGTGATTAGAGGGACGATAACGAATGGCTCACCTCCGTTATTCAGCAAAACCGTCAAGATTGGAATCTTATACTTGCTTGCAACCCACAATGCGCTAGACGGCGCAGCACACATGAAGCTCCCGTCACCAACAACTTGACACACGATGTTTGCCGGGGCTTTCTTATCTTTCTCTCTTTCTTGCATTGCCAGTTTCACGCCAACTGCGGCTCCATTACTCCAGCCAATCCCGGTTGCGCCGCAATTGATCCAGCTACCAGGTCTACTGGGCTGAAGCTGATCGTGCATAATTTGGCTATTGGTGACCGCCTCGACGACGAAGGTGGACGTGTCGGGAAGTTCGGACCGCAGGAGAGATCCGACGTTCTGCCCGTTCAATGCTTCGTTATCACCGACTCGGGCTTCCGACTTGATTCCTGCGAGCCGAGCTCGATGCGCATCGATTTGTCTTTGCATGCGCGCCTCATATTTTACATCCTTTAGTGACTCGATGAGCGTCTGATCACTCTTGATACATTCGACAAGCTGCCCAAGTGCCGTGAAACTATCCGCTCGCCATCTTCCATGGGCATGGAAGAAGGACACGCGTAATTGTTCATTTAGTGGGTCGACATCAACATGGAATATCTTCGCGTGTTCAGGCGGGGGGTTCTTCGAAGGAATCCAAGGTATATCGCAGTCCAGCATCAGAACCACGTCCGCATCTTTAGTGCACTCGTCCATGCCTAGACGAAAACCTTCGGATGCCGGATGGGAAACTGGAAAGCACATATCCGAACCGCCAGTATCATGCACTCGTATACCTGGAACAAGGTCGGCAAGTGCAACGAGAAGTTCTGGAGTGCGACGGTCGCGCCCAGAGTATCCTGTGATGATGAGTGGGCGCTCAGCGTAGACCAGAGCCTTCGCGATGTCTCGCACGCCATCAATTGGCAATGCACTTGGCCCGATCGGTACCCACTGCTCTTGCTGCAGTGACCTCGGCTGAATCTCCTCCGCGAGAACTTCTCTCGTAGCCGTCAAGTATATCGGGCCTCTGGGTGCGCTGTTCGCAAATTGTAGAGCGCGCCCGATCATTTGCTTGGCGTTCAGACCCGTTCGAATCTCACCAACGTACCTACAGTACTGTCGCAAAATCGCCGTCTGATCATGGGGATCTTGTAGCCAGTTGCTATACTCTGTCCTCGAGCCTAGAAGCTCACCTGATTCAGTATACGGGCAAAGTCCAGCGAGAATAAAGACAGGAACACGACCAATGCTTGCGTTATGTACGCCTTGGCCCAGTGCCTGCGTGCCAACATCGACATGCACGAGAACTGCTTGAGGCTTCCCTGTCACACGCGCAAAGCCATCTGCTATGGAGATGGCGGTGACCTCGGAAGGACATGTGATCATGCGTGGAAATGCATTCGGTCGTTCTCTTTTGCCTTTGACGAACGCTTCGAGGATTGAGGGATGATCTGAGCCGACATTGACGAAACAGTTGGTAACACCGGCCTGCTCGAGGTTAAGTGAGAGTGCATATGTGGGAAAATTATCTCGAAGTACCTGCCAAAGTCCTTCAAATATCGTGAAAGCGGTGGTATGTCTTCATGGTGTGAGTCTGGAGCTTGACTGAACAGGAATGAAAATCACATACGTTTCTGGTGATGCCACCACGGTATGGCCATCATCTAGGCTCCGACTTGAGTTGTATCTTGAATGTCTGGTGGTAGAGAGAGACCGAGCCTCAGACGGTAAGCACACTGCGGGGAGCTGTACGAGGTGTCTTGCAGTAACAACATTGCAACGTGCGAGCACTCGTTGCGAAAACCACATCGACCAGCATTGTGTACTAGTCCGAGCTCTCGATAGTATCATTGTAGTATAGCTCGAAAGTGTTCAGTAATGCATGGGATGGTGGTCTGGGGAGTGAGTGGGCCGTGCGTGCCACACAACGGCTTCACATTTTGCGGAAGTGCGCTTACCCTCACGCTTGTACTACGCGCTTCGCTCTAGCTCCAAGCTCAACCACTACAGAAGGTAATAGCAGATCAAGCGATTAGAGTTATGCTTATTGTTTGCAGACGTAACTTTGAGTCCGACGAAGTTGCGCCGCAACCACTGTATGCAGGTGTGCATGACGCAACGGCCACAGGCTAAAATGGGTAACCCGAGGCACTACTTCGCGGCAGACCAACTCGACACTGCCTGCCTTCACCCCAACCGCTGACCCCAAGGCCGCGAAGGACCCGACTTTCCAGGGTAACATGAGTGGACAAGTCAGGTCTCACTGCGTTCCCTTTCATAGCACCTTCATGACGCAATGCGGATGAAGCTTCAAAATGCTCATTCTTGAGCCCAGCTGTGTCCGATCCGGCAAAACAAACAAGATGAATTACGCCTCGATATAATGGGTTCACCGGATTAAACTGTTGGAACGCATGAGGATAACCGCCAAGGACGAGTGCGAAATTTGCAGGTTCTCCAACTCCACCCCGCATCGGCATCTCTTGGCAGGCTCCACTCCCTCATGGCCTTCACCAGCCTTCCGCCCGTGTCTGCGCAATCCCTGGGCCTCTTTCCGCTGAAGTGTACATCATCAGTGCGCTTTAAATCGCGTCCCAACGCGAACGAGAGTCGCTCGACACATCAAATTGTCCTCCATTCTACCTATTCCACGGTCCTCTGTCAAGATGCCTTGCCCTCCATCAAGCAATGGGGCTGAGCCATAGCCGGTTGAAGATAGTCACTTCTTGATGGTCTCTTGTCCAGCGTTACTGCCTTGGCCCATCTCTTGTCCTCTCCGCACCATAAGCCCGCGAAGATGGCGCGGACGCACTTGGCTGCTTAATGCGACTGCGTCGGCCAGCGACGATCCCACCCAAGTACAGAATTCCCTGGTTCTTCCGGTCTATCAGTCAACGATGTCACGTCTCGGCGACGCAGATTAAGGAAGTGGTCATCGGGCGAGCAACTTGGCGATGTTGGAACTCGTTCTCATCATGCTTTCGGCCTTGCCGATTCGCACGCGATAGGCGGTGAATTGTGTTAGCTGTAGGGCAAGCATAGGTAGACCAGGCTCATGGTTGTATGCCTGCCATGAAATATTCTGCGTCGATCAGGTCGCCCACAGCTATATAGAGCCAGACACCGTCCGCTTAAGCAGCGATCTGAGCTTCCCACATTCGACCGAACCTGGGTTCGCATACCCACTTCACCATGTCGGACACTAGCACAAGCAAGACTGAAGGCGAAATTACAACCGCCCACCAAGATCATGCCAGTGTAGATGGCGGACGTCGCGACACGCTCGCTTCCCTCAACCTGAATAAGAACCTTGATGCAAAGTAAGTCATCGAGCCAGCAAACTGGCATGCCAAGCAGTCACTAATCATGTGCAGAGTCTCCAACCCACTATCTGGTATCCCTTATGATGCCCTCATGCGAGACGTGGAAGAGTTTGCGGCTGAAAGAGATCTCACGGATATCATTCCCTACCTCAAGAAGGGCGCTCTTGTGGCTCAGGATCCAGCTCGCTTCGAAGAGATCGAGATGCTTGAAGAAGAGGAGAAGCAGCATTTGCGTTACGAAAAAGCTCACAAGTGGAAGCACCCGCTCCAGCTTTACATTACCGTCATCGTTTGCTCCATTGGTGCTGCTGTGCAGTATGATATATCGTGCACCTCCCAAAGCATTATTACTAACACTACTACAGAGGCTGGGATCAAACTGGGTCTAATGGTGCTAACTTGTCATTTCCCGTGGAGTTTGGCATTGGCCAAAGCGAAACGGAAGGACATCCGGATCGATGGACTCATAACCTCATCGTCGGCGTTGTAAACGCTGGTCCTTACATTGGCTCCGCCTTCATTGGATGCTGGTTGAGTGATCCTTGCAACTACTTCCTTGGTCGACGCGGCACCATCTTCGTCTCAGCTATCTTTTGTCTTCTTACTCCCATCGGCGGTGCGCTTGCTCAAACTTGGGAACAGCTGTTTATCACACGTATTTTGATGTAAGTAAGGTAGCAAAGAACCTTCCACATGTATGCTCACATTGGCAGGGGTATCGGTATGGGATTGAAGGGGTCTACTGTACCCATTTTCGCGGCTGAGRATTCGCCTGCACAAATCAGAGGAGCGCTAGTTATGTCCTGGTAAGGAAACTGCGTGGACGATTTGCATGCTCGAACTGACAAAGGTAGGCAAATGTGGACAGCTTTCGGAATCTTCCTGGGCTATTGCGCCAATCTCGCCGTATATCAGGTGCCAGTCATCGCATGGCGTCTTCAGATTGGCTCTGCTTTCATTCCAGCTGTGCCACTTACCATTGGCATCTACTTCTGTCCCGAATCGCCCCGCTGGTAAGCCCTGCTTCCAGTGATCTGAAATAGTCGTATTGTTAACCAGCCGTCAGGTACATCAAGAAGAACCGGTATCGCAAAGCCTGGCAATCATTGATGAGACTGCGATTCAGTCCCGTACAAGCAGCGCGCGATCTCTACTACATCCATGCACAACTGCAGGTCGAAGCTGAGATCGTAGGTCGGTCGAACTACATCAAGCGATTCATAGAGCTGTTCACCATTCCCCGAGTACGACGCGCCACACTCGCATCATTTGTCGTGATGATAGCGCAGCAGATGTGCGGAAGTGAGTTTTGCCTGTTAACCATAGGTCAGGGAACACAGACTGACATACACTAGTCAACATCATCGCATTCTATAGTTCTACCATCTTCCGTCAAGCGGGTGCCAGCGAGAAAGAAGCGCTTATTGCTTCTTTCGGATTTGGTCTCGTCAACTTCGTCTTCGCCTGGCCGGCTATTTGGTACGTGCCAAAACTCAGAATAGGCCAAGCATTTGACTAACGTACGCAGGACCATTGATACTTTCGGACGTCGTAGTCTACTTCTGTTTACGTTCCCTAACATGGCTTGGTCGCTATTGGCTGCTGGTTTCTCATTCTACATCCCGAAGGAGTCGACTGCTCATCTTGCTATGATCGCAACCTTCATTTACATCTTCGGCGCGTTCTATAGCCCCGGAGAAGGCCCCGTGCCTTTCACGTACTCCGCGGAGTGCTTTCCTCGTACTTCCGCCCCTCTTCAAGAGCTCTTTGTAGCATGCTAATACTCGGTAGTGTCGCATCGCGAGGTCGGCATGGGCTGGGCCGTAGCCACCTGCCTCTTCTGGGCTGCCGTCCTGTCAATCAGTTTCCCGCTCATTCTACACGCCTTCACACCAACCGGTGCCTTTGGCTTCTATGCTGGTCTCAACGTCGTAGCATTCGTTATGATCTTCCTCTGGCTCCCAGAAACGAAACAACGCACACTTGAAGAACTCGATTACATCTTCGGTGTGCCTACCAAGAAGTTCATTAGCTACAACTTCAACGTCGCGCTGCCCTGGTGGTGGCGCAGATGGGTGCTTTGGGATAGAACCGCGAAGCTGGAGCCGCTGTATCACTTTGAGGGTGGCGTTGAGGGGGCGTCGCAAGAGGGTCGACGGGCGGAGCGGGTGCAGGCTGTCGATGGTGACGACAAAGCGACGACTACGACGAAAGAAATGAAGTAAGCACATGTGTGTAACATGCAGGTCGTCGCAGGTGTACAAAGCACTTTCATTTAGCGTACCAAAACGTTGGGGTAGCATACTACAACAATGCCAGCGTTGACATATTGCTGGCATCGACATGTTCGCAAATGATTTCGAAATTCTTGTATCTACAGCACGTATTACTGCAAGCTATAGTGTAGAGGCACCTCTAAGTTCGCCTTTCTAACCTGGTCATCGCCAGCCTCGGGCTGGGTAAAGAAGTTCCATATGCCACACGTTCAGAAAACAAAGATTAGTTCCTCGGGCAAACCATGCTTAACGTAGACCTCGTCGGCAATGAGGACATCCTGGATGACTGATATGATGGTATTGAGTTTGCACTCAATATCCGCCTCGTCGCAGGCCTCCACTACAAAGCCATGGATGCGTCTAGCCAGGAACTCGAATTTTAGCCCGCTTGAAAGTTCTCAAAAGTAGGCTTACCAATTGAAACGGGGCCGAAGTAGATCTTCCAAGCGTGCGAAACAGGGAATTAAGCGACGAGACATTCCGCGAGCACAGGTGCTTCTTCCATAAATGCCTCGCTCCACTCGCTATCCTGAATGAGCACGCCCTCTCGAGTTGATAAGTAAGCCGCGATAGCAATGCAGCGCGAAAACCCCGCGAAATAGACCTCTTAAGACTAACAAAGGATATATAATAAGAGACCCTCAATGTACGCGTGATCTTTTGCAGGTTTACATCTAAGATGTTGGGTTATTGTCGCTGTCACAGAGACTTTTGAGTTGCCCGCTTATCTGCCACCTTGAGAGGCACCGAAGGTGTGCCCGCGAGAGCCAAATACTAGCTGACCACGATCGAACCAACCCTTTATTCTCATTGATACGACCCTAAAAGTGGTCGACAACGGAAGAGGAGCGCGGTTTAGTGATGCGAATCGCCTCAGACTCGTGCTCTGATAGCCGCACGTGAGCGGGACGGTGACTACTAGGGTAGCGCTGCCAAGCATAAAGCTCGCCTCCCGGCCACAAAACTTGTACTTCACTTTGATATCTCTGCTCAACTTTCAATTTCCAATTCATCCGCCCTGAACTTCGCACTACAACTTCTCTCTTTCGTTTACACCTTGACTCACAGGCGGGCGGTGTTCTGCATAGCCTGCTACGAGGACTATTACGTTTTGGGAAGCTTGGTGGTCCACGGACCGAAATGGGAAGTCATGCACCTCTGGGGAGCCGGGAGGTGGCGGGGTACGATTATCATGGAGCTCTCTCTATAAATGCCTCGTCTCAGACGGCCGGAGCAGGCGCTGAACTCCAGCGCTAACATTCTCCAAAGCGGGCGTTTCGCTGGCTGCGTTCGGCGTACCGGCGGCGTTTCGCAAAGAGTGGCTTTCTGGACGAGACGGACGTGAGCACGGTACCATCCGGAGGTCTCGGCGACCTAGGCAGAAGCGTGTTGGGGCTTCTTGCTGACCACGACCGAACCAACCCTTTTTCATTGATGTGACCGCTGAAAGTGGTCGGTCGAGGAAGAAAGACTTCAGCTGACTTAACACTTCATTCGGTCAATGAAGATTGCTCCCGCCTTCGAGATGATTCCGGCTGCTCCCGTACGAGAAAATCGCGGCCCATATATCCCGGGAAGCGTGCCACCTAAACCCCACCCGTCTCTCCACATCATACTTTCGTACAACTTTCCTCATCTCCAGCTGGCTGGTCTTGGACTAACATAGCAGCTCGTTGGCCGTCTCGTCAACCCATCCCTCGCCGCATAGCTATTCAACCTCTCCGCCAGTCGCGGAAAATCAAGCTGCAAGACCAGTATGGCAATTACGATCCGCATTTCCAACATCGCAATCTTCCTCCCGAAACAGCCGCGCGGGCCAGCAGAAAAGGGCAGCATGCGTACCGCACTCGAGTTGAACTGGCCTTCGACGAGCCAGCGCTCGGGCGCGAACGTGCGGAGGTTGTAGCTTGGGGACTGAGATGATGAGGTAAGGTTTTCCTTTCGTCCAAGTGTGGCCTGAGATACTTTTGATCGGAGCGCAAGCGGGACTGTAGGCATGCCCAGACGTTCATACGAAGGCCCTGCCGTGACGAGGATGATTGGCGTGCCTGCAGGTATTGCGCAACCTAAAATTTCACACGGGACGAGGGTTTGTCGAAATGAGACGGGTCCAGTAGCTGAAATGCGAAGTGTTTCTGCGATCACGGCATCGAGGTAAGGTATGCATGTCGTGACGATGTCTTTTGCGGAAGGACGGGCTTCCGGCAACGCACTCTGCAATGATGCGCGCAATTGTGCTTGTACGTCAGGATTGTCGGTCAAGTACTTGAGTGCCCAGGCAATCGAGGATGCAGTCGTTTCGTGGCCAGTGATGAGGAGTTCCAAAAGCTCGTCACGTATTGTGGCCTCACGATCTGTATCATCTTCTTGAGTCGGGCCTATATTCAATTGGAGATCTTTGAGCAAGACTTGGTCGAGAGCGCATTGTAGTCCTTCTGTTTTCTGCTTGATTCTCGATTTTGATTGTGCGATGCAACGATCCAGTACCGCATCCTTCTCTTTTTCCGCACGTGGCAGTATGCCAGTAATACGGAAGAACCAAGTGTACATCCGCGGACTTATACCTTGCATAACCCAATCCAAGCAGACCAACATCGTACCTAGCGAATCGTACAACTTTGGCAGCTCGCACTTCGCAAACTCGACCACGCCATGTCCTCTCACCTTCAGCGCAGCGGGAGCTCGTAGACCTGATGTTTTAGCATCCAGCAAACCAAGCTCGGTTGCGCAACACATTTTCCAAACACCATCCAGCGTCGCATGTCTAATATCTTCCAGAGCCTCGAACGCAAAATTTGAACCGGCAAGCTCTGCTTTCTTCTCCCACAGCTCTGCTAGCTTGTTTGCCACCTCCACGAAGCACGGACCTGCGGCTTCGTCCAAGAATTTTGGGCTCAAGATGACATTCCACAGCCGTCTCTGCTGCTTGAAGTGTGCATCCTTCGATTTAAGGCCAATCGTTGCCCTCGGTACAAGCAAGCCAAACCACGTGTGCATCAGGTCCGCGCGGTCGATTTCGGCGATTCGTTTCGTGACGATGTGTTCGATTTCAGGAAGGTCTGCGAGAACGAGAGTGGGATGCGTGGTCGAGAAGGGCGGAATGAAGAGTTGAACAAGTGGAGATTTGTGCTTTAGGCATTGCATTGATAGCCATGAGAAGACTTCGCCGGTGCGCCAGGTGTAGATCCCTAGGCCTACGAGTTCGCCCCAGGGCATGCAATATGAAAGTCTACTGTACGGGATGCCGGGGATAGGCTTCGGAAGGAGAAGAGCGCGCGCAACGAGCCATGTTAAGACGATGAAAGAACTACTGTATAAGAAAACTGGAAAAAACATTGGCGAAGCGTGAACTTTGATGAGAGGGAGTAGACGTTCCATCCAATCGACTTTTGCCTTGACTGCAGATGCGGGAACGCTCCGGCACGCCTGGCTTACATATGCGATTCGGCCCCCATAAAGCTGCAGTCGCCAAGATGTAGCTCTGGGAGCCTGAAGTGTCACAAACTAGCCAATCAGATATGTAACGTAACCACGCCTAAACTGCTTCCAGAAGTGCTTATCTTTTAGGCCATCATATCTGGAGTCTTACTGGTGGCTATGCTACGACTATGTGTACGACTAGATCGGGCCGCCTTAGCTGTGCCATGTAGATTGAGCTGCGATAAGCGGCCATTTTCTACTTGCAGCGTAGGCGCACCACCGACCTGGAGGTACCTGGGCTAATCGAGCCGTCTGATTGGTTCGAAGCTGCGGATATGCGCTGCTGGTAATGCTTATACCTGCAGCATGCTTGTCGATAAATCCAAGATTCCGCCAGGCTGTTCGCGCTCTTGGTCGTCAAAGATACTACAGTTGCGCATAGTCGAAATTCTGCTGGATCGACTGAGAGGGTGCTTCTCAATTGAAGAACATCTTGCGCAATATGCCTGTTAGGCTTGGTGCATGTAAAATATAGCGAGATCGGGCACTGATAATAAAAGGGCTTTGCGTGAGCTGTAGTTCTCATGATATATTCATGTAGCCGAAGAAGCGGGCGACGGTGCAGCGAGAGGCTGCATGAATGCTTCAAAGCACTCTTCTGTGCAGCACGCGGACAGCACGTTGAAGGCAAAGGCTTCTGTCCCTAGCTCCAAATGCATTTGACCTGAGCTCGCTGGCCCTGGTATAGTTAGTACTCCATTTTAAAATTTCACATCTCAGGGCGGATGATGGTGGGGATTACATACAGCAATTCTTCAAATCAATTCGTTTCAGCATGTGGAGCCAATTCCACTCCGGAGCCGAGTCACGGAGCTCTGGCTCAAGGTACACGAGGTCTTGAGCGCGAAATTGTTCCACTTCCGCAGAATACGCATCGAGTAGATCCCATCGGATATCGAAATCGAGTGGCGAGCCACCAATTGGGGTAGGACCAGCACTTTCGTAGGCCATGAACTGCTTGAACCGCTCGAATTGGCTAAGACATAATGCTCGCTCGTGACTACCGGGCCGACTGACGAGAGCGAGTATCACTAGAGGTAAGAGAGCGTATCTTAGGTATGAGATGTCCTCGACGATCGAGAGCGCGAAGAGGCTGTTCGATAATTCTGCGAATGCATCGTTGTGTATCTCGAATCGCCGACTCCAATAGTCGAAATTAATAGGATCATGGGTTGAGCGTGGAGAGGGGAGGGGTGACGGTCCTTGTGACCATATCGACTCGCCTGCTTGGGATTCAGCAGATAAGTACTCGGGACCAAAGTAGTCGTCCATCTCTCCATCAAAAGAGAAGCTAGTCGTAGCTTCGTTGGTACTCTGGTGTGAATCGTCCGATTGATGATAGAAGGCCGACTGCGTTGCGTCTGAGGTGGGAGGCGTGGGAGTGGGCGAACGACTGAGGTTGGCGGGTACTTCAGGATCGGGAAGTCCGAAGAACAAATGGCGCAAAGTAATGATAGCTATAGCACCACGCCAAGCACCAAAAACCAGGTCCCATGATTGTGCCTCATTTGTAGTCCTGCCAGTCATTAGTTGAGGTGCCAAGTATGTTCTTCAAGTCGTGGCCTTACATTTCGCCGCCGAGGAAGTATGTTTTCCTGACGTCCTCGGTCCCTTCCTCGGGTTGAAAGCGGAGGACGTCAGCGAGTATCCATTCCCGAGTGTACACATCTGCAGCAGATGGCCGGTTCTGCGACTGAGCAATGGTACGTGCACATACTTCCGTGTCATATGCTGCACGCATCAAACGCAAAGGGCTCGCCACGAAGAAGGATTCTCTGACTTTGGGATCAAAGCAGATAGTCTTCAGTCCATTGCGGGATGCATAACGTGGTTCTTCGATTGATCTTGGTGACAAAATGAAATGCATCGTTTCGCACAATGAGTATCGGGCAAGCTGCAGCTTCAAGTGGGGATAATAGGAGGCAAAGTGCTCCATACCTCCGGATGAGGCAAGAAGCTTGAGAGCACCACGAAAGTGAGTGCTCCATCGAATACCCCTGTTCTCGATGATCTGGTTCACAATTAGCTAATTCAAGAATCTGCATTGGCGCGGTCAGGTTCGCGAAAGATGCAGCAAGGTGGCAATGGAGCCAAGCCATCAAAAAAGAAGAGATGCACTTACGTCCATCGCAAACATAAGGGTTGTACATGTGAAAAGTATGTCTGGTCGCTGCTGATGTGGCTGTTGGAACGCACTGCTGATTCCTTCGTAAAGGCTGACCTTTGCTTCCAGAGCGAGTCGTTCGACCGAAGAACTTCCCGGGTGTCTGAGCGCCATGTGAACCGCTGCGTTTCCCAGTATACAATTCAGTAGATTGCGTGGTAAGTTTTGCGCAATACGGGGCGTAATTGCTGCGATTTTAGGGATCGTTATCAGAGAATTCCTTGAGCGTGGAGTGACTGCACACATAGTGTTATTGTCTGTTGAAGGTCAGCGCCGATATGATATCGTGGTGCTTTACACCGCTAGTCGATGGCTTACGGTATCGAATGAGTTCGAGAAATGTTGCATCAGTAGTTGTCACCTTAGCACAGCAGTTGTCGGATGCATGTATGCCGAAGTGCGCCGCCTCCGCCAGGAGGGAGCTACGCTGTTCTTCAACAACTACTTGAGATACGCTCAATGCTTGGCCTGTCATGTCTTAGCTACACGTTCCAAACATTTGGCGATGGCTACTTCTCGAACGTACTATCCACAACAGGTTGCGTTTTACCCTTGAGCTTACCCCGCACAGCGACTCCCTCTGCCCATCTCAGAGGTTTCCCTGGAGCGTGTCAGTGTTCATTCATTTCCTTGAAATCAGGGGAACGCACGGTAACCTAAACAAGGTACTCCCTTTTTGGCGCACTTGGCACTGTATGGCGGTCTTAGTAGGATCCAGTCAAATGGTATGAACGACATACCAATGTGGAAGAATTCTATCGCATTTGACATGTCGTCTCCGACACGTATAACATTGTACATCGGACAGCTCGGGAACTTGATCACGGGACGAACTCGAGTACCCAGGCGTATTCGGCCGTGATACACGACTGCCTTTCTTGGAAGATGTGGATGAAGTTGGGAACATTGTTCGCGAGCTTTTCGGGAAAATTTGTATGCATTTGCGCCGATATAGTGGAGGTTGCTCCAGACCCTTTATACAGATCTTGCCCATGATGCTACGGTGGAGGCTTTGATGGTAAGGCTGTGTATGAGCACGTCCTATGTTACGTTAGGGCTGAGAGAATGTATCTCGACATCAAGGCTGATGAGAGACATGGATATTCTCCGACGAAAGCGCCCAAGTGGAGGCGAACATGCGGCAGGTTCTGGCGACATTCAAGACTTTGGCGAGTCCATGTGATTGGCACACGACGGGGTTTGTTCAGCCATGACAATGCGAAATAATCAGCGCTATTCCGAAGAAGGGTATGCAGCGAAGAAAAAACAGGGATGCCAGGCCCGTGTCATCGACATGCTGAGTAGTCAGCAGCTTGGCTGCATATTATTAGAGTGAAATGTCAAATCCGCAGACAGAGTCCAAGGCTGTGAGCCATGAGGTGCGGAACGGCGACGAAGCTTCATCGCCGTGCCGACGCCCCCTACGGCTTGACGGCAGTTTACAGGTGCCGATGGTTCCTCACCGAGTTGTTGGCATGCTGCATCCACTATAGGGGGTCGCCAAGCTCATGTTGGCAAGATACGGTTTGGTCTCACCGATGTCGCTAGCTGGGAGGATGGTGGTTGCAACGCAACGTGACGGATGGAAGTTTGTGGGGTAGTCTAGAAAGGAGCGGCGAAGCAAACGCCGAGCACGCTGGGGTGAGGTGCCAGAGTGGAGCCACAGTGAAACCCTGAGATGATGCCACCAATCAGATCGATGCACGAAACCTCGTTAATTCGGAATCGCCCGAATTCGAGCCTCACGAAGCCATCCGCGACCGTTTTCTCACCGCAGCCCTGGATAACACTTCAGCCTTTAGCAAAATTACGGCCCGCAGGGTCAAGGTACCTCGACACGGCCGGTTAAGCGGCCTTACCGCCCTTATTTTACGCTCGTTTTTCGCTGTGGCGGGCTGAGATGTGGGCCATTCGCTGCGAGGTCGCCGATGTATTCGTCTTATTTCATCGTACCACTCGAAAATCTTTGCATGCCATATACCTTTGGTTACTCAGGGCCGTCTGCAGCCTTTCGGCGAGGTTTGATAATTCGCCTGACTGCTAACAGCTGAGTGCGTTTGATACGGTGATGTCGGAAAGACCGATAGAAAGAGGTGGAGAACGACATCACACAGCATCCTTCGATTAACCCCGGATACCTCTTGAAGCATGCATGGTCGGGTGACGTACTCATGCATCCCACCCGGCTTTCCGCACAACCATGCGATATGTTTGCAGGCGTCACGTTCCACACCTACAAGCATTAGAAGGTTGGCTGTCTGTTTGTCAAGTCTGACACACATGGGGTATGATCAGCGCAGAGGATTGGAGAGCTTCATGTATTCTGGAGGAAATTGCCAAATGAAGCATAAGCCAGGGGTATTTGAGCTCGTATACTATCGATGGCTGTCAAGTTATGCTCTTCAAAAGCTTGGTAAGTCTCCCTACGTCCGTAAAGACCTTGTGCTGATGGACAACTTGTGCTGATCAAAGGCCAAGAATGAAATGCGCCCACAAGGCGATATGAGGTCACAACTCGTGCGATGCTACGATTTGTCTGTTATACGTTGAGATACATCGCGTGTTTCGATAATCGCCAGGGTTTATGTGGTCAATCTCTATCAGCGCCGTAGGCGCGAATCCTGCTAGGCACACCTCTGACAACAGCTCAGCAACGTACAGAATGTCGGCACGTCAACGAGTCGCTTGATAGTATGTTACATTGATAGGGGTGGACGTACCTCACTCAGGCTGATGGTGCCTGCCTGCTTGCACGTCTGACTCCATCAATAACATCGCAGGCTAACCGACAATGCAGAAGTATCGTCGTGACTTCGATCACTCTCAGGCGCCACAGCGATGATGGGTTATGCGGCTCCGGGTCTAGAATACATCATTCGTACGCCATTAACAGATCAAAACAATCTAGACATGCCGAGGTCACTTCCATCCGCCGCCACGTGACCCTGAAGCGCACTACACTCCAGCGAGCATCCCATCTGCAGTTGAGACGATCTCGCTCAGCAGCTCATATTGTCAAGTATGAGATGTATTTCTAGCGGAAAGGAAATCGCGGCTGCTTCTTGAACGCCGCTTCCCACGCCAACATAAGATGCGCTTTGCTATGGCATCATTTAGATCTTCACGCGATTTGCTGAAGCTCAGCTCTGGCTACATCAATGATAGTCATCCTAGGAGCTCTTAAAAAATTCTTTTCCTACTTTGGTGTTGCCGGAGCTGGTCCAGATTGGTACTGTTTGCAAGTGAGAACAGATACGCCTGCCGCGTGCAGCAGGCAGCCTCGGGCGATTGCCGGCTTCACCTTTTTGGTCACCCACCAGTATTCCGTTTGTTCCCCCCATCACGGCTCATCAAACCCCACGGCCGCGATTGGACACGTGTCTGTATTTAATCTCCACGAGAAGAGGAGCTTCGTCCGCCACTGCATCTTCTACTTTCTCGCCACTGTCTCAACTTCTCACAGAAGCTTCCACCGCCGGATCCGACATCTACTAGCACTAGAATCGCCATGTCTCTGAAGCAAGCACTCGCCTTCGGCGCCATCCTCATCTTCGGCGCCGCTGTGGCCTTCCCAGAACCTCACAAGGGCATGATCGACAACGAGTTTGTGAGGGATGTTGGCGTCGTATTCAGGAAGCCCAACTTCCAGGGCGACAAGAAGTTCATCTTCGAGATCAAAGATGAGTCTGCATGCCAGGTTTTGTAAGTTCATAGCGCGCCCACTTCATGAGCTCAACCTGACATGGAACAGCGGCGCCGGCGACTTACCCTCCATCAAGATCTGCAAGTCTGACGTTCAGTGCAACTTCTACACTGTGAGCATTCCATCTTCAATGTTATTGCGCTACAACTAAGTCGGCCTAGGGCTCGAACTGCGAATTGAGTCAGTCAAACTACGCCATCGCCATCGGATGTGGCGACGCTGCTCAGGTCTCCACCCCGGTGGGCAACTACTTCAAGCACTACAAGTGTGGCAAGGCCGGCCAGCTTGGCCCCGTCAACCAGACCATCAAGACCGTTCCTCACGATCCTACTGCGGATGAGGCGGAGGCAATGGGCAACTAGGTGGGTCTAGTCCTCAGGGCTTTGTCATCCAGATCGACTGATTACTGCTCAGGATTTGCCCTCTCTCCAGCCCGTCGCCCTTGACCCTTGAAACCGCGCCCTCCCGATTATGAGTAGATCAACGCTTAGGAAAGACCTTGGCTCGAGTTTCGGCGACCGATATATGGAAGGAGATGGTGGTTACACGAGTGTGGTATAGAGATGGAATTGCTTGACGGCATGATTCATATCATCAAGTCGAATTTTCTCGGGTCTAGGTGCTAGATGTCACATGAATCAAAATGAACATATAAACATGGGACTCTTGAGTGTGACACAAAAGCCAATTTGTTCTGCCTAATACTTGATCAGCTACTAGCCTACGGAGTGAAATGATGTCTATCCGTTGACCTGACCTTATGGTGGCTCTGTATCACCTGGATAAGCGAAGCAGGAGTAATGTTCCGGATATTACGCACGATGCATGCTGACGCGAAGCAGATAAGCTCATCCAATCACGCAATCCTGAAGCGAGTATGACAATTGAAGAACGATCGAAGAGCAGAACACAGCTTGTGCCATTATCAAGTATACAGAAATCCGAGCACATCTCGACTCGACTATTCAGCGACCTCAACCCCTCGCCCTGGATCCTTGCAACGGAACCTGCATGCCCTCTTGTATCTCCATTCTTGGGCTAGGAATCAAACTCGCACCTTCTCGCTTCGGCAACTCGCCCACCTTCTCCCACATCAACTGCGTCTGTATATGTCCCGGCGTGATACCCATTTGTTGCGATCCCCAACGATACTGCCACAGTGGCAATATTTCGTCTCCTTCCGGCGCACGCTTCACATCGTAGTAGCATGCTATGTCGCCGAAACAAAGGAAGACGTAAGGGAAACCGTCCTATTCCTATTAGCCTACGTCCCTAGTAGTTTTAAGGAGGAATAATCTTAAGACATACGATAGTGTAAAGCTCGTCGTATATTTCTGCAGTATGTGGCTTCGCACAATTCCACGCAAAATCGTTCCCGCCATAGTGACTATCCGTATTGCGTTCCTGTGTGTCGTCTTCGAACGTGCAGTTGCCGTGCTTGCTGGACAGTGTGTATGGGTAGTCTTCCAGTCTTGAGAAGACGCCGCAGTCTGATGTGGAGTTTACGCCGATGATTTTGCCATGGTCGTTCAAGCAGCCGATTTTTGACTTCGGCGTTGCCGTCCGCCAGTCTTCGGATTTGAGGACGTAGATCTTGCCGATGCCCGTGAAGTCTTTTTGTTGGATGGCAGCGTGAGCGAGAGGCGCGAGGAAGAGGAGGGTGAGTGTTGATGGGATTGAGAAATACATGTTGATGTGTGATGCAGCCTCGGCTTTACTTGTTGAAGTACTTCAACCGCCAATTCGTGATGATGATGTTGCGATACCTCCAGCTCTTTATACCCACCTGTCTCTCAATGTCGCAACAACAAGCTATCACAAGCAAGGCGCGGCGACACCCGTTTCTCCACCGTCTTATCGATCACGCGTCCCGAGCTCTTCTCGCCGCTCGCCCAATGCGTTCGTCTGCCCCAACATTCATGCACAAAATAGATTGCTCTGTCCGTGCAACTCCTACCCCAGATCCTCGCAACCGTACACACAGACACAGACCGGGTATCGGATCCCCTCCTGTGCTCAGTTCGCGCAAATGCGTAAACGAGACTTCTCGCTTCCAAACGTACAAGGCCTGTACTGCGTGGAGAAATCTCCCCAACGATGCGACCGTTTAATATCAGGATAGCTGGTAGCTGGGGTAGAGTAACGAAGCAAGGGGTAAGGCAATTTACAAATATGTACCATTGGGCAAATGAACAGATTGCGGTTCGCCTGAACGCGATGTCGTGTAACTGTGCTGCAGGATGCAGAGCCACGTGCTTTGCGTGCTCAGAAACACGGCGAATCAAACAGGCAAGGATGATATTGGACGTAACGCGCGTGCGTGGAGCGGCTGCTGCGATGGGAAGGTTGGTTTTAGCCAGGACAGCCGGCAGTTGTGAGGAATGACATATGTCAGATCTCCGTCAGCGGGCGATGTCCAGGTTGGGCAGACAGAGTGGATGTAGAGGAGGCAGGGTTTGACGACGCGCTAGCGCGAATGCGGAATTGGCTCGGCTAGGATTACTGTCCTAGATGTGGATACCCGGACAAGACGAAATGATCTTGATCCGGATCATCATTTTCTGTAACAAGGTTTGCCTGTCAATCTTCTTCGAGAAACTATTGTTTCCGCTTGCGATTCTCTAGTCCCGCGAAGTCAAACTTTCGCTGTAAATAGAGCTATTGGTGCGGGTGTTTCCAAACATTAGCCTGTCTCAACCGTAGACCCTTCCTTTGCCGCGAAGGCAGCCAAGTCGTCAAAAGCCACGTCTCTCCCATCGTTGACCAGCATGTGCGAATGTCAATTTCCACGCCTGCATGAAGTCCGGACATTTGCGCAACCTCGACGACGAACACGGACTCCCGTTGATCTCCCGGACGATTCCTAGAGCTATTGGCCTCCGGTGCTGGATCTGGAATAGCGCTCGCATACCTTGCATATCACGTCGGTAATGGCTATCTGTTTCGAGTCCGGAAGCAATGCTCGGGTACAGCCGGACAGATTCAAGAGCAAAATACCGCTGAAAGAGAGGGTTCTGGTCGGACTTGGCGGCGTCATGTCCACCCTGGTCCGCTGGCTAGACATGCCTTTCACCCTGATCGCATGCGCGTCCTATGTCGTGTCTCCCGCAGTTCATTCGATATGCAGCTGTGCGACATGCAGCACGTGTATCAAATCCAAGCCACTCGCCTTCGTAGAAAGATTATGGACCGCTCTAGCCAAGCTGTGCTTCGCACCATACCATCTACCTGAGAAGCTGTGGCGCAGGATCTTCCCGCCGCCATGCAGTCACAACCGCTGCGAATTGCGGAGATACATGTCCCCACCTCCACCGTGGTACCACATTTTGAGGCCGTTCTATTCGCCGCTGGAACGCCGATTCAATACACCACAGCAACCCCAAACTCCATTCCCTTTCCTTAATCTCCCGCTCGAAGTGCGCATCAATATCTACCAGCATGTTAGCCAGGCCAATACCGCGCCCGGAATTCAGATCGCATCAAAGTGGAGAGCCGGAATGTCTACTCCACATTGCTGCGGGAATACAGCCGCTACCAGACTCGTAGCCGAACACGATGCACCAAGACGAGATACAAATATCCGGGGATCGGACCGAAGCGAAGACATTGTTTCGTATCAATTGAACGACAACGGGATCATCGCTGTGCATGCATCGCCGCCGCCGATAAACCTGCTGCTGGTTAACAGGCAGATGTATGAGGAGGTTCGAGATGCATTCTTGAGCACTGCGTCGTTCGAGGTGCAGCCGTTGACCCCGAATGAGGCGTGTTGGCGGCTGGATCAGAATATGACACCCACATACGAGGCGATCACGAAGTCAAAATATGCGAAATCCATGAGAAAAGTGCGCGTCAGGATTGATGTTTCGCGCTTCAGTATGGGTCGGCGGTGCAAGCGATTTGAGCGATCGAATGCGCAAGTGTGCACATTCGACGAAATCCGGCTACTTGAGTGCGTGGAAAGACTTCAGCCATTGGCTAAACAGCTTTGTGAGGTGCTGAAGGAGAGTGCGCCTAGCCTGAGGGTGATAGAGTTGTATTGGAATGATGACTTTGGGAGTGAAGTAGGAAGCGATGATTTGAAGTCACGGGCCAAAGTCCTTGCGCCGTTTGTCACACTTGATGGAGTCGACATTCAAATCGATAGGCTGATGATAGCACCAGAGGGCAGGAGAAGTGTATTGGCAATGGCGAGAGAATCGCTATGTGTACTATAATGTATATCTTCTCTCGATGCTGACCCAAATTGCGAGTAATTGAAAAGTCCATTACAGGCCCGTGAAGGTTCAGCTACATCATCCAGAACTTTTCATCGGTGGCGTGGAGCCCGGAAAGCTATATACCGTGAAGCTCATGTGAGGCTTGTATGGGTTGTCGACAGATGACGAAATGGAAGCCAGCAACTATGCCGACCGACGAATATGGCTTTCGTAATTGATCACAGAGAAACGGGATGAACGCATATAGCGAGTGCGATAAAATTGTGTATGCATTGGCAATCGTTCTCCAGCTGAATATATGTACATCATTCGAAGTTGTTCTCCATAATAGCCAAACGTTCATCCCCACTTAGACTTCACGGAGGTCAGAAGGGACAACAGTCCTCGACACCGTGGCACCGCCAGCTGGCTTGGAGAAGTATGCATCGACAGCGTATTGCCTATAGCGGTGAGTTTAGTTGAATGACTTTGTGGTATCGACCGGGGAACACATACTTTCCGTTAGAAGTGAACGTGTACACACCATCCACTTGAACCTCTTTGACGTTGTTGTCGAACGGCCTCACAGTGAACTCCAGAGTGCGACCGTCCGTGTTGTCGGCGATTTTGTTTGAACAATCCTTATAGATTGGGCCACTGGAAGGGGTGACAACAGAGCATATACCCGTAAGCTGAAGCTTGGGAACTGTGATGCCAGATATGGTAGCTTCAGGAGCACCGACGTCGAGGTTTGCATAGCCTGCATAAACCCAGTCGCCCGAGAACTGCGTGATGGACCAGGTGTAGGTGGATGGAATGGGAATGGCAAGGGCGGAGGAGATGGCCAAGAGGAAGCTGTATGAGACATGCATATTGGCGATGAGGCTTTGTTAAGACGAATGAGTACTGCGAGGATTGAGAGGTGAAGAATGGATTGCTTTGGTCTTAACAATTTGAAGAATTCGTTTCCTCTTTATGCTTTCTCCTGTTTGATTATTGAGCTCCCGAGAGCCGAAATGACGTGCAGCAGGATGCGCACATATCAAGTGATGCTCGGGTCAGGAGCCGAAAGCATCTCCATGCAGGGTCTCTTTTTGTAAGCTAGGTAGGGTTCAAGCAACTTCTGTTTAAAAAGCGCCGAAAGAGAGCAAGGTAGTGGTAGGGCCTGTTGTAAACATGTTTTTGATTCTGGATAAACGCAAAAGTTCCTAGTCGGGGATCTGCCCCAGATCAACATGCCTAATTTAGAAGGTTGTGTCCGAAGCTAGGCTGGGGATCAACGGGTGTCGGGCAATTGGCACTCCACACCATTCAAACGACCTCACAGCGACCGTCATTCGGCCGAGAGAAATTGCGCGATGACTATACAAGTACGTACAGTTGCCCCACCTGCACGAGTGCCTTCTTCGATTGTCAATTATCCTGGAGTTCCTATTCGTTATCATCGTTGAAATGATCATGCGAGGTCTTATTCACAATTTACAAATTTCCTGCGCACACGCCGTCTTCTAACTTTCAGAGTTTGAAGCTTTGCTTGGACAACTTTTGGCCTTGTAATAACTCCTTCAGATATCAATATTGGCTCTACGTAGGTACATTCCGCCAGACACCCGTATATGTGATAGCGCAACACGTTCACCCGCAATCATTACACTGATCGTTGGCAATAATATCGCTAGATAGAGCATAGGGCAGTTTACTAATAGCAAGAGCTCTCACGGAGCTTAGAAGTTCGGAACTAAGAACGTAGTGGCCAGCACAGCCTCAGCATTGCGACGCTCGTATGATTCTTTAGGGCTCATCTAATCTCTTCGATGCAGTGAAGGTATACAGCGTTTCTGTTGAATCAGATTTGGAGCAGCACATTCGTTCGAAGCATCATGCCATTGTCGGCTTCGAGGTTGCACGCCTATTGCTCGTCTCCCACTGTCGACAAAGGAAGAGGTAGTAAACGAACGCTCGAAATTGGTAGGAGAATATTTTAGTAGACCTAGTGCTTGTTTCACATATAAGCATTAAGGACAGACCGGCTCGTACCGCAATAATGCACCGAGGCGATTAAGCCGAGCGGTAGTATTACCTTTTCAAGCAGAACTAGGCCCAAAAAGGAAACTATCTATTGATGCCAGCATATCTCACGACAATCTTATCCATTCGGGCTTGAGCTTGCATTTGAACGAGCGACCGATGATGTACGGAAGTTCCCGAGGTGGTGTGAGTGGGGATTTGTCGCGTTCAAACGCCACCTATCCTTCTTAACAATAGATGCGAAGTGCAATACGCCTACTCGTCAGCCCGTATCACATCGTCACTAGACAAGTTCTTGATTGTCTTGCCCTGGACGCTGTTTGGCGGTCTTGCTCATCAACTTGGACAACCTTTTCCTTGATGTACCCACACATCTATTGCCGGATTTGATTTGGGAACTACGATCAGTCCCGTACAAAACATTCCCAATCTATCAGCAAGTCATTGAGAAGGTAATTGCAACCAGAAAACGAGCTGGACACCAAGGACCACCAAGATTTACAAGAGAAAACTAAGATGAAGCGACTTTACCAGCACCGTCAGTCAGAGTGATTTCGGTGGTTTGTTCGCTCTTGTTCACGTTTTGAGGGGTTTTGAGTATTGGTATAATTTTTACTTATCTGGAGCTTTGGTTGACCAGCACGTGTAGATCCTTCAGTGCGAGTTATACCGCCAAGTTTCCGTTGCCATGCTAGTGGAAACCGAAGACTGGAACGAGCTAGACACTACTTGGACTCTCGACGCTTCCTTGAAATGTCTGGGACGATGTTGTGATCAAAGTCCAAACTCCCTACACCTAATAGACTGACATCGATTTTCGTGATCCGTGAGAATTGTTGCCGCTTCTTTTGATCCTCGGTGGTTAGACGATCAGCCTCCCCTTGGAGTCGTGGTTGATGCGGCATTCGCGCGTTTTGCCCAAAGACTCTCGCTTGATACAATCGAGACAGATACCCTTGACTTGACAACAGACGGCCTCAAGATTGAGCTGTAGCTTGGCTTTGATGGCGCCGACTTGATTGCAACTACATGTCTGGAAAGTAGTCCTGTCACAATGCATAGCGGGTATCTCGTGCATACTGCTCACTTTGTCTTTGAATGACGTGACAGAAACTGGCTTGAGTGGCCACATGCCCACGCTGCGAAGACCGACTATGAGCGCGCCAAGTCTACGGCGAGATGCGTCACAAAACCCGAGGTTTCTCGTGATCTCACCGAGACATAGCTGTACCTGTTCTTCACCTTGACGCCAGTTGCTGCGAAGAGCGTCAAAAACGCTTGCTGGAAGGTAATCTGGTGAGAAGACCTTGATGTCTCCGCATTCATTCCGGGCGAGAAGGGCGCACGCTTCGTAGAATTCGATGGGCAAGTCCAAAGCGTAAGTGGCCAAGACCATCTTTTCGAAGTTCGCATTAGACACGATTCTTAGCAGCTGTGCTACCCAAAGCTTGCTCCAGGCTTGAACTGCCGCACCACACTGGTACTTGTCGGAGGTGATGGCGAAAGTAGCCAGCTGATCCACTGACATATAATCGGGAAGCTCTACTGTCTGAAGATGGGCGATCTTGCAGATGAGTAACATGGAATCTTGGTCGTCTTCCGGGAGCGGAACGGTACGTGGTGAGGCGGTCGATAGTGCTTGTCCTTCCGCGAACTTGCCATTGAACATGGCCTCGAACACCGGAGAAGCGTGACTGAGTATGGTAGAAGAGACTGACGCTAGCACTTTGCTTCCTTCCTCGCCCAACTCGAGGAGAACATCGCCACGCTTGGCGATGTCGATACGTGTTGCCATTGTTATGGTAGGAATTGCCTTTCGGATGCGCGAGTCTCGTGGAAAGGTTCGTCTATACCGTTGTTAACACACGCCTTCTGGAAACACGGGTGTATCAACTCACTGTGCTAAGACCAGTTGATGCGCTCAAAAGCCCATCAAGAGGGAAGGCGGGTCCGGTTGAGCGCGTCGATCGCGTCGTGTCGTAGAATCCGTGAAGCTGCGCAGACGAAGTTCTTTATACTGAGGTAACGCACTAATGGTAGTAGCGCCATAGCTCGCGGGCTATCGTGATGAGGTGAAAGTGAGAGTGAGTCCAGAGCCAACCCACGTCGCATTTACCGCCACACCTTGCGGCCGCTGACGTTTCTTCCTGCAGTCTGATTCTCAGGCATCCAGATGGACATGATGAGTAGTGCTGGAAGTCAACGATATATTATCGACGACATATTTGCCTTGAGAGTCCAACGCGTCTCTGCCTCCTGAAAGGGTATGATTCCATGGTGGTTGCTCATCTAGCCATGCTCAAGCAAACATCCGATCTGGTGAACTGGCAGGTATTCTTCCGGTCGATGACGCGCACCATTTGCTTTGGATTGTTCGGGTGAGGGACCAGAGCACTACTGCACCTTTGCAGCGCTGGTGGGACAACAGATCTACCCCATCTGCAGCTTCGATAACGAGCAGCGTAAACCGATGCGACTGCTGCAAGAGTAAGAACGAAAGCCTTCATGTAGAGGCCTAGAGGCCCTCGATGTTTTATAAAGGTTGTACTGCAGACGCAAACACCCGCGAAGGCAATTAGGAGTGTCCCACTGGAGATGTCAACGTGCAGTAGGAGTACATATCTAGGTCGAGCTGGGAGGGCATTAGGGCTCAGATGCTTAGAAAATGCATTGCCTGCGGGCATGCTTGAATCGAGCGGCGACACTCCGGAGCCCAACGCGCATCAACGCATCACATCCCATCCTGCAAAGAACCGTTCGGCCCCCATTTGAGTTCCCGCAAGAATGCAGCCTTAGTCCAGACTCGGGTGTGCTGTTTCATCTTGCCCGTCATTGGCTGCTGTGCCGCCTTCAGAAGTTACCCGCGCCGCTTTCCCATCCCTGCCATTTATGCCCCGCCAGCGAACCACGATCCCTCTGCTCGCGCGCTTGACATATCCAGCCCCAGAAAGGAAATTAGGCGCCCGGAAAGTACCTGCAAGATATGGGTCTGAGCCCAGCAGCGTGGTAAAAGAGAGGAGAATCAAACGTGGCGAGGCGGACTTTGTGGATGCGTGAGGCGCAGTTTGTGCGACGGAAGAGACAAAGAGAGTGAGTTCCCTGGGAAAAGGAACTTGTGTTCTTGAGGTCTTTGGTAGAATTACAGGTACATCTTCCGCCTTTTCTTGGAACATATCGCTCAACTGGACGGTTATCATGTTTAATCATTTCTTCTTGGCGACTTTACCTCTGCTTGGCCATGCTGCGTACTCCGATCAGCAACAGAAGCCGCTCCAGGACTACAAGCCAGATGTCGTGGTACCACTGAAGGTAAGTTGGTTGAGATAGAAGCCGACCACTTTAGTACGCGACTAATCGCTATACCAGCTCGATGATCGATTGCATTACTCCTTCGACCCAGTCTCAACGGGTGTCCGTGCAGGATCACTCGAAGCACTCCAGTCCGACTATGACAATGCTTTGCCAGATCCTATTCGGACTGTGACTATCAACATACCTATCGATGCGTCAACCTCAGGCTCGGTCGTCTTCAGTCACAATCAGGACCAGTCTGGCTCGCGCAATTCCGAATCATCCGTGTGGTACCTCTCCGACGGACGGAGTTCCGACATTCCATTGGACGACATTGGCATCAGAAAAGGTGGCATGGTCGGTATGCCCGCGGTCGGTGCTTCATTGACACTCGAGACGCCATACATTCACTTGCCGGCTGGTATTTTCGACGTCTTGCTTCAAGCAACGCATACTTCCTCCGAGCAGAATTTCGTTGCGGATTGTGGCTCTCTAGACATATTCCCAGATCTCGTTTTCGGGCTTCAACCGCATGATGAGGAAGACGACGAGGAGCGGGAGGAGATTATAGTCACGCCAGGACAGTATATCATGAGAACAGAAGCGGAGGAGTGCTTTCTTCTGGTGCGGAGCGCAGAGGAGCGTGCGAACGGCCGTGGTGATGCATCGCTGGGGTGGGCAGCAATTCGTGGGAAAAGTTTAGTCTTCGACCGGAGTCGACATCGGATGAAGTTTGCGCAGTAGATGAATGCTGACTTGGTAGGTTCGTTTGGGTTTGCGGTCGCTTTCAATCGTCTGCTAAAAGCGATAAATAGCGAGGAGCGCCTTCACGCGCACTGCTTAATTCCTGTATATGATTAATTGTTGAGTAAATTGACTACTAGAATCAAATTAGTTCGTCTTGTAGCTTTCCCTTCTTGCAAAACCTTGAAGATATTGTGTTTGTTCTACAGACGCTCTCGTCCTTGCTTGCGAGCTCTCCGGTGTGATGCAGAAAGGTCGCATTCTGCGCTTCAGACTCTTCCAATCGTTGAATATTTACATTTTGGTTTGCGTCTGAGATCGAGACGATAATTCTGGCAGGACGGCGCTGCTGGTGCTCAGAATCCGCTCTTGTCGCTCTCGTCGCGAGGAAATCGCCTACGAATTTGGGGAAAGTCTCCGCGGTCCGAAGTCGCTGCTCTGTGCAACAAGAGACTAACCGATACACAGCGACTTTGTGGATTGATCGCCATCATCAAACTTGCGCACCTCTCATGTAGCCGAAGAACCTGCAGACAAGAGAGATGCGCAACAGCATGGACAACAGCGAGACGATACTCACTATTCATTAAGGTGGATTTCGGGCGACTTATCATCTTGCCTGGTGTTCTCCAGCGTACTATTGCTCCGGTTTCACGCCCAAGAAAATATTGAAGAATGTCGTGCTTTAGCATAGCTGCGCGTTTTATCCGTGGCTTCCTCTGCTACTTGGGAGTGCGCTTTCTTCAAACCTGATGCGGAGGCGGTTCGCGACTGAGGCAGCGGTAAAATACGCTCGAAGGAAGGCGATTCCATGTCTGTCGACAGTACGCGTCACAGTGGCATTGAGCTGCGATGTATGTACATGTTCTTGTTGAAGATCCGGCGGAGGCACATGTCTATTAACTGAACTTGAACGGCAGTTGTTGTCGGATCGCTCAACCGCAACGGGAGAAAGATTGCGCAAGTCGGCGCTTGAAGATGTTTGGGACGCCAAACGCGAGCTTTGTGCGCGCAATTCGGGCACGTTCGGCCGAGTTACCTCCAGCCCAAATGCGCTTATGCCGAAGAATAACCTTACCATCCGCGATATATATGCGCTTCGACCACGTCAAGTGCGAGCTTAACGGCACAAATTCGCTTCCGCAGACGTGCGAGAAAGCACCGCTGCCCCTCCACAGCTCTTCGCGATCGGTCTGCCGCGGACAGCAATTGCACGTCTAGATTGCTCGGCAACGGACCCCACCTTCCTATGGAGTCGTGCACATGCCGCTGAGTATGATGTGGTGTAGCCTCGCCATGGAACTCAATTTTCCGCCTTGGGAAACCTTCTCCGATGGTATGGCTTCTCTGTGCGATCAATCATGTCTTCTATACGCGAGCTAGACACGAGGAATCACAGTTGTGTTTGCGGAGATGTACTTTGAGGCACATCTATCAACCTTAGAGCTCGACTTCCATGATTCCGCAGCGATCAGCAGTTTCGGAACGCGTTCGGAATGGCGACCATTCGGCAGCTACTGAGCTCACCCTGCAGCTCGTTGTGTCTCAATTTACGTATCGCCTGTGTTGTCTGCGCATGTCATTGGGCTCTAGACTTGCTACCATGATGGTCTACGGCTCTTGACAAGGGTTCGGGTCTATCGGCGCAGCTTGAAGCAGCTAAATCGGGTAAGATGCTAACAAAACTGCCCTGCGCGTAGTCGGACGTGTGGGCGCCATTGGACGCGACCCCGCACCATCTGCGATGCGAAGTAATTCCAAACATGACCGTCATTCCCGCGAACGGCACAGGGCGTTGCTTGCATGGGCCGCAGCATCATCAAGTGGGGAGGCTCGTTTTTGCGGCGCTGTACGACCCAAGCTTCGGGGCTTGAATGCTATGAGAGGCGCGTGGTGGGTACGCATTCGTATATAAAAACCCCTGGCGTACCCCTCAAATGCTCACTCACCTCATACACTTCCCTGCATCAAGATCAGTAACACATCTCGAAGCAGTTACTCGTCCTTCGGAGCCGCACAAGGTATACCCGTCCCCGCCCCTCCTTCACTACCCGGTCGATAGGCTGACAGATTCTTGCGTCAGATAGACGTACTCAAGTACCTGTCCGGCTACTAGTATATATTCCTCTACGGAGCCACAAGAATTGTTTATTCAATTTCTCAGACACAATGGTATTTCTCCGCTCTGCTTCTCGCCTCGCGCGCCCTACCTCTTCCATCCTCAGCGCACGCGCCGGGCCCCGATTGACTTCGTCACTACGACAACCGAATGCCTTCAGAACGCTAACGGCATCTGCTTCACAACAGGGCAAAGTTCTTCTCGTCCTATACGATGTAAGTGCAATTGTTGTCTCAACTATGCAACACCACTGACGACGTCATAGGGCGGTGTCCACGCTGAGCAAGAGCCCAAGCTTCTCGGAACCACAGAGAACGAGCTAGGCATCAGGAAGTGGATCGAGGACCAGGGCCACACACTCGTCACCACCTCAAACAAGGAGGGTGAGGATTCAGAGTTCGATAAGCATCTTGTCGATGCAGAGGTCATCATCACCACTCCGTACGTCTACCGGCAGGAGCTACCCCGCAATCGGCGCTAGAGCCCCGCAACACGCTTCGACCGTGTCGCGCTAGCGCTGCAGGGCTCCAACCATCTGAAGTGACATGGGCTAATTATCCGTCAGATTCCACCCTGGCTACCTCACCAAGGAGCGTCTCGCAAAGGCAAAGAACCTCAAGATTGCCGTCACTGCTGGTATTGGATCTGACCACGTCGACCTCGATGCCGCGAACAAGACCAATGGCGGTATCACCGTTGCTGAGGTTACCGGCTCCAACGTCGTCTCGGTCGCTGAGCACGTCGTCATGACCATCCTCGCTCTTGTCCGCAACTTCGTCCCAGCCCACGAGCAGATTGCCAAGGGCGAGTGGAACGTCGCTGAGGTCGCCAAGAACGAGTATGATCTCGAGGGCAAGGTCGTCGGTACCGTCGCTGTCGGCCGCATTGGCGAGCGTGTGCTCCGCCGTCTCAAGCCCTTTGACTGCAAGGAGCTTCTGTACTTTGACTACCAGCCCCTGTCCGCTGAGGTGGAGAAGGAGATTGGCTGCCGCCGCGTCGAGAACCTCGAGGAGATGTTGGCACAGTGCGACGTCGTCACCATCAACTGCCCACTGCACGAGAAGACACGCGGTCTCTTCAACAAGGACCTCCTCTCCAAGATGAAGAAGGGCTCATGGCTCGTCAACACCGCCCGTGGCGCCATCGTCGTTAAGGAGGATGTTGCTGATGCCCTCAAGTCCGGCCACCTCCGCGGATACGGTGGTGATGTCTGGTTCCCCCAGCCTGCGCCCAAGGACCACCCGCTCCGCTACGCTACCAACCCATGGGGCGGCGGCAACGCCATGGTCCCTCACATGTCCGGTACCTCGATCGATGCACAGGCACGATACGCCGCAGGTACCAAGGCTATTCTCGAATCGTACTTCTCGGGTCGGGAAGATTACAGGCCTCAGGACTTAATCGTTTTCAAGGGCGACTATGCCACCAAGGCGTATGGTCAGCGCAAGTGAGCATTTT
The DNA here is from genome assembly GCA_001748405.1 of Paraphoma sp. B47-9. Lineage (NCBI taxonomy): Eukaryota > Fungi > Ascomycota > Dothideomycetes > Pleosporales > Phaeosphaeriaceae > Paraphoma > Paraphoma sp. B47-9. Next base: position 180,748 of record BCLK01000143.1, read on the forward strand.
AGAAGTTTTTGAGCGTTTTCTTTTTCAACTGGACATTTGTCTTTTGAGTAGCTGGTTCCATTGGGGGCCGTTTGGGTTCTGTCTGGCTGTGTATACATGAATATATCCACTTGAACTCCACTTTGTGTTCTTCTGCTGCGATGAGACTTTCGATATAGAGTCCTTGTGGAGTGTGGGAGGTCGGGGAAATTTCTCGAAGCCTACAACAGCAAGACACCACTGGTGTACTGCCTTCGGATTTAACTCAAAGGTAAGGCGGGATGTCTTCACTGCTGCTGCGCGTTGACAACTCCGGCCGGACTATCCTGAAGGCCTCCGCAGGTGTTCCAGCTTTCGGCCAAAACCTTATGATATATCCAGAGCCTCCAGGCTCTCACATCAAGATGGTGCTTACTGCTATAGCATTGTTCGAATATCTTTGCAACACGCTGAAGGGGCATGAGTAGATGTCTCAGAGTGGGAGATGGCCAGCTTTGGCAATGGTGATGGGTATATGCGTGATGGGTATATGCAATGGTGTCAAGCGAACATGACCCTCCTGGTCCTATCGAGATATGCTTAACGCCTTCGAGACAGAGATCGCCGTCTATCGTCCTCAGCCTCATCGTCACTGTCATCCTTGAACACCTGCTCGAGGTCCCTCCCCACCCTCCGCTCCTCTTCCATCATGCTCCGTCGCTGCTCCAACGCTTCTCTCCGGCGCTGATCAATGGGGTCAAAGCCGACCATGCCCTCGCCCTCTTCGTCGTCGAACAGCTCGTCGTCGTTAGGGTCTCCGCTGCCATCCACGACACTGCGACCCCGGCCCCAAGTGGAAGGCATGAACAAGTTGTACAGGGCGTCCGACAGCTTCGTCCGCCATGATGTGGGGAAGTCGGTCACGCCAGCTGGCATGGGAAGGTACTGGCTGTAGCGGCTGCGGTGTCGGCGGACAAAGGGCAGGATGATGAGGGCTAGTAGGACATAGAGGATGGCGGCGAGGAACAGCGGAACGAGAATGGTCTGGCGCGTGTCAGCTAGACCCTTCAGCTGGAAACAACCACCACACTACTATCTCACCTTCAGAAAATGGGTAAAGCCCGCCATGGTTGCGGATACATGTGACGTGCGGGTGCTGCTGGGCTGAACGGGCGGCGGCGTCGCGCGGCCTTTTGTTCTCCAACGCGCGCTGACGCGGGCGGGCTTTGCTGAGCTGAGCGGCAGGACAGGTGGCCGCAGGTGGTGAGGGCGTTATATGCGGGTGCTGCAACTGCTACGCCACAGCTGCGAGAGGTCTACCTAGGCAATGCGAAGGCCGGAGAGATGTCGAGAGGAGAGTTGCGGCTGGCAGGGCTGCCGTCATGGGGGCGCCCAGACCATGCGCCACGTCCGTCTCAGAATAGGAGAAGGGTCGCGAAGCACACAACGGCCACCGACGGCCGTCTGAGCACCCGAAACACACATGCAGAGCCCATCCCGGTCTGCCCTCACGACAACCGTTCACTGCAGTAGGCCATGGTGACGGCCACACGCAGCACTGCACTCGAATACCACCTCCACCACTACCTTCACACGGTACCCATCGCCCGCTAATGCGCCCTCGCAAGAGCCGCTAGTGCTCGGCAACCTCCCGCCCTCACCTGCAGCCCGCGTAGTCTATCCCACCCTCCGCCAGAGCACACGTCCACACACACCGGACATAGACAGTCCACCCGCGGATTCCACGCCCGGCACGTCACGCCCCGCACTCGTTTCAGCATTCCTCACCGCGAGGACCCGCCCCTCCAACTGTCCCACTGTGCATATACACCACGACTCGCTGCTATAGAGAGCATTCAATAGCAGGAGGGCGAGGGCCTCGTCTTGGGCGTGAGAGCATTTGACGCGCATAGGATGGATGGCAAGGGCCGGCAGTCTTCCGCCGGCAAGTTCTTTGGCCGCCACAGACACAAGGACAAGGAAAAGGGCCCCAGCGATGCGCGCCTCACACAACCGCCCACCGACAGCCCGCCCGGCAGCGCCCACGGCTCGCAGACGTCGCGGCACTCACATCGCCACAGCACATCGGCCGCCTCGATAGACCGCCCCGTGTCCATGACCGCCGAGGGCATCTTTGCGCGCGCCGGGCCCATCTCAGCCATTGAAGCAGAGCCGCTGCCGCACCACCTCAACAAGGGCGGGGGAGACTTCCACCAGTACCCCGTCTTCAATCCCTCCATGCCGCCCCAGAACGGCTACGCCAACGCTGGGCCCCCGCGCCCGCCCGCGCACTCGGCAGGCACCACCATCGCGTCGAGCCAGCCCGGCGACCGCGGCGTGTCGATGCAGCAGTGGGGCGCCCGCGAGAGCAGCAGGAACGGCAACCCCTCGTACTACGCCGCCACCGACTCGTCCGCCAACACGCGCGCCTCGTCCGACCAGGCGAGCATCTACAGCAATGACTCCAAGACCCGCGCCTCCAATGCCTTCGCCCCGCAGAACCCCTCGCAGTCGTCCTTCTCCTCCATCGGCCTCGACTCTGGCAGCCTGCTCCCCACCGCCGCATCCACGCCCCGCGACTCGCACCGCCATCTGCTGCACTACGGCTCCGCCTCGCCGTCCTCGTCCACGCCCTCGCTCGTGCAGCAGACGTTCAGCATACAGCGCCCGCCCGACCATGTCATCGAGAAGGAGTTTATGAATCTGATGGTGAAGCGCGGCTGGAAGAGCTTGCCCGAGCAGGCCCGCCGCCAGATGGAGGCCTACAAGATCGACAAGAAGTGGACGCTGGTCTACCAGGACAAGCTGGCCGAGTTCAAGCACGACGAGAAGAAGCGCCAGACCAACCGCTCCACGTACATGGGCGGCGCACGCGAAGACATCCTGATGCGCGCAGAAGAGGAGGGCTCGCCCGAGTGGTACGTCAAGAAGGTCATGGACAACTCCATCTCCATCAAGCAGATGTCGAGTCTCGAGATCAGCCTGCGCACCCAGCCGATTGCATGGGTCCGCACCTTCATCGAGGCCCAGGGCCAGATCGCGCTCACAAACGTGCTCTCCAAGATCAACCGCAGGAAAGGAACCGGGCCCGCGCCTCCTCCCAGTGTCCTGGCACAAAAGGCCGAGAACGACATCGAAAGAGAGTATGAAATTATCAAGTGCCTGAAGGCGCTTATGAACAACAAGTACGGCGCGGACAATGCGCTGAATCATCCGTCCATCATACAGGCCCTGTGCGGCTCTTTGACCGCCGCGCGACTCAACACCAGAAAGCTAGTCTCAGATGTCTTGACTTTCCTCTGCCACTGGGGCGAAGGCAGCGGGCACGAGAAGGTGCTCCAGGCCCTCGACAACCTCAAAGCGCAATATGGCGAGAGCAGCCGTTTCGACGCCTGGATGCGCATTGTCGAGGTCACCGTCGACGGTCGCGGCAAGATGGGCTCCATGGTCGGCGCGTCCGACGAAGTCCGCAGTGGAGGTATCGGCGTTGAGAACCTGCTCATGGAATATGCGATTGCGACACTGTTCCTCATCAACATGGTCGTGGATGCACCGGAGCGGGATATCCAGCTCAGGATGCACATCCGTGCGCAGTTTACAGCATGCGGCATCAAGCGCATCTTCCAGAAGATGGAAGGCTTTCAGTACGAAGTCATCGACAAGCAGATCGAGCGGTACCTCAATAATGAGGCCATTGACTACGAAGACTTCCTCGAGCGCGAGAACAACTCCATGGTCGACAGCGTCGATGGTGACGCCAAGGACCTCAACGATCCGAGCCAGATTGCAGACGCGATCATGCAGAAGATTGCAGGTAGTCGAACAGAAGACTACTTCCTGTCGGCCATGCAACACCTTCTGTTGATTAGGGACACAGAGGGCGAGGATCGACTGAAGATGTTCCAGCTCGTAGATCAGATGCTGAGCTACGTGGCTATGGACCGCCGACTGCCAGACATGGATCTGAAGCAGAGTCTGAACTTTACTGTTCAGTCGCTGCTCGACAAGCTGTATACCGATGCCGAAGCTCGTCAACAACGAGATGAAATGATCGAAGCGAGGCAAGTCGCAGATTCGGCCATCGCTGAGCGTGACGAGGTCAAAGCACAGCTCGAACTGGGCGCCGATGGGTTGGTCCAGAAGCTCCAGAAACAGCTTGCTGAACAGGAGCGCATGATCGAACTTCGGGGCAGGCAGGTTGAGCAGATGAAGGCAGAGCTTGCCGAGACGCAGAGAATACGAGCGCAAGAGCTTCAGCGGAATGAGCTGGAGACTCGCGAGCTATATCTCATGCTCAGGGACGCACAAGATGTTGCGGCGTCTGCATCGAAGAAGGGCGGCAAGGAAGGCTTAGGTGCTCAAGATCCTGCGCAGATGCAGGGTATCATGGATCGCGAACGCTTGATGGGTAGACTCGAGATCCAGCTTCAGCGAGCCAGGACACAAGCCACACTGGAAGGCAAGTCGTTACAGATGCAGCCGAGTGAGAAGCTCAGAGAGTTACGAGAAAAGATGGAGGGCACAATGGGCGAGCAAACCCAAGCAGGCTTCGAAGGCCTTGAGCCCGGCTCTTTCGGCTCCGTACGGCGCCAGAAGAGCGTCGTTCCCCGTCGGAAGCCACTACCAAACCTCCCTGGAGAAGCCGGCGACGACGATGCCATGTCGGATGTTATGGAAGATGACGACGACGTTATCATCGAGAAGCCTCGTCTCATCCAAATGCACAAGCCGAAGCTCAGCGCTTCAACGCAACAAGCGCTCATGGGCGAGATTGCATCAAACATCAAGCGCTACGACGACTCCGACGCAGAAGATGCTGGTGATGGCGTTACGACTGGTCCATCACACCCAAGCCTCGAGTCTGATTCTCCAAAGACACCTGCAGATGGCGAAGCTGCCAAATCCGCCATACCTCCTCCACCACCGCCGCCTCCTGGTGCTCTCGGTTTCCCTGCTAATATCCCTCCGCCGCCGCCTATGCCCGGTGTTAATGCTAATATTCCTCCCCCACCGCCGCCACCACCAGGTATGCTTGGATTCGCTGGTCCTCCAGGCATACCTCCACCACCTCCTATGCCGGGTATGAAAGGCCCGCCAGGAATCCCACCTCCACCGCCTATGCCTGGGGACGGCAGTATGCCACCTCCTCCGCCACCACCGATGCCTGGTGGCAAAAGACCCGGCTTCTTACCAAAGCCGGGCTTCCATGGTGCACCCAATGTGTCACTATCTGGGCCGCGTCCTAAGAAGAAGCTCAAGGCGCTTCATTGGGAGAAGGTCGATTCGCCGCAAACAACGGTTTGGGCCACACGCGGCCTCACTTCTGAGGAGAAAGAAGAGAAGTACCAGGAGCTGTCCAAGAAGGGTGTTCTCGAGGAAGTTGAGAAGCTCTTCATGGCCAAGGAGATCAAGGCAATCGGCAAGAAGGCAGGCAAGAAGGATGAGAAGAAACAGATCATCTCGCGTGACTTGATGCACAACTTCCAGATCAGCATGGCCAAGTTCTCATCAGTTTCGGTGGAAGAGTTTGTGCGACTGGTCATTCATTGCGATAAGAGAATTTTGGACGACCCGGTAGTCATGGAATTTCTTCAGAAGAACGATTTCTGCGACATCCCAGACAACACCGCGAAGCTCATGGCTCCCTACTCGAAGGACTGGACTGGACCGAATGCAGGTGCTAGCAAGCGCGAGCAAGATCCTAGCGAGTTGACACGAGAGGATCAGATCTACCTCTACACTGCATACGAGCTGCACGGCTACTGGAAGAGCAGAATGAGGGCACTCGCGATGACTCGCACATATGAGTCCGAATACGATGAGGTCTCGAACAAGCTTCTAGAGATCTCGCGTGTCTCTGAAAGTCTAAGGGATTCGACTAGTCTGATCAGTGTTCTTGGTCTTATTCTCGACATTGGTAACTTCATGAATGATGCCAACAAGCAGGCAAACGGATTCAAGCTCTCCACCCTCTCGCGTCTCGGCATGCTCAAGGATGACAAGAACGAGTCTACGTTTGCCGACCTCGTCGAGCGTATTGTGCGCAATCAGTACTCTGGCTGGGAAGGTTTCACAGACGAGATCAGCGGTGTCATTACGGCACAAAAGATCAACGTGGAGCAGCTTGTCCAGGACGCGAAGAAGTACATTGACAACATCAAGAACATCCAAGCGTCGCTTGATGCTGGTAATCTGTCTGACCCTAGCAAGTTCCATCCCGAAGACAAGTTCACGATCATTGTGCAACGAAGCATGAAGGAGGCGAGGCGGAAGTCAGAGCAGTTGCAAGTCTTCTTGGAGGATATGCAGAAGAGCTATGACGACATCATGGCGTTTTACGGAGAAGATCCGACAGATGACAATTCGAGGCGCGAGTTCTTTGCGAAGTTGGCTAATTTCGTGCAGGAGTGGAAGGTACGTCTAACACACACGCAAACACAAACCGCTTGCTAACATACGCACAGCGCTCCAAAGAAAAGAACGTCGGCCTCGAAGAACAACATCGCCGCAACGAAATCTCCATGCGCCGCAAACAACAAACCATAAACCCCCTTTCACCAACAGCTTTATCTTCCGACTCCGACGCGCCCAAGTCGCCTGCCTCCACAGGCGCCATGGACGACCTACTCCAGAAACTTCGAGCCGCGAAGCCCGAAGCCCGAGACCAACGCGACCGCCGTCGCCGTGCCCGCCTAAAGGACAAACACCAGGTACGCGTAGCCAGCGGCCAGAAAATCCCCGAACTCGGCGTCAACATGGAGGAAGAAAATCCCGAAGGCGAAGACGGCGCTCCAGCCGCCGCATCCACAGCCGAAGGTCCCGACAGCGATGCTGCACCGCCCACAGCCACCGCTGCCGAAGTCGACATTGCAGACCGTGCAGCCGCCATGCTCGAGGGTCTACAAGGCGGTTCCTCGCTCAACAAGGACGGCTCGCTATCTGTCCGACGAAGACGCGAAAGCGCAGATACGGAGCGCCAACGACGCCGTAATCGAAGACAGCAGGCGAGTAGTACCAAGACGGACGATGAATCGCTCATGAGCCCTCCGATCCCTGAGGAAGGTGTTGGGAATGGAGATGAGGATGAGCAACCTACAGGGCAGGGCGAGGGTGAGGAAGAAGGTGAGGGGATTGGCAAGGTGGTGATTAGTCCGCCTAGTCCGGAATTGAAGGCGAGGGAATTACCTACGCCGCCGCCGGAGTGAATGTAGCCTGCCTACATAGCTTAGCTGCGAGACGAGATGTTGGTACTGTTACTGTTGTTGGATGAATTTCGATACCCGCTATTTCGCAACTTCGCAAATTCTGAGTCCTATTTTGCGATCGACGAAGGCTATTTTTATATAGTGTTTGTAATATTCGATATGATGATCTTGTCTCGTGTCTAGCATTGCATTGCATTGCATCGCGGAGTTGTGGGCTGGTTGCATAACTGGTTGGGTGGGGTGCGGGTGCATTGATGGATGGTATCGGATGGGGTGGGATGCGCATTGAAGGAGGAGTAGGCGAGATTAGGGAATAATGCAATGCATAAATGTTTATTACTTCACACGCTCTAATGTCTTTGCGAAGTGATACCTTCGTAGAGAGCTTTGACCTTTTTCAACAAGCAGTGAAAGTACTTACAAGGCGGGTGAGGAACCCAATTGCGTTGATACCAAGGCCAAAGCTTTTCGATTCCTTAGATGCTTTATCTCGAATATTAAGAATGGGTTCTCTAAGGTAGAGAGATGTTGATTATATTAGAGTAGATTAGTAGAGTAATCATGGAATGAATGGTCTTCTCACGGTTTCGTTGTCCATGTGTCCTCGCGTGGCGGCCTTTGATATGGGAAATAGAGACTATTGCACAACTCGTGGATGAGCTGGGTGGATACATGGACTTGTGAGGAAGAGGACGCTTCGGGTTGGCTTGTTGGAGGTTTTCACGGTCGGTGCTTAGAATCGGTGTCTTTGATGGCGTACTCAGGTAGTATGGAATGCTCTACAAGGTTGGCGCTGTCCGTTTGTAGTTCTGGATGAATGGTGGATCAGTAGTGAATAAGACTAAGCCGCGTCATACCGTTCCAGCCACCTATAAGACCCACCAGGTCTCTCGCTTAGCTGGACTATATATTCCCTATTGACCGGCTGCGACCTCTTTCTTTTGATCATGTCTTTCAACTTTCCCAAACATTACTCCAGCGACCTCACCTATCGACCACGCCCTACACTCCTCCCTGACTCACAGGCTTCAGGTGCTACGCATATGTCGCCACGGGGGCCACTACGCAATAACAACCCTCCTTTGCTTGGTGGTCATGTAGAACACCTCGGTGTACCTGTATGAGTCCCACGGACCGAGGATATAGTGTGCGCAGCCTCTCCACCTGCGCTGAGGCCCGGCAGCTGTGCTACGATATCGATCTGCGGATTCGCGTTCCAGATCAATATTGCAGTACGGTATACCGAAACAGGATGAAGAATGTCGTGGAGCTACTCGTACACACCAATGTACAATGTGTCCTTCAGCGGAGTCGCTTCGGGGACTTAGTTCTTGGATGGACACTATATCGCGAGACGGACGTGAGCATGGTTCGACCGCCGACGAATTTGCGACAACGATACGAGGACGGTTGCTTGTTGGTAGGAATCAGAGTCGGGTTTGGGAGCTGTTCAGCGGGCCCAGATGAGTATCTCCCCTTGCCTTTTACATTCTGCCCTTTGCCTTCCCCCACCACGTCACAGTTCCTACCCACTTCATTTCCCTTTCAGCCCTTCCCCCCATTGGAGTCTACCTCTAAGCTCATGATTTCTGCTCCTTCATAACACCCACATATACACGATTCTGACACTCCGTCTCACACACTATGTTCCGAAAGGAACATGGTGGCTGCACTGCTGCGCCCAGCACGTTTGCAAAAAGCCTCGCGTGACAACGCGACAACACTGGCTGGGCGGATTCTGTTGTCGCAATCGACGCGGTATGGTCTCTATTTCGGGATCAGCTTTCTTTTCATTGACTTTCGCTGCCTGTGGTAGCGAGTCGAAGAAGAGTGTTCTGAACATGTTTAGGGTGAGCTGTCGCTGAGATGTCACAAGCCAGCTGGCGATTGGAAACGAAATCTCCAGGTCAGGCGACGCTCGAGGTCAAGAGATGTAATTTGTATAAAATGGTTGATAGCTAAATATTTTGATAGCTATCAAGTTGATGTGTTTAAAGTAAATTAAAATTCAGTAAGCTCTACTAAAGGTTCGATGCACACTCTCATGTATATACAGGGGTTGGTCGTTGGTCATTAGTCACTGGTCATTGGTGGGAGATTAGGTCATTTCTGATGCCACGACGTTAAGCATCAAGTCGTGGTTGTGGCTGTAGTCGATCTCGATGTCCACGATGCACACGCCCTCGTAGGCCAGCGCCTCCTTCATGACGGCCTCCAGATCGCCGGCGCTTGTGACACGCAGGCCCTTGGCACCGAACGCGTCGGCAAATTTGACGAAGTCTACGCCGCCAAGCTCGATACCGGAACTGCGACCGTACTTGTCGACTTCCTGGAACTCGACCATGTTGAACTTGCCATCGTTCCAAATGAAGTGTGTAATATTGCAGCCTTGCTGAACGGCGGTAGCAAGCTCCTGGCTACTGAACATGAAGCCGCCGTCGCCGCTGATGCTTACAACCTTCTTCGATGATGGAGGGTTCTGGCTGAGGGAGGCACCAATGGCCCACGGCAGTGCGACGCCCAGAGTCTGTTGGACATTGGACATGAGAAATGTGCGGGGCTTGTACGAGTAGAAGTAGCGGCAAAGCCAGATGTAGACACTTCCCACGTCGGAGATAACTACTGTGTCCAGGTCGATCATGTTTTGGAACAGTCTGATGAAGTGTAACGGGTGGATAGGTCCAGTCGGTTTTCCCAGGGCCTCAGGACTCTCGACCCATGATCGCATCTCCTTGTGTATGGACTGCCCTGCTTCAGTGAGCTGAAGGCGAGAGACGGTATCCAGCCTGTCAGTGAGCTCATTCACGTTGGCGGCCAAAGCTCCGATGACCTCGACCTTGGGAACGTAGTTTGCAACAACATCCGCAGCCTGAACGTCGATGTGCAAAATTGCGTTGTTGCGCGCATTCCACAGGTTCGCATCGTATTCAGCTTGGTCTAAACCAACGGCGATGACAAGATCGGCCTTTTGCAGCAGCTGGTCACCTGGCTGGTTGCGGAACAGACCAATGCGGCCGTAGAAGAGGTGAACAAGCTCCTTGGAGATGGCTCCGGCAGCCTGGAAAGTCTCAATGACAGGGACGGGGTGCTTCTCGAGAAAGCGGTGGACGGCGACAATGTTTTCGTCGCATTCAACAGACCGCATCCCCAAGTACAAGACTGGTGCTTTCGCCGAGGCAATGAGGTCCGCTGCGGCTTGGAGACTCCCTTCTGGACCCTTACCTAGGCTAGGAGGCAAGAAAGAGGCTGCAGGGAAAGACAGGATCTTTGAAAAGCTTTTGCCGGGGGTCATGATGTCGATAGGGAGGCTGACGGCGGTAGCACCGCGAGGAGCTCTTAAAGCGACGCGGAACGCATCGAGCATGATCTCGGCGACCTGGTCCTCGACCACGGCGGAAACGGCCTTCTTTGTGACGGTACCGAGCAGGTCAACTCCGCGCAGACTCTGATGCGTGCGCTGGAGTGACTGCGAGCGCTTGACGTCTCCGACGATAGCGACTACTGGCAGACCCTCATCGTTTGCAGTGACGAGGCCGGTAACGAGGTTGCTGGTACCAGGGCCGGAGGTAGCGATGCAGACACCGGGAATGCCGGTCATCTTGCCAACGGCCGCAGCGATGAGTGCAGCATTCTGCTCATGGCGACAGACGACGAGCTTGATATGGGGGTGGTCGAGAAGTCCGTTGAAGACGGAGTCAATCTTGGCGCCGGGCACGCCAAAGACGTACTTGACGCCGGCGGCCGCCAGCGAATCAATTAGTATGTCGACTGTGTCCTTGGACATGACTGAGGACCGGAGGCTGTATTATTCGATAAGGTCTAGGTTGGATTTATGCTTCAAATAAGTTTCTGACGAGGATGAAGGCCGGAATCTCGTAGTGCTTTAATCGTGGTGTAGATGATTTCGCTTGGTTTTCAGAGTATTTCTTGTTACTAGCTTAGGTCATGATCTTATATTCTATTGCGCGTGTTGGCGTCGCGAATTGAATTCTTAGGATCGTGCGCTAGACATTCCGGAGCCTCCGTGTGCTCAAATGCACCGACGTATGTTGAGGCTGAGGTCATCGACAAGGGTCGGAGGGAGCTCGGTATCCACTCCGAGAGAACCTGGTACAAAGCCAACGCTTGCCGCAAGCTGCAGGTGGTAAGCGAAGTCCTTACTCAGCGACTTCTTTCCATCGTCCACCTTTCAACGTGTATCTCGTCACTTCAAAAACAAGAGCGACTACCGTGCCTAACCATTAGATGGGGACTTATCATTATGTGCTTCCGGACGAGCCGACAAGTCGGGACCGAAGGCTTAGATAAGGTCCGGGACGCAGAAGCAGCGGTGGCGCAGGTGGGTCTATATACGCAGTTTTCATCCACTCTTAAATACATAATTCTGGGAGATTGTGTTGATTTTCAGCTTTCACGCCAGCATATGCAGCGTTGTCACTCCCACGATAGCGATTACCTTTCCCTCCCAACCCAGAACCACATCCGCATCGACAACATCTCGCAACCATGACTGCACCGACCTTGTACAAGGGTCATCTAACCGGGCACTTTCATCGCAAACATAAAGCCTACAAGCCGCGTGTCGACTCCATGCCAAAAGCCGCGCCAACAGACATGCTGTCGGGTCTGGCTCTCGAGGACGCCATCTTGTTCAATGCCACGCGAAAGATCGCTGACCCTCCAGATAAGGTCCTATTCCTAGGCATCCTCGGTGGTATTTGGGTCGGCATTGGTGGCATCGCCGGCATCAGCGGAGCAGGAGGCGTTCCTGAAGCTGTGCGCGCGCAGTGGGTGTCCCTGCCAAGATTGATTCTCGGAGGGTGGTTTGTGTTTGGTACGTGACCTGCAGGTCTTGCCTTGGGACTCGAAGAAACTCTCTAATAGAAGACAGCACTTCACTTCATCACCATGTTTGGTGGTGAGCTGTTCACTGGCAATCTCATGGTCCTCGGACTGGGTATATCAAACGGAGCCTCCAGTACCAGCACGTCACTGACTATGAGAACAAGGTCTTATGAATAAGAAGGTTCCTTTCTGGATAAGCATCCGGCATACCATTCTTGTGTACATTGGGAACTGGGCTGGCACGCTGTTTGTCGGTTACTTCTTTGGCTACCTCACCGATCTCCTTGGCACTCCTCAGTATCGATCATACCTGAATGAGATCGTTGTTGGCAAACTCGAAGGACCTAGTAAGTACTCTTTCCCCAGTCTTATTCCGAGCTAGTCTCTGTGCCGGTACATGTGCTGTACCTTCAGCTTTATACACTACATTACAGGAACCTGAATATCTTCAATGTACTTTCCAACGTTATTTTGTCGTTTCAAAATGCCCTGAGAGTAACTGGCCTGCTAACAGCTTACTGAAGACTGGTACCAACTCTTCCTTCGAGCTATTCCAGCAAACATGATGGTGTGCATGGCCATCGTGCTTAGCGTGGCCTCTCGCAGCGCCACTGGCAAGATGATCTCTCTCTGGTTCCCAGTCGTAATGTTCGTTCTCAGTGGATATGAGCACTGCGTTGCCGATAGTACGTAATAACTACAATGTCGGCCTAGGTGCAACTTCAGACTAACGAATAGTGATAGTGATCTTCTTAGGTGTTGGTCTGATGTACGGCGCGCCTTCGACCATCGGCCGTCTCTGGTACTGTCAGTCGGCCGCCGTCTGCGGCAACCTGATCGGCGGAGCCCTCTTCATCGGCATGGTAGCTCACCTGGCCAACCACTGGAAATCCCCTATCTTCGCCACCAGAGAGCCTGGCACTGGTCTTGCGCATGATGTAGAGAGCACTCGCCACCGTGGGGAGAAGGACGAAACACCCAGTTCAACTCCAGACTCGAATAGCAGTGCGTGTGACATTAGCGCCGCTGCGCCTGCTTGCGAGCCTACCTCCCCAAGAAGAGAGATGGCGGAGACTGGCGACACCGTTCGCCCTACGCAGCAGGCTGTCAATGGTCGGATTGTGCATCATCCTAGTATGTTCAGATCGATGCAGCCCGGCGATGACATAGTATAAGTCGCCGTGACCAACGCACTGCACATTACTGCATATCTTCAAAGCCTTTTTAAACTGTACATTAGCCCAATCATTTCAATTTTCTGATTCAGCGTGTGGCATAATTTCAGCTCGCATTCCCTCTCAGCAATTCTGACACAGCGCACCAGTCGCCACACAACAGGTCGCACCACAATCTATAAGTTGAGATGAAATCTACAACATAATGTACGTTAACACATAATCGCCATTGTTGGTTGGGTGCTCCCACATCGTCAGGAAGCCGTCGCGTTTTCAATTGACACCTTGACGGTGTTTTTGCCACTTGTCGCAGACGGCGATTTTTCTGGTGAGTTAAGCAAGGACAAGTACTCATCCTCGATTGACTGCTAGTAGCTAAATCCACCACCGGCCGATGATGAGCAAAGCAACTCGGTTGCAGCTGCGGTGGCTGACGCACCATCCCGACTTCGCGCCGAGAAAGAAAAACACCCCGGTCGCGGGCAATCCCGAGCTCTCGCATCCCACCACAACGTCATCGACCATGTAAGCATCGATTTGGGCTGGTGGACTCTGCTGTGCGCCCGCGAAATTCCGTTCACTATTCGAGTATTATTCAACTGCAATCCATCGCGGCTGTCGATATAAGCAGTTTCACGCGCCTGTCTAAAACCTCGCTTTCCTGCTTCGACCCAATCGCCATACACAATCACCAATCGCAACAATGTCGAAAAATGTGTTATATCAGTACTCCGTCATGTCCGCTCTGATGAGTGGCGCCGCCTCATCGGGAGTGCCCCTATCACACATCCTCCAGCATGGTAACCACGGCCTGGGAACTTTTAAGAGTCTCGAGGGGGAGATGGTTATGTTGGATGGCCACATGTACCAGATGAAGTCGGACGGATCAGTCACCCCCAACCTCGAGCGGGACCACAGCGACTGGATATCTCCCTTCGCCATGATAACTCACTTCGAACCCACCATCACTACCAAAGTCACATTCAGCAGCAAGTCTGACCTTGCCGCAAAGATCTCGGCGTTATTCCCGAAATCTCAGAACTACTTCCTCACCTTTAGGATAGACGGCGAGTTTCAGCAAGTTGGCGTGCGGACAGTCGGTGGCCAGCTCAACCCACATGAAAAACTCACCGACGTCGGCAAGCGTCAAACTACACACACCTTCCCATCGATAAAGGGTTCCATCATCGGGTTCCGAACTCCAGAGTACTTTCAGGGTATCAGCGTCGCAGGTGACCACATGCATCTCATCTCCGAAGACAGGAAGTTCGGCGGGCATCTACAGGCTTGCGAGGCGTCTGGCGAGGTCACGCTCAGCGCGGCGACAAATTTCCACTTCAATGTGGAGTTCCCGGACCACGATGAAGACTTCAGCGAGGCTGACCTTGTTGTCGACCATGAAGGCATTCAAAAAGTCGAGGGTTGAGATGTGTTCAGCGTGCTGAGTTTCATAATATCACCAGCGCGCACGACGGCAACAAGTTGACAGTTCGACTCGTATCTTGAACTTTTTATGGGTAGATCGGTAATATATGCACTAGGTCACAGCGAGCACGGGGTCCAGATAGTTTAGGCATGATTAGAAGTCTTCCAATGTATGAGGTAATGAACAATAAAGGTGCTGATATCGTCGTGTACATTAGCTCTCATAGCATTGGTAGCATAGGTGTGGCGCCGCAGAAAGGCCACTAATCGCCCAAACCCGCAATTTCGTCAGTTCGTGAATAGCTTCTAACAGCCCCTCGTGGAGTACCTCGCACCCACGAAGTAAAAAAGAAACGTATAGGCGGCAAACCACGATATAAATATGTAGACATTACCATGTACCAATACATACTGTACATAAATAAGATTCATACCACCATGGCATGCTGGCGCCTTACAACGCCTCCCAATGCAATGAGATATATTCTCCTCTTTTCCTTCATACTCTCCAGCGAAAGGTACCACCACTACCACTTGAGCCGATCAAACAAATTCGCGCCCTTGATCTCCCTCTTCCTGCTACCTCCTGGCAGCGCACTCGTGCAGTCAACCAGCCCACCACCGTCGACACCCAGCATGCTCATCTTCGTCATCGCGCTCACGAACGCTAGATCCCATGCGCCCTTGCTCAGCGCAAATGTACTGAAAGGGATAGCTGTAATTGGGTTTTGAGCAACATTCTTATCGGCTTCTAGGGTAAATGGGGCTTTTCCAGACTTGGTTTCCTGGTAGAATTTGTTGTCCCATTTGCCCACAGTAGAGTCGAGAGATGCTCCAGCCTTGGCCGGATCGACACCGCGTTGTTTGGCGGTTGTGTGCGCGCCGATTAGAGCGGCGAGGTCGATTGGGGAGAAGCCTTTTGATGCTGTGAAGCTCGTTAGTAACCTGATCTACATCTAGGAATGACGTGCTTACCAAAGAGCTTGACTAGATCACCGCCAGCCATATTATGAGCTGGAAGTACACCCAAAGCATTGGCATTGCTGCTGTCCTTACGACCGACTTTGACCGGCACGGTGGGACCGCCGGGACATGTCTTAATCGCGTGTGCAGCAGCGAATTGGATGAGATCGGCCATTCCGACTTTTTTCTCGTTGGCAAGGTTGCCTAGATTGCCGCATAGTCGCTCCAAGCCTCTGTTCTCAGGGTTGGCGCACTCGTTGGCAAGGATCAAGGATCCGTCGCATGCGCCGTTAAAGCAGTCGTGAAATGCTCCTCGGATAGCAGCACGAGCTGCATCTGTACATTCGCCATCTGCCAGGAATTGTGCCGTGAGAGTAGTTGAGATTTCGCCCCAGACGGGCGGACAAGTGTTGCTGTTGCTGTTCTTGCTAATCATACCGCTCAACCAACTCGTGACGGTCCCAACCGTCCGCTTGGTGCTTGTGACTGCAGATCGAGCTTCATTGGCAATGTCGATTGCTTCGGCTGTGTTGGCTGCCACCAAGGCAGTGACGAAGAAAGGTGAAATATACATTATGGATAAGATGTGAAGTAAGATCCTATTGGGGAACGAGAGACGAGTAGGATGCTAGGATATAGTGAAGAGCGAATGGCACCGACCCGACGATAACGACAAAGCAGGAATGTTCCATCTTCTTATACCATCTGATCGACCATCAGTGAACGAACGAGAATAGAAACCGAGCCTAAGAGTCGGTATCCACTGACGGCGCTGCGCCATCGTGCTACCCCTTGACCCGAACACCGATACCAAGCCTGAATGCCGAGGATGCCTGGTATACACATTGTAGACCACTAGGCCGTTTGGTGTTGAGATGGTGAGGGGATTGGCCGGGCTTAGACGGGAGCACGGATCTGTGCCAAGGGTGACCGACAGGTAAGCGCCACCTAGTCGCATGGAGGAGTACTACGACGCCGATCATGCTGCGCAGGTTTACTCAAGCTGGTGACAGTCGCCTGATGAGGAGACAGCAGTACTACCAAGAATATTGGAACCTGCAGACCAAGTGGCTAGCCCTATGTGGCGTACTTGCGACTGGACTCACTCAACAAAGCAAGCGAGCTGCAATGCACGGCACCACTTCATCTGCGCTGCAATGATATGATCAGTTGGCTGTTTCTGTGAACTCGCTTGAGCGCTGTCTGGCGATCCTGTGATGGCACGTCCGCATGGAGGGCTAGTTGGCCTGAGTTGAAACAAAAGTTGCTAATTAGGGCGGCGGACTGGATGTTTCAATACTTTTCGAAGTGGTAGGTTGAACTTCGAAACGACGATCGCCGGCCCCGCGGAATGGCTCAAGAACGCCATGCGTTTGAGGCGTTGACAAGCTTTCGCAAATGCAGGGTTGACTAGATATGGCCTCAAAGTGCCGACTGCACAGGAAGTGTGCTCGGTAGAGTCTGCAGAGCCTCTCCTGACAGATGCTGCGGTCTGCACTGGCGCAACTTCATTGGTCTCTCAGTAGGTAATCGCTTGCCACAACCCTTTTCCTCGATATGACGGCAAGGACGCGAAGCACAATAATAGTAATGGTAAAGGCTAGAGGCACTGAGAATGTCCGAGGCCAAGTGTTGCTGTAGCGGGATGTGTTGTTTCCAAGAGACTTCAGCTCAGTTAGGGCCGGGTGGGGTGCTAGCTGAGCGGACTCAAGTCGGTGCGCGATTGTGCCTGACAGACGTCCTTTGACAGCATCAACCTATCAACGATCGTGTATTTGATGGAGCACCTTTCTACGTGATGCAGTGGCTTGTGAGGTGGTACGGAGTCCTGGAGGGGACCCGGATCTTGGGACGCTTGGACCGCCTTGGCGCAGAACATCCTTTAGCGAAAAGCTTCTTCGCCCATTCGTCCTCCTGCAATTACTCACCACGTATCTTGGCAAAAGTCGCAGAGTAGTGATAAGAGGAGCTCTCCCATCACCCAACATTGGAAATCCTGGATCCGGCTGTCCCGGAAGTGTCAAAATCCTCCGCATCGGGATACCTAGGCACCACTTGCATGGCCTCTTCAGGCCCAGACGACAATCTCCGGTTTTAGTCGAGCGGGTGTGCCTTCCTTACAATGTATTGGTACACCTATATGGAGCTATACGGCGGTTGGCACGTCCGTTGACTTCTTGTACGGACTGTGACGACAACGTAAGCGTGATGAGTCGCCTCAGAGACTCTTACAATCTGGGTCTTTGCGATTATTCTATTATTCCATCGTTAGCTGACATGGCGGCGGCATGGATTGACCGAAGACTGGGAGGTGACGCGAGAACATTGAAGTAGCGCAAGTGCTGATGATTCCGATAAACGCAACGCTCTAGCGCACAAAAGGCCATGTGTGTCTGTATGTATGAGTCGCTGTGGGTTCGGAGAAAGAACGTGGACTACTTAAAACACAAAAGGTGGGAAGAGAATTTCAGGTTCAGGAGGTTGTACGGCACCCTCAATGTGCTCCTCGCATTAGTCATGCACGAGAGGCTGGGATAGTCAATGAGCGTATCCATCCAAGTGTCCAAGATCGACCGCAACACATTGTCCTTCTCGAGCATTATGCGGAGAGCTTCTCGTTGCAAGCTAGTCACGAATTACATGATATAGGCGCGTCGACTTCGAATCAGAGCACAAAGTCAATGGGCTACGCCGACGTTCTTAAGACAAGACTGTCACAATAAGGCCATTCGCGACCAACCACTCATAATACCAACCCATATTAGATCACAGTCATCGTATTGTTCATGACGCATTTGGGAATGGCGACGGCCAGAGTTATACAGTTACCTCTGCATGGAAGGCCGATTTCCGTGGTTGCAGTGAGAACGTGCCCAGGCGTTGTACAGTATGACCATTTACGCCGCTAGAACACTCCACGGAGTTAACGCACGCCCGATGTCATCGACATATCTTGCGGCTACTCCCTCTGCAAAGCCCTAACTGGCGGCTGTATTCGACACTTTAATTGGCGCCGACGTCATTGTCATCATAGTTCGCTTCATCCTGGAGAAATCGCAAAAGTCATTTGACTGCTCATTCCCTGTCCTTGGCAACGAGAGCTTGCTTGCGGACATCTCTTGATCTAAAATTTCCTCATTTGTTCCTTTGCTCTCACCTAGCTTCCTGCAATTCTTGAGGCAACTTCAAGACCCTTGACTCCCACACGCACCTCCTTCAACCTTTTGTCACCCCTGCCCGCAGGGGGCGCGGACAGCCGTATCTGAGCTGACAAGCACTGTATATCTGTGGTCGACAGACGCAAGTCTAGCTGAAGAGTTGATAGCTCTAGTTCACGACTCTGCGAGAATCACTACGCAGGCTTGCCGCTTGGTTGTTCACGGAACGAATCGAAAGGCCAGGATTTGGCGTGTGGCCGACAGATCACAGGGTTTGGGGTCCGTCTGTTTATTGGCATGGCTGCCGCTGGTACCGTGTCGATGGGGAAGAAAATCTACGTCAGGGAATTGTAATGTGACGTGTTAGAGCTACCTGCACGAGGGACAAGTGTAATGTAGTAAGTAGTCATGTTGACAGGTAAGGTTGGCAGGCTGTGACTGGAGAGAAGTGAGCGAAAGCAGCTTAGAGAGCTTTTCTTTCCGGCGACTAATCGTCTCACGATAGTAGCCCCAAATTTTTATTAGAGACTCTGGGAACAAACTCGCTGCTGAGGTCCATACATGTGCGGGCAGCGGCGAAAAAAAAGTGGCCTTGAACTGCACGTGTTCACGCGCAAATGATTCCAGGAGCCGGGGCGAACGCGAATTCCAATACTACCAGCTGCAACCGAGAGTTCGTTGATCAAGAGGCAATATAGTCAATCCTGCGCTACGACCCACGACAACGTGCACAACACTGGACATTGATACTGAGGGGCTGGCGAATTTGTGTGTCAAGTGTCAAGGGAGTGTCGATAGCACTCTCATGAATTATGACTGAAGATTACTTACCCTATGCCCAAAAGATTCAGTCCAGTCAAGGACCTGTAAGCTCATTCCTGAAAAGCAAGGCCCACAGCGTACAAAGGTCGACGACTGCTCTCCGTCTTGCCGCTTCAATGGTCGATTTTCAAGGACCATACATAGCCCAGCACGGAGCGGAGATGGCGAACAAATCTGCTGCCGTGCCCGCATCCCTGCTCAACTATAGTTTGCCAAACGATGTTCGATGCTGCGGAACCTGGCACACAGCTCTGAAAACTCTAAAGACGACCGCTATTGGCATTTGTGTCTCCCAGTTCGAACTACTTCATGGATGCAGTGCAGCTGCGCAAGCCCCAACCGTGGTATCACAACGACTTTTAAAAAACCTCAAAATCCCCTGCCATGATTTGCTGCTACGACATCAATGTTGGATAATGCAAAACTCAAAGGCGTAAATCTCCCGGACATAAAACTATTGCCGCCTGCTTGCACATATGAAGGATGCGATGCAGGCAGGGAGCAGCGGTCCTGGCCAGTTTCAGGGTTCTCATGTGCTCTACCTAGGTAATATTTGGACTCGATTGTTGCAAACCTCCGAGCTGAGCTTCCCAGATCAGTATCTCCGCCACCAAACTCGTGCCTCATTAGCTGGCTTTAGTTGCGAGAACCAATCTCGATGATGCTGACGGTATGGGGGCCTGGGAGGAGCCACAAATTTTCAGGCGCCTATGGGTGTGGACCAATTCGAACAGTTGAACTAAGCTCCAGTATTCGGCCCGTTACCATCGTGGGGCCTGGCAGACAGTGGGGCAAGCCGGCCATCGCGATAAGCTGTCATGCAAGTGTTCAAACTCTAAAACATGCCCCGGGGCAAGCAAGTCGTTGTGCGTCGTTCTGGCTCCTGCGCAAACTTTCGCGAGCGAACGAAATTTACCTCGACCAAGACATGCGAGTCATTGCAATCACGCACATCATGTTCGTATACGCAACTGCGTGTCGTATCGCCTCGGTGGCTGATCTGGATCGCGTGGTACACGATTCAGTCGCTCAGGGGCCTGCCCCAAGTCTGTGCGCTTTTTCGGAACGTACATAAACTTGCCGTGGGCGGTACGTAGCGAAATAAGTGGGGTCAATGGTGACCCCTCAGGCCGCGGAGGCGAATTCGGCAAGACACGACCGACGGAGAACTACTGAAAAGAGTTTCGATACCATGGGATTATGTGCAGGCTAGCAGGTTGGTGCGCGGCCACAACTTTCAGGCTCCATGCTGGGCTCGGAATCAACGCCGGATGTGCAGAGCTACCTGAACCTTCCGATTTCCTGGGAACAGCGGCACGTTGGGCTCGTGAACGTGGACGATCCACTAGCTCACGGAGTCGGAGTGATCTGCAAGGATAAGGAAGGCAAGGCGAAAGTAGTGACGTAGACATCAGTTTGAAGTATTGGTGGAAGTGCTTCTTAATTTCATTATCGCTATGCTATCTCCATCTAGTGTTTCGCATATGGCGTCGGGAAGGCTGTGCTTTCGACCAGATCCTTCTGACTCTCGCTGTCGCTGCTCTGCCCGTTTTCTTCGAAGTGCTGCTCAAAGTGCTGAGTGACGTAGATGCTCTTTCCAAGGGAGTCTTGACCCGATTTTGAGGAATAAGCATTTGTGTTGGTCGACTTCGTGGCCAACTCCATATCGTCGTCTGTGGTAGTGCGTGTTGCTTTGCTTCCCAGACCGTAGTTATTGTTGCCCACAGCTCCACTGAGTGGGTTACCATAGCCTCGGCTGCTGTGGCGAGTCGAGAATTTGGGTATAATCTTGACAATGAGGGGCTTCAGTGCGGGTAGTGATGCACTCACAATGCCCAAGTTGATCTCGATGGAGGACCAGTATGCTCCAGCAGCCGCGTAGTACATCCGATCTTGAGGATTGTTCAAGACCACAACAAGCGAGTTCAGTCTTAGAATGGAAACCACGCAAACGAACCAACCAATAGTCAGAATGCCGACGAGAGCGATCTTTTGCCGCTTGGGAACCTGCAAGCCCCATATCGGCTGGACGGGAAGGACCGCTACCATAATATCTGTGGCGATGTTGATGGCAGCGTTAGTATACCACAGCCTATTGTGTTGTCAGTACTGTTCTGCTAGACGACGAGTGCAACGAGGACAGTGTAACGTGAGGTGTCGGCTAGGCTACAGTGGAGACGCCCAGGTATTGGGCCACATGTCCTTGCTGTGCCTGGAGGAGATTGGACTTACCTCTCATCTTTGATGCACCTCGCATTTGCCTTCTCCAGAATGCGCCAGTACGCCGACACAGGCACACAGGTGAACACGGACGTGAAGAGAGTTGTGACCCCCTACGAGCAGAACGATCAGTCTATGCCATCACACGCATCTTGGCCGCAAGACATACCCAGGCAACGCAGATGCCCATTGCAATCCGTAAGGGCAGTCGCATCTCGCGGAGAGTGAAAATTCGCTGGTATTGGAGGATAATGGAGACCTTGATGAAGGTGAGGGAAAAGTTGTATGTTATGATACTCAAGAAGAGATACTGCGAGACGTTAGTGATCGCTTTCACAGCAAATGTCAAGCCTCCACATACTCTTAAGATGGTCTCAATGCCTTCTGGAAAAGGTATCAAGATTGTATGTCTTCCCATGCCGGCCTTTGCCTCTGTTGCTCATCAGCCTAGGCTTCATGTGCTGATGCATGAGTTCTTACCAAGAACCTGTAGAGTGCTCGTTGCCAAAGTGAAGACCTATGATATCGGAATCAGCACAGCCTGCTCTCGAGCGAATCGAATAGCAACACACCGTCGCAATCACAATTGTATAATCTTCCCATCCAACAGCTTGGTACCTCAACCGAGTGAACATCCGGAGACACACGGAGACAAGTGCAAGCACCGTGAATGCGATGACAATATTGATCAGGAGCTGGCTCTGGGAATCTTTTGCCAAAGCCGCCAATTGTTCGGGCGACAAGTTGTCCGTGGCCGACATGACGAGGGTAGAAGCGGCGATGTAGCTGTTGTGATCCGTAGAATGTCTGATAGCTGGAGGTTGATAACATCGAGGTTACAGGAAGGGTCC
Source organism: Paraphoma sp. B47-9 (assembly GCA_001748405.1). Taxonomy (NCBI): domain Eukaryota; kingdom Fungi; phylum Ascomycota; class Dothideomycetes; order Pleosporales; family Phaeosphaeriaceae; genus Paraphoma; species Paraphoma sp. B47-9. The sequence continues at coordinate 203,370 of BCLK01000143.1, forward strand.
AGCTTGGACAAGGTTGCGGGTACCGTACTTAAACTAAGTCTTTCCACTTCTCGAAGGTGTTGATGGGTCTGGCTAGTAAGCCATAAGACCTACGAACGCCCTCGGCTGATGTACCTGACATTCTTTTGGGCGGCCTGAAACTTTAATCACGTTAGCGAGCTGGATTCCTGGGTCCCTCTCTTTGTTTGAAGATCCGGGGGGGATTGGGTGCGCCATGACATTGGCTAGCCTGTGTGGAACTCTTGCGCGAGGGCCCAATCAGAGGACGCTGGCCCGCGCAGCAACGAAATGGCGCATTCATGCGGGTGGTATGGGGCTCCGACCATACCGGGGTCCATCTTAAAAGCCCAGTGGCGACAAGTAGAATGGGTGCGTGTCCGCTTCGGAGTTAGGCAAACGCAGGTTGTGCTTAGCAGCCGCATCCATGGCGAGGCGCCTTTTCGGTTAGGGGTCCACGGAATGTCGTGAGCGACCCATGGCATCCTACGGAGGTGTCGGTACCAGGATAAATTTGACACAGGTTTCGCAGGATCTTCGGTAAGTGCACCGAGGATGCCGAACGTGGGTAGTTTGATCTCTTGAATGCGCACATGGACGGTGGCGTTCCTGCTGTACTGAATCGATCTGAGCCAGCGGAGTGGGAACCACATGCCATTAGACCCCGCCGCGCATCAGGAAGTAGTGAGTAGTGGTTACTTTGTGCAGCACTACAGTCGAGTGCGAACACCATTGCAACCTTTGGAACTCGAGAAAAAACCGCATATTGGTGGTTCGATCTCGCTTGGGGATCGTCGCCGGAGCGTGTTTGACAGCCAGGGATCGTTGCGCGATCATGCCTGTCATGCCCACCAACATCCTTGTCTGCAACAACTCTGACATGACGCTGTTGCAATGGAGTAATGTGCGACGTAGATACTTCTTCGAACAGGAAACAGGATCGTCCATGATACACTTACGGAACGAAAATACTGTACAAATGTAAAGCGTTTCCGGGTGACTTGCCCTAGCGAAAGCGTCAAGTCGGTCCAAGCTCGTCATTGTGCCGCCCCTGTTCAACAAACTATGGCTTGAGTCGCTTGACCAGTGGTGCGTCGCAAACAATATTCCGCACAGGGAAATCAACTCAGCGAATCTACACTGGCTCAAGTAAATTTCTTTGACCTGTATTTCTCTTGATATCGACAATCGCAAGAATTTCTGTTCTGCTTCTCTACATATCCTGTCGGGTGGTGTATCACGGACGTGACTCGCAATCAAGGATCCAGTCTTTCAAAACCTAGCGCTCGCCATGCGGACTAAGATCTCACTTGGTCAATCGGAACTTACTACCCTGCCTCCGCGCGCTCCCTTCCTAGCGCTGGTGCATGGCTAAGTTTGAAATTGATATTCATGGTTGCCATCCCGTAGTTCAGGCACATCAGGTCGCTCGAACAGGAGTTGCGTCCTGCTTGTCCGGTTCGAATACAGCGAAGCTATGTAGCTCTTTGAGAGGCGGCCCATACATCTGCTTCTCGTGTGGCACGTGTGCGTGGACCATTTACCGTGGCATATAACGTTACATAGTAAGGCAGACCTGCAGTGGCTAATGTCGTCACAATCGACCCCAGCTGTATGGAAGATTGCTGGCGTTATGATTGCAAGCCATCCACGGTTGCACAGAGGCCCAGGCTCTCGACTACGATCATCTTACCTGGATCGTGGTACAGAGTACCAGATCTCAGTAACACGCTCGGTGCTCAAGTCAATCCGTACTATAAAAACTGCGCGACAAGCTCGCTTTAGATATTGCGCATCCAAGAAGATGTATGATTGGTTTGTCAACTCAAGCTTCTCTTCCCCCTAAGTGGCCCCGCGACATATTTCTTCCTCGCCATGATAGGCGGTGGTGCTACCCACAATATGGCGGCTCGCCGGAAGACCGGACTCAACCTTATCGTGGCTCGTCACTCCAGGAGCTAGACTTCGGACAGCGCAGTGTTGGGGCGAGCTTGCGGGATCGGCTCCGTCGCCTAATAAGCAAGAGCTAAACTCTATGTCTGTGCAATGTCGACTCGCCGCCCGCTGATTAAGTGCACGGGGAGACGGTTGTCATGTGAAGCCCCTGCTTTCCACGTGGTGGTTCGACTGGGGAGGAAAAGGGTACAGGAATATCGACCCTCATACAGCTGGGATGCCCATGGTTGTCACACAACTTGGGTGTTGCACATCGTGTTGTGACCCTGCAGCAATGTAGGCCGCCATTTATCATCGTGATTAGTATGGCGAGAGCTGTCGCTGATTACCAATGAGCGCCTCATGAGTGCGGGGTGCAGACGATGTTCAAGCCCACCCTCTCCGAGGGCTTTCGTACCGTGGTTGAAGGAGGCCCAGCACGAATCCGTTCTTGGCAACCTCGGGAGAGCTTCGGGTTGTTCCACATCCTGCCCCTCCAAGGTCACCTTCCACTTATATGCAACGCGGAATTGGGTATCCAGCAGAGGGATGTCGCTGTCCGCTTTTGTCGTCGCTTGACCACGCTTTTGACTTTATCGGGGGAAAGGGATTTTCATCTTGACTTACCTTTCAATTCACGAACATGTGCACGTCGTTCAAATTTCTAACGTACTGTATATTGCATGTGAGATGTTGAAGTCAGAGCCTGTACTATTGGTCACGGAATGCGCCAATCTGATTCTTCGAGAAGGCACGACTAACTTTTAGTGGCGGCTAAGGAGGTTCGCAAAACTCATGAAGCGGTATACTACCACCAACAGTCATTGCATGCTCAACATGCTGCCGAAACACTCTACACACACCTCGCATGGATCGAGGTTCAAAGACTCGAGATGCAACATCTTACCTCGGCATACGCGTCAGCGAAACGTCCTTACGCAACGGATCGAGCGGCAGGATCGTTTCAATGATCATGCGCAACGCGATGGAAGGTGTGGCCGAGATCGTTTCAGCTTTCGTATTGCCTAAAGAAGAATGGCCCTGATTATAATCATTGTATGCTTCACTATAGGTATAACTTGCTGACGACATGGATATGACTAGAAGGCGACCATTCAAATCGGTAGACTCCTCACGATATTCGCTACAAATACTGTTCTTGGTCACCTTGAACTCTGCAGTGCACGGTAACATCATACGATGTCGGCGAACTCCACTCAGTTCTATGTGTGTTGTAGGATGCCGAGGCGCTGGACCTGAAATGTATATTGTTGCAGATTCAGGCACGTTCGGCATTCCTTCCCCGGTCGCAACCTCCAGGAACGTCGACGCAATCGAGCTGGATTAGGATCAAACGTCCGTACCTTCAGCGTATTGCGTAAGGGAGGGATATCATCGGACAATGCTCCACTTCAGCCAAGTAATGCTCTCCACCTTGCATATCACTTGCCAAGCGACTGCACGGGATTGACCTCCCAATTGCTCGGTGCACGCCACCACTTCACGATCGTACCTCTCCTGCTTTGCCTGCTCTCATCGCTATTCAGCCTTGAACCAACCGGTCTGGCCGTGGTATCCTCTTGCGCCTTGTTCAAATGCGCCTCGACGTCGAGGCTAATCGCACTGCTACGGAACACACCAGTTGACTGCGTTTCGCCTGAAACGAGTTTCGAGAGTGTCGTTGACAAGCCGGGAAATACGTGGACGAGTAGCGTCTTGATACTAGGCGCGCACGCGACGACAATAGCGAGATGGTTCTCAACGACACCCCAAGTCATGATGATGGCGAATTTGTAGGTGAAATTTGGGCGTTTGATCTGCGAGTACACCGCGTGCACTCTTGCTCCACTTGCTGCCAAAACCAACCATCCCAATGCGAACAGAGCATTGAGACAAATCTTTTGCACTTTCTGGAGCTGCATGTTCCACGTGAACACTAGTGGCATAGCGTACAGTACCACGTCTGTCGCGATCATGAAGCTCGAGTTGAATAGATGGAACTCCATGATGTGAATGCAATGGCCTGGCACGGACGAATCCCACATAGCACGAACAGGCCAGCATTGGAAGATGCTAGTAAATATACAGGTTAGTCCGAAAGCGACAGCGACGCCATGCATGAAGTTGATGCTGAATCGAGGCCAGCCATCGATGGTCAGGCCATAGTAAAAAACCAGCAATGAATGTTTGACAGCCCAATTGCATGCGAAGTAGAAGACGCCGGATACCATCACGAGCTATCATTCCTCTTAGCGCATGTGGTGATTTGAGGAACGGCGGGCATGACACACCTTGAGAATTGGCATCATGTTTGCTAAAGGGACTTCGTCTTGAGGTAATCCGACTCCATAATGTGCTGACCGGATCAAAAGGCTCGAAGCGATGCAAGCGCACACCGCAGCCACGGCGATGAAACCTGCAAAATTGGTCAGCATACCCAACCACTTTCGAGGCTTTCGTTATTGGAATTGAAAAATAAGAACAGTACCATCATTCCACCCGAACGAACGAACGAGAAAAACACTCCTTCCTAGTCGACAACACACTGCGATTGTGCTGAGCGCAATAAGTGTCGCGTTGACACCAATAAAAGTTGGTCTGAGATCGGGCATGGCGAAGGTGGTCGATCGATCACGACGATAACAACACCCCAAGATCGGGAATACTTCGTATTAAGCTCCATACACCCACCTTTCTACATGCCTCGTCTCGGTCAATCTGCCCGCCATCCTCGCTGTCCTTATCCAATTGGCCGCCGCATGCCGCATTTCTCAGGCACTCCTGCAAGCCTCAAAGTCGCGAAAATATAGGCGGACAAGACAGAAATTTTGAACAGTAGCGAATCAGAGCAAGAGTTTGTCAGGCTCGCTAACTGGGGAACGTTAGTGTGCTGCTTACTCCTCCGGTCTTGGTAAGCTACCGGGTAGTCGCGTTGTGGAGTGTAAGACGCAGCCCGGATGAGTAAGCGATATCTTCATGTACACTCGCCTCGAATTAATCCGCCAGTGCTAGATGAGAGCTTGGTTTGCCTCGCGATCTTGGACAATGAACTACAGCGAAAGATGGCCAGCATGGTATACAAGAGGGGTGCAAGATCAGATCACAGATTTCCCACAATGCCCTCGCAAACCATGCACTTATCAGAATTGCGATACATTTACAAGCAAAAGCCTTCGAGGCCATGATTCCCGAGTAAGCCGGCATTATCAAAGGCTGCATATGGCAAGATCGACGGATGGGCTCGTATTCGAATCCTCCTGGCAAAGGACTCGCACGTGTGCTTGCTTTAGACTAACAAAGCTACGATGTCTGAGTGCGTTGAGCCGCCGTTGCGTATGAAAAGAATTGGCGAAATGACAGCCTTTGGCTGGTAAGGCTAGCCCACGGCATTCATTCCTGCATACTGTGTCAGCATGAGTTTCTACATCCCATCCACGCCGACGCACCTTTCCTCCTGTAATTGACAATATCTCCATAACCACCGCTATCTTAATATCATCGGCGTCTTCCACGTCCAAACCGTCTTTTCGAGAAGCGTTACCGCACGCACGAGCCCTGCATGGCGACAATGACAGAACGATGCGTCTTCACGTCTAGCGTCTGGGTAATCGAGTACTGAAGCTGTTCGGCTATCGCACAGACAACGTCTTCTTTGTCGAACGGAGTGAGGGGCCATGATTGAGGCTTTGGGATCAGATTACGATTTTCGTTGTAATTTGCGTGTGGGCATGTTTACGTCCCGCAGAAGCTTGTCGAAGAGAATAGCTGCGGTGCAACGGTGGTGGGGCGAGTCAAGTATCACAGAGCATGAGTGGCGTACCCAATCAGTAATCGGCTCGCTTTGCACCGTTGGCATAGTGTGGATTCTTAAGATGTCTACATAAAAAAGAAAGCAACATCGTGCTAGTCGCTTGTGCTATTTAGCCCGATCTTTGTACTTCGACCCTGCTAAAAGCCATCCGTGTGTACATACCGATAGATATTGTCCTTAGCACAAACTGGTACTACACAAAGTCAGGCATTTCGAGTCAACACAAATTTGCTCTTCTCCTCCATGATCACGAATTCATCAAGGACGATTGCATAGGGTTGATCGATGTAATGTAGCGCGACTTTCTCTTTTCAAGTCTCAAAGGTGTGCCCTATGAGCCTGGCAGGGAGCGCTTGCCGTTAAAGCGTTTCGCGATGTAGCCCTTCTTTGGCCCCATCTGCTGAAAGTTTCTCCTGCAGGCAGTTTCCACTGATGGAGAAGATGAAGACTGAAGTGCAGAGGCAAGCCTGAAGGAGAATGAAAGTGATATTGACAAGTTTTCTCTCAAAATGGTGGATCATTCTCAGAGATCCCGCCTTTTCCAAGCTAGAATAGCGTCCCTCTCTTTCATGATTGCGGTGTCGCCTGGCTGAAGTCTCAAGGCCTTATCAATATACTTGAGTCCCCGGTCCGATGTTCCGGGCTCGTCTTGCAGTCGCAAAAGGAAAGCGTATCGGTAACAGAACGTCGCTAGATGCTGTGTTGAGGGTTGGAACTTGTGTCCTTGCATCCAATGATCGCGCTTCATTGCACGAACCGCCATGTTCAGCGAATCCTCGGCCATGATACCAGCTATGACCCGGTCCTCGGATCTTTGCATTTTCGATATCTGCCAATGAGCGATATTCAGCCGTGTCAGGAAATAGAGCTCAGCCAGCTGAGAGACGAAATGATCATCCCCATCTTTCACGAGTGTAGGCCAAGAAGACGACTCGTATATTTTGTCAACATCAACCACAGCATCCTGCCACATGAAACATCCTTCATCCTTTCTTCCCTGCTGAAAAAGCCCGGATCCTTTTTCTTTGGCAGCTTTCAGGTCTGCAAGCACGCGCTCGCAATCAGACCATCGATTTTGCGACATCTCCGCCTGCACCGCCTTGACAAGATTAGAGTCAGCATGACCTTGGATTTGTACATGCTTAAAGCCACGAAGCCTCGTTCTGAATGAAATGAGTAGACTCTTTTGGGTCGTTGTGGAGAAGAAATCTTGAAATTGTGGCGTTGAGTTGGCAATATCAGGGTCCGCGAGTAGGGGTGCAATTGTAACAGTTAGTCGCAACGCCTCGCTGAAACCTCGCACGTGGACATCGCCATCTGAGAGCGCCTCGCAGAAGGTGTCAAGATCTCGATGCAATATCATGAAGTTGCAGGGGTCGAACATGCCTGTATTATCATCGTGTTCGGACCAACTCAAGTCGTTGACAAAGCCAAGATGCACAGCCACGACGTATCTGTGAAACACGTCCAGTACCCGCTTATTCGAGGCCACGATAGGCAGCTGAAGGCTGTTGACGATGCTTCGCAGCGGCGTGCCACGCACGGAAGTCACCTTTATGAAACGATTGACCTTGATCATGACATCGTATGCTTCGCGGGAGATAGCCTTATTTGTGCGGAGGATAGCAGTGTCGATAGCATTTTCGGCAGATGCGAATTTGTATATGTTGCTGGCATCGACAGTCGGCCGAGGTTTCCAAGCGCAGAGAAGCTCGCGGTAGATCTTCTCGCGAATCTCACCAGGCAGGTCGCAGAAGCGAAAGGCCATTGGCGTTGCCGAGACCATTTCGGTTTTCAAAGAATGTGTAAGTGTACCTATTTGCAAAGATCAGCTCGTTGTACTCGTCGGGGATGTTGAGTTTTCTTCATGCATTGAAACGACGGGAAGAATGCGACAGGCCATCGAGTCGACATGCCAGGAAAAGCAAACTCAGCATGCTTACCTTGAGTCTGCACGGATGGTTGCAGTCGTGAAGACTATGTGCGCTCTATATCTGATGCTATAGATGATGGTTCAGCCCGTACGAGATGAGACGACGCGGCGCTGGAGCTTCGTGGCGCGAACGCTGAACGCGCAGTCACGAGATACGCTAACCATTTTCGGCGAAAGACATGCTGTACGAAAAGTCCTCCCCTAGGTTTCCTCCTTTATCGACATGTCCAATCACTTGAAGTCAATTCCAAGCAACGATCGCGGTCGCTTCCTGAGCAATGGATGCGAGCGGCTACAGATCTTAGGCCAGGCGAGCGAGACATACCCACACGTTGTGACCCTCGTAGTACATATTTACAGGCCAATAGCGGTCCATTCTCATCAGGGTTATTGAGCTAAACTATCCTACATTCTATTCACAATGCGACAATCTATTGGCAGATTACCTTACAAGGTTAGACATGGCGAGACACGGGTACTCCACTCCGCTCTGGCGGGGTCAGGCTTGTCGAACCTCATCCATGGCAAAGCCAACATTTTTTACACATTGGTCAGCCTCCTCTACCCTTCAAAGCAGTCATGTCAAAACTCGTAGTCGTCATCGGCATCACAGGCAATCAGGGTGGATCCGTAGCCGCCACGTTCCTCCAAGACCAAGAATGGCGTGTCCGTGGCCTCACCCGTGATCCGCTGTCGCAAGCATCGCAAGAACTATCTGCAAAAGGCGTCGAAATGATCCAAGGTGATCTGCACGATCCCGCATCACTCAAAAATGTTTTCAAGGGCGCGAATCTGGTCTTCAGTGTGACCGATTTCTGGAAACCAATGTTCGACCCCAAGAACATTGCGCGCGCAGAAAAGGAAGGAAAGCCGATCGGGCAACTCGCGTACGAGCTCGAGCTAGAGCAAGGGAAGAACATCACCGACGCTGTCGCACGAGAGGTTGCCGGGCTCGATAATGTTGGATTCATCGCCAGTACGCTGTGCAGCGCGCGGGATAGTAGTAAAGGGAAGTATCAAGAACTGTGGCATTTCGACGGCAAGGCAGACGTCTTTCCAAGATACGTCGAGGAAAGGTATCCGGAGCTGGCGAAGAAGACGAGTTACTTACATACTGGCTACTTCTTCACCAGCTGGAGATTCCTGCCAGGGAAATGGTTCGCAAAAGTACAGCCTCCACTCTAAGATTCCAGCACCGCAGTAACTAAAACTCTACAGCACGAAGATGGCTCTATACAGATGCAGTTTCCCACCAAACCTGATGTGCTCGTACCCCATCTCGACCCAGCGAAAGACACAGGACCCTGGGCCCGAGTTCTCTTACAACTTCCACCAAACTCTGTCCTCATGGGTGCAAGCGAGTGGCTCACCTGGCCCCAGTGGATCGCGCTATTCAGCGAGGTTACGGGCGTGAGAACTAGTTATAAGCAGACTACGATCGAGGACATCGAGGCATACATTCCTGGTGGGACGGGCAAAGAGATTGGCGAAATGTACAAATTCAGTGAGGAGTTTGGATACAATGCCTCTCAAGAAAATACGTGGAAGACTTGGGATATCGAAAAGGTAAACTGCCCGGTCACTTGTATTGTGTGAGGTACTGACGCAAACTATAGATAGGGATCAAGATCCCAACAACAACGAGTCTGAGGAGCTATATCGAAAACGAGGACTGGGTGGCAGCAGGCATACTCGATAGTAAAACGGAATAGCAGAGTGCGAAGCAGTACATCATCCTTTTATTGCTCTTATCACCGCACTTTGAGGTGACGGGGAGAAGTTCATTATTACGTCGGCTTGCTAGCTCTTACAGGAAAGGACTGGTAGTACCCCGGGGTATAGCGACATGAGCAGTCGAAATCGCTTCCGGAGGGCTACAAGTCCTGTTTCTTCAGGCGTACAGGCAGCACTAGCTCACTGTCCCGACCCAGAACAACCCCACCCTCGACGTCTTCATCATCATCATCCCAACCCTCGCCATCCATCTCATCATCCCAACCATCGCCGTCCATCGCATCATCCCAACCCTCACTAACTAAGTCATCGTCCCAAACCTCGCTGGTCATCTCGTCGGTGTCTGGCACTAGACCGGAATCCTGATCAGCCTGGCGCATGTCATCTTGACCCACTTCATCTTGAGCCATTTCACCAGCCCCATCGTTCTGCACCGCCTGCTGCCTACACTGCGCCACAAACTCCAGAATCTCCACCAGATCCTGCCTCAACTCTTCGCCATCCTGCACCCCGGTTTCTCCGCCCCTCCATACCGCCAAAGCCCTCTTGATATCCCCAGTCGTAATCTCTGCTGCTGCATATACACCCTGCTCGTTGCATCTCGCCCGCGCAATACTCTCGAGCAACTTCCATCCTTCATTCTGTCTATTCCGCGTATCCAGTGTAAATCTCCGCAGTTCTTCCGTATACTTGCACGTCCACTGTGTTGGATGGACAGCCGCAGTGCTAGGGTAGTGTTGTAGCATCGCGAATGTTGTGGGCTGGTCCGTGTAGCGGGCGCGCGGAAGCCATGCGGCGGGCAGGATGGTGTAGTATGCGTCGTTGGTAGGGCCAGAGATGTTCCAATCGATGCAGATGTTGAGCAGTTGCACGGCTGTGCGATTGGCGCTGTTGGAGAATGGGGTCGCCATTATGAGGTTTAGGAGGAGGAGGGTGCGTGCGTGCTCGAGGGTCGAAGAGGCGGAGCAGCTTGCTTGTGCGAATGGAAAATAGAATGGTAAGTTTGTGGGATTATGACGTAGATTGGTATTGTTGAGGAGGAAAAGAAGGTTCCAGAGCTCTCACTTTCACTCGACAAGAAGAAATCCGTATATGCTCGTTGAGAAAGACGAAGCATCATAGAGAGATGAGATAGTCGCCAGCCACAGCCAGTGTGCCATTTGCTTCTAGCATTGCGACTGTTGCGCAATTTAGACGCAAGTGTAATCGTTAGGATATTTTGTTCTGATACTCTCCAAGGTATCAGTGTGATGAATTGTAGCTTGATAAATGTCCATGTAATCCTCTAGCTTCTATATGCTAGGCACATTTGAGTCCAGAGAGCACTCGTATACCTCCCCGCAGCGATTATGGGAAATATCGTACAATGGCATGGTGCTCATGTTCCAGGCCCGTCACACACTTGCTCTTCCCGCTTCGCACACCCTCATCACACTCCGATAACACCGCGAGCTCGGGACTCACTCATTTTCCTTCGGCCCACTCCCACACACAATCAGCACTCACTTCTATAATAGTTACTTAAGTACTGATAATATATGTATCCTACATTTCTACATTCTCTCACCAAGGTGATCACAATCTTATCAGGCGTCGGCGCAGGGTTTGGTTGGTTGGTTCAGGCGCCGGCGCCGGTTCCAACAGATCACCTGGTTTTTGCGGGTGCTCGGGTTCGATTCTTGTGCTTTGCGCTTGTTCTTTTTGCTTTTTGCAGAGGTTTCCGTAGGTGTGGAGTGAAAGCAGGGGCGAACTTGCATAGTACGGGTTCATCTACTTTTTCTTTGGCGGTACTGTACCTGCTCGCTCAAATTTCAATTGGAGCCGTGTTTTCCTACCCTCATCACCTATCTAGCTAGGCGTTCAGCACCTTCCACCCACCAGGCATCAACTCCGAATACACTCTAAGCGGATCATACTTCTCCCTCACACTCTTCAGCCTCTCTAGATTCTCCTCCCCATAGCTCTCAAACACCCTCTGTCCCTCGCCCGCATCATTCAAATACAAGTACTGCGCACCCAGTCCCGCGCGCGCAAGTAAGTCGTTGACTTTGGCCGTATAGTCAGCCATGAATTGATACATGTACGCATCATCTGCCTTCGAGACCCATGCCACATTGAGCTCAGTGATCAAGTACGGTGCACGTGAAATGTCAATACCTTGTGGGTTGCCACCCTTAAGACAGCCCTGGCGAATGAATTCTGCGGAGAGCGGCTGTATGGCTACGCCGGCTACTGCGTCTTTCTTGACGGTGAGGCGTTTGTTGGCCATGTCGACTAGAGTAGTATGGATCATGTTGATGGCTTCGCGATCCACGATGCTGGATATGACCGAAACCGCGCGGCGAAGAGCGCCGGTGACCGGGCCGTCGTATGCGTCGATGAAATTGCTGAGCGGCTGGAGCTTGTAGCTGTCTGAAACGGGCGCCATATGTGGGGTGCTGAAGTTTTGCCACACAGTAGGGCTGTCGCTCTCGGAATCGTAGAACCTGGTGAGCAGATATCGAATGTTGCTCTCCGTAGGGGCGACTGAGACAATCGGTGTGATCGCTGCTTTAGCATCCAGCGCACCATGTTTGGCAAAATTGTACACGCCGTCCAGGAACGCTGAAGACTGATTGGCCGAATACTGCGCTGTGCCGACCCAGACTTGGGATGACTTATAGGTGGTGAGGTCAAAGCGCGTGACAATGCAGAAGGAGTTCCCGCCAGCTTTGAGGGCCCAGAAGAGATCCGAGTATGTATTGTTTGCAGTCGCTTCGATGATGGATCCATCGGCAAGTACGCACTGCGAGAATCAGCAAGTACTATAGACCAAATACCCGATTAATACTGACCTCGTATTGACTGACGTTGTCCGATGCAAAGCCATACTGGTTCGAGTAGAACGAGATACCTCCTCCAAGCAATAGCCCTGGCACCCCGATCTCGCCAACACGGCCTCCAACTGCGACCAAATTGTGCGGTTGCAGGTATGCATATACATCCGCCCACCTATGTCCTGGTCCGACAGACACCATAGACTTGTCGTCGCTCAGGTTTAGGGTATTGAGATTCGTAGTCGAAAGCATGACTCCAGGCGCATCAATACTGTTGCACCCTGGAATCGCCATGTGACCACCACCTCGGACCGCGAATTTGGTATTGTTGCCTTTGAGAAGCTGGACAGCAGATGCGACATCGCGCGCATCTTTAGGAATGAAGACGCAGTGAGGCTTCTTGTAGTTGGACTCGGTGTAGTTCAGCTCTGGCACTTGTCAGTCTCATCAAGTCTATTTATGAGTCGTGGCGTGAGCCTGAATACTGACGAGTACGCGTCTCGAAGTCGTAAGCCGCCTGGCCTGGATAAAAAGTGATAAGCGGGTAGCTTGCTTGGAGCATCACGCATGCATCGTATGGCGTCGCCAGCAGGGGTGATGCAGCATGGACGAGCGCCGCAAGAAGTGCCGGTATAAGCATCATGAGCGCCATGATAATTCGATCGCTTGTCACTGAGTATTTCAATTGAAGGCTGTTGTGACAATTTGTGGTGGGTGTTGAGGGGAAAGGCTCAATTCCTGCACAAGATGTACTTTCCGTTTGAGTTCGGCCCGTGCCCTTCGCTCCTGCTTTGTTTACTCCGCTGCTGCGGTGACCTTTCTCTTATCACTGATCACTAACTCCGCTGACGTATATGTGTTACTCTGTCGTGCAGATGAGATGGCTGAGCAGCGAATTAGATCTAGAGTGGCTTGCAGTTGGACCCACTTTTGGTATTCACCCTCACCGCGCTGTCAGCTTGACAACTAAAGGCGCTCACGGAATTTCTCGGTTGGTGAATAGCTCGGCYTGATCRTYGAYCCWACARCYATCWTRMGWAKYGKRCGATACCCGTTRKGCTYGGTTRKKGAAGCKCCGTCCCTTGCCATAGTTCACGTGAACGAGTTGGATGCAAACAAGACGAGAAACGGTACGTAAGTGGAAAAGTCAAAGTCTAGTGATATGACTTAAAAAAATTTAACTAAGCATACATTCTCGTCTCTTTGATCATCATTCTTGTGGGTGACGAGGTATCCAACGCTCCGTGTAAGACGAGAGAGGCAAGAACTTAATCAGCAAATCGCTTCTTGATGTATTGAGCCTGATGGCCACCGGGCAGCTCCTTGACCCCTATGCATTGTCAGTTTCGATAAAATTGGCAGAGTCAATAAGCACTTACAGCCGTCGATATCCTCCTTGACAACGCGTGGCACAGTGCACTTGTTCATGGCAGCCGCATTCTGAGTCTTGAGCGTCGGGCAGTTCTGATAGCATGGGCTATCAAGCGCACGCTGAAGCGCGTCGCCTTGCCATCCAAAGACATAATCGCCGTGGTTGGCATAGCCGGTACTTGAGCAAAGTGTTAGTATACCGCCGGTGGTTACTTGGCAGATTTGCAGCTACTCACCCGTCGCCGAAGCTCCACACAAAAGGCTGCGATCCATCCGCCGGCCAGTCAGCCTTGTTGTTGAATTTGCTTGTGTCCCAGATAACCTCGTAGAAAAGCTGTCCCATGCGGACGGGATGAGACGCCGGGCATGGGCCACCAGACTCAAAGCTGCCGAATTCGGGATACGCCATGTGTGCCATGTGATCTGGCGAATCCAGGTTCTTTCCATCCCAGCATGTGGGGAATCGAACAGCAGTCATGATACCGGCTGCACAAGGAGCGGTAGGGAAGTCTAGAGTTTGCGGGTCTCGGGTATTCATATTCGCCAAACACGTGAAAGTGAGTTGGCGGAAGCGCTCTGCCTCTTCCTTGCTGCGAGCATTGACGTCGCCAATGAACATACGGAAACCCTTAAGGTGTGTCAGTGCGACGGAATGCTAGGTGGTGTGATATACCGGTGCACACTCACGGGCTGGAAGGCCTGGACTTTCGATGTCTGTTGGAAGTTGTAGAGGCCATCTTGCATATAGTAGACAGTCATGCCGCCGTTGACGCCATCGAAGCCGACATTTGGTAGCTGAGGCACACGCTTGTAGGTACCGTTTCTCGCCTTGAAGTAGCTAGATGACGGTCAGCGTAGTCTGATTAAACTTTAAGCACTGCACCGCTTACAGCACGGCCGTCCAATAATTCTACGTGTGATTAGTCAAAGTGAGCATAGAAGAGCGCCAAAAGTTGACTTACTGAGAAGTCTTCGCTGAACTGGCAAGATGTGCAAGTAGACTCTCCAGGCATGTCCTTCTCCGGCGCCATGGTGACATTGAAGGAGTTCTGCTTGATGTCAGCTTATTTCTAGCGTCTTGATATGTCTGCAGCTCACTCCTCCAAGAATCTGATGCAGATGTGGCGATGGCGCTTGTCCGGGCGTTACCAGTGGATCGAGTCGGTCAATGACGAGCTGTGCGCATGGGAAGCGCAGCAGAGCGTTTGCGGGCGCAAGCAACGCCAGTGCTGAAACGGAGTGAACCTTCATGATTGTGATGCTAGATTTACGACACAGGAACAGAGCTATCGATGAGAGGTCAACAAGTTCCTAAGCTCTTATACGCATGTGCATGCTCTCATATCACAAGGATCAGGGGTGGTGTTGCCAAGCAGGCCTGCCATGCTCGAGGAAATGGAATCGAGATGATCGGGACTAGCAAGCGCTGAGCTACGGCTACATCTGGACCGCCACGCTTCTGAAAGTAGAGGACCATGCGGTCGACGTATCGAACTGGGTACTGTAGACCCACGCGCGTCGA
Source organism: Paraphoma sp. B47-9 (assembly GCA_001748405.1). NCBI lineage: Eukaryota > Fungi > Ascomycota > Dothideomycetes > Pleosporales > Phaeosphaeriaceae > Paraphoma > Paraphoma sp. B47-9. Next base: position 218,489 of record BCLK01000143.1, read on the forward strand.
GATGTATGCCCGTTCGGGAAGCATGAATGCCGATCTATCTCCAGCTGTCATATTTCTTGGGCAGCAACGTGAACACCATCCTCTCGTTATTCTCCGGTGGTATTTCATGGTGTTTTGACTTGCAAAGTGTGCTTCCACTGGCTGATAGACCTTCGGCTCGCGACAGTGGCCGTGTCTTGGTTAGAAGGTTGGTTCCATGATCCCGAGTGGGACCACTCTACCGTCTCCTCCATAGTTGCTGGATATTGGATCCGTTGACCGAAATTCGGCAGTTGAGCTCGTGGACATCGCGACAGGTTTTCTCCGCCGGTGTGATAGGTCCAAAAGCAAATGTGACTGATTGGCCCCAGCTCTTGGCTCATGTTATGCTGCTTCGACGTTCAGACAAGGTTGCACAAGCCCCATATGTGGTTCTTTGCAACAGCTATGCCAAGTTGTGGGGAAAATTAATCCCTATATGCTTAGATTGGACCGGGTCTTTTCCTCGTAACCGGCCACCCTCGCCTATACTAGCAGGAATTGCCAAGACCATGTTGCCAAACATGATTGGTGAGCTGGAGAACATCCAGACGATGAGGTAGTAGGTGAAGAAGAAGCGGGTACTTCAGCAAACAGAAACGTCCATGCATACACCCGGTCAAGTGAAATGACTTTTCAACATTGTCAAAGTGGGTAAACGTGGGCTAGGCATGATAACGTGGAAGCAATGTTGCTGGACCGGGTACGCTCCCCTGAAGCAATATAGGTCCTGCTGTCTCGTCAGCTGCAGACCTCATATTTGTACGCAGTCTGCTGGAAGATCAAGTTCTTTTGTTCTCGAAGCACCAGATCTCATCGTTCCATTGGACAGACCACTACCCTAGTCTTTTTCAACGCCTTCGGCACTTTTCTCGACCAGAAAAAGAATGAGGTTGACCGATCTGCTCAGCGCCGCGATATGGATATCGTCGGCATCTGCCGCATTCGATCTGAACCGTGGTGGCGGTGTCCTGAAAGCACCTGGTACGCGCTATTGTTGCACAATAAAGCCCAGTTGCAGATACTGACACATTTGGAACCGCAGAGGGAGACCCGTTTGTTACTGTGACTGGCACGTTCACGGTACCAAATCTTTCGGGAACAAACAGACTCTCCATCTGGGTGGGTATCGGGGACTCTCTAAAGCAAGACTATGTCCTCGGAGGTGGTATAGTGTACAACAGTACACTCAAGAGCTTTGGAGCGTTTTGGCCTGGTCCCGTGACGGATACATCATCGACGGTACCGGTAGCGAACGGAAACTCAATCACCGTCACGGTTAACGCCGCAGCTGCAGGTGGGACTGTCACCATTGAGAACAAAACGCAAAATAGGAAAACGACGCAATCACTTTCGGCTCCTGCAGGTGTCGAGCCAGAGCGACTGACTGCGCTGGCGGCCAATTGGTTTGTGCAGGCATATCAGAAAACACCAGGAGAGCTTGTCCAAACACCCAACTACGGAACGGTATCCTTTACAGCATGCAGCGCAACCACGAAGAGTGGCAAGTCAGTACCAATCTCTGGCGCCGGCAAATACGAGATCCAGGGTACCAGTGGACAGGTGAGTATGCAGGCTTTGGCGCATGACATGGTACTGATGGTGAACAGATGTACTCAACGACCACGATCTCAAGCACTGGAATCTCGGTCAGAAGGCAGACTTAGTCATGCGCGATGTATGTGGTGGGAGGGAAGTGGGTGTGGAGGATATGATGGATGGGGCATTCGCCTGTACCTACTTACTGAGATAGACATCTGTACATACATTCAAGCATACCATGCAGTCATCCAGCGTAATATTAGATGTTCCAGTGAGTGATGCGTCATTATGAAGAATCCGTAGTTGTGATGTTGGTGGAAGAATGAGGTGGAGGTCTCCACAGCTCAATGACGTTGCCAGCACGGGTCGCGCCTGCCCCACGGTTTCCACGACGCGTCGCGACACCTCGCCCACAGCGCGCGCACGACAAGATGCGCTTCAAGGCGTCGATACAGAATATCACCACGTTCACGAGTCCGTACACGTGACCGAGATCTAGATGCTTGCTAACTTACCCAGAGCTTACGGCGTCGCTCAACTCGCTGGGGCCGCTCGCATGGGTCAAGCTCAGCGAAGAGCAGGTGTGCTTCACCATCATCCCCGAGCAGGGCACACAAGTATGGGCGTGAGTGAAGGCGCTGGTCATGTGCTTTCATGTTCTAACATGAAGTAGAGTTCTGTCCATTGTAAGCGCGCTTTCTCGTCTCATCACCCACCAGCCTAATGCGGAACGCAGGACTCCATCTTTGAGACCATCAGCGTCCAATCTGCAGCCAACAATGTTATCAATCTCGAGGTGCCGCTTACTTCGCTCAATCGCGCGCTCAAATCAGCGCTCAATGCGACGTCAGCGCAAATACGCCTGACGAAGAAGGATAACATGCCTATGCTAGCCCTCACCATTGTCACCACCACGTCCTCGAACACGTACAGCGCATTTCCGGCAGCTACGAATAACGAAGACGGCTTCGATGCCTCATTCGACAACGAATTTGGCGGCGGCAATCGCGAGACCATCGTCACGCAAGAGATACCTGTGCGCGTGCTTGCGCCAGACACGGTGGCCAGCCTGCACGAGCCGTCCACCCGCGAACCAGACGTGCATATTATGCTCCCACCTCTTATGCAACTCAAGAGCATCAGTGACAGGTTCACCAAGCTGGCTTTGGCTGACACCAAGAACGGCAGCGGCTCCACAGCATCGAGGACGCGTCTCGAGATTGCTGCAAACATGCACGGCTGTCTCAAGATGAGCATTAAGACAGATGCGATGCGCATTTCATCAGTCTGGACGGATCTCAACAACCCCGATCTTGATCCCAACCAGGTGGTCGGAGGCGAGTCTGGTATTGCCGACCATCCCAGCACGCGCATGAGACTTGTGGGAAGTGCCGATGGCCGGAGTGAAGAGGGCTGGGCATCGGTCAGAATTGACGGTCGAGACTGGGGAAAGGTCATGAGCGTAGGCAGACTTGGAGGGAGGGTCATTGCCTGTGAGCATGCTGGGCTCGCAATACTATTGATAACAACTAACAGCCGCCAGGCTTTTGTCACGAACATGCACTAATCCTCTACGTATACTTGCCGAACGAGCACAATGAGGAAGAATCTGTGCTTACGGTATGTTCTTGCCCGATTCACGTCTTGCACGGTGTGACTGACATGTTTCCAGTACTACGTCAGCTCTTACAGCGCATAGATGTGGCTGATTACTATCACGATTGATGATATAGATACCATCTTACACGAGAACACCAAAAATACAACATCTGACTCAACATCATGTTCTCACACGTCCCTTCATACCCGGTGATGAAAATATGGCCAGATCGCCCTGTATGCGCAAGCGTCTTTTTTATTTCTGTTGCGGGGAATATTACGCTTGGTAAAATGCTTGTCGACTATAGCCCTCTTTCTCTCGGCTGCTTTGGCCAGTCCTCAGCCATCACTCGTCGCGACGGCATATATGGGCACGGTAATGTAGTACCAGCATAGCACCTTCAGTCCTGAGCAAATCTCGTATGGCCGTATCCTGAAGCACAACACACATGCCTGAAGTTCAGCCTCTCAAACATGCATATACTGGTCTAGTCCCACGTCACATCAATAGAAAAATCATATCCGAGCCCAACGCTCCAGCTACCGCCACATGCGAAGCAGCACAGACAGCAGGGTATCGCGTCAGTCTCGCCTCCATCCCTCACAAGCACCTCTCAACCCCAGTCTTTTCCGAAGAAATGACTCAGGTTATATATGTCTCTGTCCCAGATAACCTTGCCCAAAGAGCAAGTCAGTATACAGCCCTGCTCGACTGTTTGCTCACAGAGCGGTCCTAGTTACGATATGAACGGCGACTGAGGTTCGAGAGGGCTTGTGAGGGAGGAGGGTGGGTTGATGTAGGCACTGCACTGGTGCGCTCGGGCATGGGAGGCGAGAGCGCGGGACGTGCAGTGCCGGTTTGGAATCTCTGATTAGTGTTCTGGTGGGCTGTAAAGCCGTGTGATCGTGTGTCGATGTACTTTCCAGACGTTAATGCGGCTGCCGCTTCCTTAGTGAAAGGAAGACTGTCATGGCTTATAGCTGCATGTAAACAGCAATTGAACCCTTGAAGAACGTCGAATTGGAAAAGGTCTTGAATGTAGAAGTGTGAAGCTGGTTTCGGGACTTTAAATATAAAATTGTGTAGCCACTAAGTCTTTCGGTACCAGCGAGCAGTAGACGCAGGCACACCCGCTAGTTCCGGTTCTTGCACCGCAGTACCAAAACAATCACATCAGAACACGCTGCAAGTGTGCATCTTTACCGGTTGCATGGGGAGCCGCAAAATGTTGTGTCCGCGGGGGTATTGCATTCTGCCTACTCATGACGGGCTACTTGGTCCGAGTGCGATGCGTAGATGTGCAACTTTTGCTAGATTCAGTCGTTACTTCCAACACCAAAGTGGCCGGGGCTCTTTAGTGTTCCTTCAAACATGTGCTGAAATCGCCGAGATGTCCGGGATTTTCCGTGAAGACTCGCCAGAGTTGTATAGAAGGAACATGCTTAATGCAAGGACAAATCATGTTAGAAATCAATTCTCATATTCAGGCGATTCCGCCGACTCTACCGACACAAACAGCACACTCAACCTTCGCCTCCCTCTATTTCTCCCGATGCTCTCTAACACTCTTCTCCTCATCATCCCTCGCTAACACGCCCCCATTACTCGCAATCGCAGGCACTGCTCCCGTGACCGAACTCCTGCGCCTCTGCGTCTCCCTCGCCTCCTCCGTATCCTCGTAATCAATGAGTAATTCGCCCTTCTTGCCATACCTGCGCGGCATCTCGTGCGCAATCTTGACCACATTGAATGGATTCGTGGTCTTGTGGAATATCTCGTCCATCTCCTCCAAGCTGCGTCCAGCAGTCTCGGGGAAGAAGAAGTACACCGACGGGACCATGAAAGCGTTGATGACCGCGAAAATGATGTACGTCTGATACCCGATATTTGCAAACGCGACAGGCGTAACCATGACGACCATAAAATTGAACGCCCAGTTCGCAGTCGTGGAGATCGCATTTGCAGGCGCACGAATGCTCAGCGGTGTGATTTCTGCGGGATACAGCCATGTCATGCCGAGCCAGCCGATGGCGAAGAAGGAATTGAAGACGAACAGAAACACTGTGGCGGCGAGGCCCATGCTTGCGTCGCCGATTTTGCTGGTCGTGCCTGCGAGAACGGCCATGGACATGGACATGCCTGCTGCGCCGAACATCATGAGAGACCGACGGCCGAATTTCTCAATGGTGAAGATGGCGATCCAGGATGCCATCCAGTATTCTGTGCCGTTGCAGGCGGATAGCAAGCGGCTCAGGAAAGGTGAGAGACCGATGGAGTTTTCGAAGATGGTTGCAGCGTAGTAGGTCACCAAATTGATGCCGGAGATCTAGTTGTTGTCAGCGCCTGCGATAGTTAGGGGAGCACATTGATATTACCTGCTGGAACATCTGGTTGACATACGCCAACGCCGTCCGATGGAAATTGCGATTCCTGTTCATCTTGAAACATTCCCTGAACCCGCCCTTTTCCATCTCAAACACGACGTCCTTGACGGCCAAGTACTCTTGCTGAATCCTCTTGTCCTCTGGCGGTAGGTCGCTCAGTGCAGCCAGCACTTCGAGCGCCTCGTCGTTGCGGCCCTTGAGCACAAGCCATCGAGGCGACTCAGGCAGGCCCGGAATGAAAATGAGAATGAAGATGGCGAGGATGATCTGGAACGCGATGGGGAAGCGCCATGCGATGCTGCTAGGCTCAAGGAAGGAGAAGCCAAGATCTAGCCAATAGCTTATCATGACACCGAAAACAATGAGTGAACCTTCGATCATGACCATTTGGCCTCGTCGATGCGGTTTGGAGGTTTCGGATTGCCATGTTGGAACGGTCGACGTATTCATGCCTAGAAGAAATCAGCAACTGAATGATTTGGGCGTGCAGAATGCATACCATTTCCAAAACCAGTGACCCATCGTCCTACTATGAGCTGAGGAAGACCATACGCTGCAGTCTGTAGGACTGCACCAACAATCATGATAACCGAGCCGTAGAAGATCGTGCGTTTACGTCCAAGCATATTACCGAGCCAAATTGTGGCTACCGCGCCGAAGAAGCATCCGAGAGTGTATGCGCCGACTGTAATCGCCTGGATGGTGGCCGCATGACTTGATGAACTCCCTGGCGGAGGATGTACAGTATCGATCTCAGGGAAGTAACGGAGGAATGATGGGAGCGTCAAGAGACCGCCCATAACACCCTGATCTGTTTGTACATCAGACTTTGCTCATTTTCGAGTCGTGGGGTTTTCGAATACTCACCATATCCAAACAAAGCGAAATCCGTTCCAGCCACAATCGCAATCGCAATATTCAACTTGACGCCTCTGAGGCCGTAAAACTTCGACTTCGCCATAGTTGCCTCGATGAATTTTCCAATCCTGCGAACCGCAATGTGACCATGTAACAATCTCAACCTCGGTACTCCAGATCCCAGAAGATATACAATAGAGTTCACCACCACAACAACAATAAATGAATCGCGTGCGTGCACAAAATACACCCAAGTCGACGCAGCCCGAAGCTTAATACCAAAAAGCAAGCCCGCCTCCACGGCTCCATCGCCTTAATGTAACCGTCGCCCATAGCGCCCAGTCCCAGCGCCATGGCCATGGCCTGCATCATCATCACCCGTGAAGCAAGTGTAGCGATGACGTCGGGGCGCTTTACGCCGCTCGACACTACGAGCACATCTTTCCCCCGTGGGGCAAAGCGTGCGGAGAAGACACAGCATCTACACAGCATCGGATCGCGCGACGGCGCATGCACCCCAGTTCCACTTGCTAACGGCCGTCGCATCGTGCGAGGTGGTGAAGGTTAGGACGGCCGGATTGCTGCTTTTGGAAGCCCGATGCAGATGCGTGCACGGGTGTGAGATCGTGACGAGGCGGTCGAGGAGTCGTGTGCTCGCTAAGCTTGGAGCCGCCGGGGATGAACCGAGGCTTGGGTCCCGGGTTGCCGGATGGGGTATTGCGGGTGCCAGACATATAGGGAAGGATCAGGCACGGCATATGGGTGAGTCTGGGGTTCGTTGTTCTGTGTTTCGGATGACATGCCGTTGGCCGGGTACGACGGGATAGATGGTAGTGGTGTGTTTGTGGTGTGTCATATCTGTGGTTGCGCTGCTGTAGTTAGGTCTCCACTGTGGATTATGCTGAACGTTGCTTAGCATCCGTCAATTTGACTTGGAAGGCTTGTCAGAAGGACGAATGGTATCACGAGAGCATTGTGGATAGGAAAGTGATTGACTGTCTTCTCGAATTGTTCTAGAATTGCAGGCACGACCGAGTGCATTGAAGTAGAGAAAGGCAAGCTATTGGGCCCAAGCCTGCCTCTCGGCTTCAACCATATTACCCATCTCCTTGGCCATTTCTTGTTGGGCATCCCTGATCCTAGGACATTCAAAGGTCACCGGACGCAAGATTCCGTTCAAGTCAAGAGGGTAAGGAGCAGAAGTCTCCATGTCCTCCTCCATCGGTGACATTTGGTGATTCGACGCCTTGTCGTTCAAGTCATTGGCTTCAACGGGCTGTCCAGCACGCCTACCACATGAAAGCACTGTAACATTGTTCAGGCCTACCTCCTCTCGCCCAAGTCTAAGCATTCTTAGCCACAGCTTGCCTGTGCGACGCAGTTCGCGGCTCGTCTCATCGAAGCGCGCGTAAATTGGTTCCACTAGACCTAGCCCTTCAAACAGGCCATGTTCTTGCTGAGGCTCAGCATTCGGGAGACATGCGTCAGACTCATCCCAATCATCGGCGACGAACATCGGCTGCGCGAATGGGTCAGAAGAGGCTTCTTGAAGGTCACCAAATTCTTCGTCATCCTCTATGTGATCTGTAGGTGGTGTGTTGAGTGATTCAGATGCTGCCGAAGATGTGCTGGACTCCACGACTCCATGTCCAACTGCTCGAGCGCTATCACCCCATGGGGCATCAGGAGGTGTAAGCCGGTTTGATGACTCAGCTGCCCACGCATTGTGATCAAGATCGACTTGCGCGGACTCAACAGGACAGCAGAGCTTCTCATGGAGGGGGTCATTCGCCCAAACTGTGGCATGCGGACCGTCAGCAGTTTCTTCTGGCTCAAATTCAGACATATTTCTTGTGCGGGAGAGTCAGGAAGAGAGATTTGCTGAGATCTTCAAGCAGACATTGGCCACATTGTGAATAAACCTTACTTGAAATGCTAGAAATGTGTGAATTGTCTAACATTGTCGCTCAGAAACCACAGTGTTCTCGATGAGCAGTCGCAACACCTTCGAAGTCCAGTGCTGTCGCCATAAAGCTGCCTCCAGTTTACCGAAACACCAGAGACGCCAAAGAACGCCGATGTTATGAATATCATGACGCAGGGTATCATATGCGCATAGCCTCTCTCGCAGCCGGCTCCCGCTCGATCTCGTACTCGATGTTGCGCTTCGGGCCCTTGGAGTCTTTCGACGGCTTCTTCTTCGGCTTGGGCGGCGGCCCAGCGGGTCGCTTCCGCTTGAGATTGGCAAGCGTTTTCTTGAGGGCTTCTGTGTCTTCGTCGGCTGACTCGTCGTCCTCGTCGCTATCGCTGGCATCTTCACTATCGTCGGCGCCTGAGCCTTCATCGGGGCTCTGACCGCCAATCCAGTCCTCGAAGTCCTCCATCTCATCGTCTGACTCGCCCTCGATGTCGCTGACGTACTCCACCTCGCCTACACCGTTCTCCATCTCGTGCTCGTACTCTACCTCATCGTCTTCTTCCTCCAGACCATCGTCAAGGTCTTGATCGCGCTCAACCTGGCCTTCCTTCTCCAGACCTCGCATGACGCGCTTCCAGACGTTCGGCTCGACGTTGAGTGGGCGGTCGCCATACGCGCCAGAGCGGAGACGATCGATAAGCACTCGTTCGATGGCTCGCTCGACCTTGGCGGCGGCCAATGCTTTTCGCTCACGGCCTTCCTCGCGCCTTCGCACCTTGGGCGCGAGTCTGGGGACTAGGCGCTCGCCCAGGCGCTCTTCCTCTTTTGCAAGCTTTCGGATGCGGATGTTGACCTGGGTCAACCTCGTCAAACGCTGCTTGTTCTTGTGCACCAGAAACTTGGGGAAATATGCGAGATGCTGGTCGACGAGTTCGAGCGCTTTGGTGTAGTTGCTTGGCAGCTTGATTTTCTCCCACCATTTCGAGGGAAGGTGGGCTCGTTCGATGGCCTTGATGTAGAGATAGAGGTTGCCGGTGGCAGGGTCGGAGCGGATAGTGGCATAGCGCGAATTTGCGAGAGGGCAGGACTGTTTACTGCAGAAGCCCGAAACATTGTGCTCGTTGCGACAGAAGGTCTGGTCCTTGGTAGTTTTGAGTTTGAAGCTGCAGAAATCGGTGCCAATGATGGACCAAACAAGATCGTCTATTGTCTATTAGCACGTGCGCGAGAACATCAAGTGTGAGCGACTCCTACCTGAAGCCATGACGTGTGTTGTGCTCGCGGAATGTTGGTTGTTGATCTGAGGCTGCGGCGAGCGATGGCCAGAAATTATTTTGGCGGCCAAGACTTCGGTGGGTCCCGCCTTCCGCTTGGACCAGTTGCGGAGAAGGAGCGAACCACCGCTCTCCCAATTCCACCCCACCATGCGTCACTCCAATTGCTCTCGGCATGAGAGCTTCCATCCCGTCGCTTAGGAGCTGCCTTCGATTGAATACGATCCGACCAAGCAACGCATCTTTTAGGGCTATCCATCACCCACTTGGTGCCAATCGAGCTGTCCCTCGTCATGGGCCACAATTTCGCGCCGCGACGCCCTTGAGCCTGTCGCAACGACAATGCTACCATTCTTCGCCTTCTGTTCAAGATGAGCCAACTATATATGCCCTTTCAACAGCTTCAGGCAGAGCTGCCATTGCTGTGATCAGAGTATCGGGGACGGCATGCAGACAAGTATGATCTCTGCGCCTCTTTCCTCTACTATATATTGATTGCGGCGCAGATATATCAAGGGCTATGTCCCTCCACGCCTTTTCCAAAGGCACGTCATGCTTCTCTCCGTAAGCTTTATAGTCCGCATCTACCGCCTTCTCCTGCCACGCTTCTCGACTCGGGCGCACTCGTGCTGTACTTTCCCGCGCCCAACACCGTCACGGGCGAAGACGTCCTCGAGCTGCATGTGCACGGCGGCCCTGCCATCGTTCGCGCAGTTCTCGCGGCCATACCACAATGCGCGACCACTTCAGACTCGGATGCAGCACCTCGGTACCACATACGGTATGCTGAGCCGGGGGAGTTCACTCGACGCGCATTCGACAACAACCGCATGGACCTGCCCCAGATCGAGTCACTGGGCGAGACACTGTCGGCATCTACCGAACAGCAGCGTAAGCTATCTGTTCGTGGCACGACATCATCACTGGCAGCACGGTACGAGCTTTGGCGCATGCTGTTGCTCCAAGCACGAGGAGAGCTGGAGGCACTGATAGACTTTTCCGAGGACCAGCACTTTGACGAATCGCCCGCAGTGCTTTGTGCTTCTGTTTCCAAGCAAGTCCGAGCCTTGCGCATCCAGATGGAAGCACACGTTGAGAACGCGATGCGCGGAGAATTATTGCGCAACGGCATCAGCATTGCGCTGCTGGGCGCACCCAATGCCGGAAAGAGCAGCCTGTTGAACTGCATCGTAGGAAGAGACGCTGCCATTGTCTCGCACGAAGCTGGAACTACAAGAGACGTTGTCGAGGTCGGCATCGATCTGGGCGGCTGGCTCGTCAAGATTGGAGACATGGCAGGCCTTCGCAGAACTGGTCTCGTCGGAGCAGAGACCGTGGGTGCTGTGGAGCAAGAAGGCATTAAGCGCGCCAAGCAGCGTGCTCTAGAGTCGGATGTATTGATAGTCGTCCAGGACGCCACAGCCGAACTGGATTCCGAGGTCAGAGAGACGGCAAAACAGTGCGCAGATCAAGGCGTCAACGTGATTGTCGCTATCAACAAGATCGATCAACTCGACGCTCTCACAAACTCCCGCTCGACCTTAGCAATGGACATACAGCATGCGCTGGGCATACCTGGGGATCGCGTCGTCTTCATCTCTTGCAAGGCATCCACCACTGCCGCCTCTAGCGACCCTGGACACATCCAAGCCTTCATCACTACCCTGCTTGATACGTTCAAAGACATGACTGCTGCACTAGTGCCAGACTCGGACCCCGAACCCGGCGTGTGGCAGGAATCACTCGGCGCAACTGAACGTCAACGCGTTCTACTCTCCGAGTGTATTGGCCACCTCGAGACCTTCCTAACGGCCGTATCTCCGCATGCAGCTGCATCAGAATTTCAGTCATTGGACGCGGATGACGAAGTAGACATTGTGGTCGCAGCCGAATCGCTTCGCTCCGCAGCCGAGTCGCTTGCGCGGATCACGGGGCGGGGCGAAAGCGGCGACGTGGAAGAAGTGCTTGGAGTCGTCTTTGAAAAGTAAGTAATCTGCCTTGCCATTTCCCTTCCCTACCTACTCCATCTCGCTTCGTGTTTATCGCACAACCGAGCCAGGCGTGCTTACGCTCCGACCACCATCACCACCTCATTTCGGCCCCAACGGCACAGCCAGCCAAACAGCCACACCCCATTTAGTGTATGACGGTCAAATCGATAAGTGCACGGCCAAGGCAACCGAATCACCCCGGCTTTGCCTGTCAGACCCGCTTGTATCTTTCCGTCTGACGTTATACCACGTTTCGACGTTCTGGCGTTCTTCCAGAAGCTTTACGCGACTGCTTAGCTGACCATATATCCGTGCGCATAGGTTTTGCGTTGGGAAATAAGACGCATGGGAACCGAAGTCAAGGCGAGCGTTTCTGCGACCGCGGCGGGATGGCCTTTTACCTGGGTTGAGAGGTATTGCGCGAGTTTCGAATTTCCTGGGGTGGCGATGGGGCGGAAACCGAGAGATATCAAGGGGCGGAAAGATAACATGGGAGACATGTTGTTGGATTGTGATGTACGAAGTATGCCTCCAGGGCGTCTTGTGTGGCTATGAACTATGAAGGTGACTAGCTATGCAGACCAGCCCAGCACAGCCCGAAACTCGCAAGAAAACACAAGGACCTTGCGAAAATGAATGTGAAGTGTATGAATCAAAATTCAGATTGAGAAAATGGAAAGAAGCAAACTCCTAAAACTCGCCGTAGAAACTCCAAAGGACTCCATCTCTATAAGCTCTCCCGTACCATAACCCCATGGACCCATAAATTTTCCCAACCAGACGGCTCAACGAAGAGCCAATTCCTCATCCCCGAATCTAAAAACGCCAGGGAAGAAACAAACAAAACCCCAATCCTAGTCCCATAGCGTTACATGTTCCATGTTCCATGCCGTATACCCATTGAACCCGTGACAAAAAAGAAATCCGTGGCTGTCTTATAATCATACATGGTGACCCGATATCCAATATCCAGTATAGTGATATCTAGCCTGAACTCCGTCGCTTGCTGTGATGCTATGCCGAAAAGCCAAAAACAAAATGGAAGAAGGACAAGGGGGTGGTGGTGGTACAATGTGATGTGAGAAGGAAAAGCAGATAAGAAACGAAACGAGGAAGCCGGAAGTGGTAGAAGTACAGGGGCCGAAGCCGAGGAGAAGTGGTAGAAGGGTGATGGTGGTGGAGGATTGAGGAGTAGAGGAGTGAGGGTTCGGTTGACGATGGATGCGATGAAAGAGGAGGTGGTGGTGTTGAACCGAAAGTCGAAGTGGATGGCTATCGTATTGGTAGAGGTGTCCGCCATCGCTCAATGCGTTGTTTGCGCTGTGTTCTTGATGTTGGCCATGGCCGGTGGTGGAATGTTGATATGATGGGTGCAGTCATCGTGACTCACTGAGGAGGTATCGTTGTGCGGTGATGGTAGTGGTGGTGATAGTGGAAGTATGGCGGTTGCGGGAAGATCCGCTTAAGCTTAGTTGTAGCCTCCTCGACCCATTGTGAGGATATGGATGGTATCTTGGTAGTTGAATAGGGCGCCTCTTGGCTTGGTGATGTGTTGTGTGATATAGATTGGGAGGTGTGGTGTTGGTTGTAGTGCTTCTGGCTTGAAGGCGATTTAGTTGTATCCGCCGCGACCCATTGGGAATGATGTCTTGATATTGATGAGGTAGTAAAGTGGCGAAGATATGGTGAAGTTGGTAATGGAGTAGTGCCGAAGCCGAAGATTGATAATGCGCGTGGAGAGGGTATAGAAGCCGAAGATGTGGATGGAAGTCTGAAGAATGGATGGAAGACTGAGTGAAGAATTGACTGAAGGGAAGACGGTTCGACTTATATGAAACAATGAAATCTATGGGCGAATGAAGGACTCTCGGAAGGAGGCGTACGTTTACGTTTCGAGGTGGGTGTTGTGACTGCTCTGCCTGCCGCCAGGCACCCAAACGTCTTTATACGCACGTACACCCATATCCTCACAGTACTCACCAGCGAACCACAGCATCGGATCGGTGGCTTGCACGCCCAAACAGCCCTGACCCCGGTCGAGGCATCTAGTCATCTCGTCTGCAACGGCGCACTGCGCAGCGGCCGGCGAGTAACGCGACGGGATGGGTGGCAGACCAGAATAAGTTTCAGGGTCTGTGTGCGGTGCTGAGGTGTGGCAGTGACGGGAGTCCAAGCTGGCCGGGGGGCTTGATGAGCCATTGAGCCGCACGGGCACGGACGTGCTGGCGCCCATGCCATGCCATCAGCCGCGCAAATGCAGTGCTGATGAGAAACGCTCCAAGTCGAGCGTGGAATAACGCAATTGGTGCGACCGCGCGGTTGAGCAGAGTATCGCACGCTTCGTACTCTGGAGTTGGACGACGAAGAGGGCGTGACTCGGGGGAGTGTGCCTTGGAGGTGTCTGCCTGCCTGCCATATTCCTCTTCCACCATTGCCACGCGTCTTCACTCGCACAAAGACCACGACTATGATGAGAAAGGCGTGGGGAAACACCAGGCAGGAATCCTCCTCCGACAAGCGCGGGGCCTGATTTCATTGGTCGTGCAGGAAGAATGCGCGACACAGTCATACAACAGCATCATCAGAACAAGCAGGCCTCTCACCCCTCGAATAGGTAGCGGACCTGCGCAATGCAGCAAGGGTCGTTACACAGTCGATTGCCCGTTCGGCAAGCCGTTCGCTACGATGAGCATGCCGTTCCCGACGAGGCGACGGGAGAGCCATTGATTGTCGGACTGCTCTTGGACTCGAGAACTACAGATCGCACTCAATTATCGCAGTGCCACGCCATCGCCATCTATGACGAACTCTGCGCGCCATTCGCCAAATGGAGGACTCTCCGATGCCTAAGGCGATGCAGTGCCCGTGAAATGCCTCAGGCCATGTGCGGACTATACTCGAGCGACGTTGCAGCACAGCGTGCCAGACTAGGCGGCTTGAAACGTCCACAAGTCGGCGAATCAAGATCCAAACACATGCTCGCAATGGCTTTGCTCTTGTGGGGGGTACAGTCAAGGGCGGAGTGTTGGTGCGCTAGTCATCGCTCTCCAGCTGTGAACTTCACCAGACTCCACTTTGAAGAGCGCCACGCCGTTGGAGCCTGGAAACTGGAAACAGCCGTTCCCAACTGGCGTTGCACTTGCAGAACTCGGCGACTTGTGACTGCATGAAGTCGACGGATTGAGGCCTTCCGCAAAGTTCAGCGCTCATGGTTCAGCTGTGCTCGACAACGACCCACTTGATGCGACTGTGCGCCGTCGCAATGGCCCGCTCGGGAATGGCTGCCGCTGCCAGAACACGAAGTCGGAATTGATGCATTCCAAGTCATCGGCCCACCACTACAGGTACACAGGCCTGTGTAATTGTCAATGGGCTGTGAAGCTGCTAGAATATGTCCTCTTAGTCAATATTGACCGGAGGACCAAGTCATTGCCCGAATAATACGTGATAGTAGTCGTGTGTTCACCACTGCTACTGGCGGGCGAAAATAAGTTCACGGGCGTGCACAGACTTCAAGATCCAAGTCCAATCAATGTTCGGACAGCGATCTTGTGCAAGAGCACCCCCACAACGCCCATTTCGCATGGCTTCTTCTCATTGCGCCAATGAGCCTCTACACCACACTGCTATAATCGAGCAGGGCTTATGAAACCTGCCCATTGCTGGTCGCAGACGGGCTCACGTTGTCTTACTGCCGTGGAGGCAGTTCGGTATCGGAATTGAGCCACGTTCGTGCTACAGAAGCAGAAGGATGTCCACGAGCTTCATGCCGGCAGCGCGCTACAAACCACCCGACAGCATGGAAATGGAACCTCGATTGAAGCACGACATCAGATGCACCCCTGACCTATCTTGAGGGTCGGAGGGCGGGCAGAACAGTACTGCCAGCAAAAATACAACGAGATGCATGTCCGCGTCGACAAGGAGACTGCCTTGCCAGGCAGACACTTGCGTACCCATTCGCGCAAACCCATGGGGCCGAAGCACATACGCATACGCTGTAAGTGCCATTCCGCGAGGCCGGTCGCAGGCCGGCCGCACTCTTCAGGGAGGTTTCCATCTTGCACGTAATCACGTTGATAAGACCGACGCATCACATAACCTACTTCAGAAGTGGAAGCGCCCGCACCGTAGACCCGACAACAAGGCCACGGCACCCACTCATCTGCAGGAACCCCTTCACGCAGTGTCAGCTCTACATGGCAGCCCCCAAAAATAGGCACAGCCTCGATCGGATCGTGGTAGACGCGACAAGCGCGAGTTAGCGCTGGTAGGGCTGACGCTAAATAACTGCGCCGCAGCATCTCAGTCAGCCATTTCCCCAGATAGGTTAAATGCCTGCAGATGCCAGCTGAAAGCAATGATTGGATGCTGGATGCTGCTGACTGCGCATAATTATAGCAAAGGCGCTCTAACGGGTGTGTTTAGCTGCCCTTTCGTCTGCATATGGGCTATTTTGGGGCCAAGATGTAGCTGGATTAGGTACATGGGAGAGGAGCGCGTGGAAGACACGTGAAGAGATTTGAAACCATGCGTACAGTCTCCCCGTATGCGGGATAATGGTCGACCAGCGACTCCGTCCGCAAAATACGACACACCTTGATCGTCAAGACTTACCGGAACTCATCACCGATAACGAAACATCACATTTCACAAGACACCCGGACCATATCTATCGGACCGCATGCTAATCAGCCACGCCCTCGCCGCAGCCTCGCCTTGTTACCTCAATATGAGGCTCGTGCCGAACAGGTGTTCGCTCATGAAACCCGCTCGCTTCTTCTTCTTCGGCTCCACTTCAGCCTCCGGCCTCGACTCCGGCCGTTACACATTACGCCATATGCGACCCCAGGCACATGGCTTCGCCGCGATTGTGTCATGTTGCACTGATCGATATATCGAGTCGCCTTCTCGCCTTTCGCACTCTTTTGCTCAGTTGAGAAACAAGTGAAGTGGTTGCCTAAGGCCGGCGGAGCGCGGGAGAGTCATGATGCGGTGCAGTGCTATGCATGATAGACTCACGGATTTGTACCACGGGAGTAGGCTGCGAGTTTGACAAATACTGACTCGATGGGGCAGATTTGCAGGTCGTCACGAAGGATGTTGGGATGATCACTCGGGACCACCGACCTGCTCGATCTGGATTTGCATTGCCAGTGACAATTACCATGATTTGAAGCGAGGATGCTGACGTCCGTGTTGGGACTAGCGCGTTGCACCTTGAAACATCCCGTCACGTTACAGACACTCTCACCAGTCATCCCTCAGCCCTACTTACGAAATCAAATCATGCCATGGAACAAAACCATCTTCAACTGCAACAACTGCACTGGTCAGGTTCGGGCAACTCGCGACTTCAACTTCTTGGCCAGTCCATGCGCTCTACTGGGCTCTCGCTCACCGTGTGCAACAAGTGAATACTGAAATACGTCATCAAACAAAGCAAGCACAGTAGCACAGGCATGCAAAATTGCGCTATGATTGAGAGGCATACGTTGACCCAGCGGAAACACCGAGGTCACATCCAACATCGTAGTACGAACTAAACATGACACAGTTTGGGTTGGGAGTGCAGTACAGTACCGTATATCATGACTCTGGTCCCCAGGCATTCACCGGAGGAATTTCAATTGACACGTGAAGCTAGGGGTCCGATGCGATGGAGTCAGGCGTATTTGATGCTTATGTGGTACACTTGTTCATAGTCTATGAGTAAGTCCGTACGGAAAGATTCGATTGCTCCACCACACATCTCGCAACAGAATCTCATCTTTCGCCGCGCAACCCCAATTCCTATCGGAGCGGCTAGTAATCAACCCCAGAACTGACACACACTAACACCCAGACTGCGCTCAAATTCTAGTGCGAGATAAACACAAATCTCAAACGCAAGTTCCGTAGCTATCCTGAATGGACAACATAACCCCCACCTAACATCTCGCACCATACAACTAGAAACAGGAAACAGGATGAAAAGCCCCATCCACCAGTCCACACCAGAAAACGCCCCATCGCGCCACCCCCACAGTCATATTCAACGGTCCGTCCCGCGGAAACATATCTGCACATCAGCCTTGCTATGACCACTCTGCTCCACCTCCTACGCCCTCGCAGCTTCTTATTCCGATGTCTCACAATCTATTACCTCAACTCCGCTAGGCCGGCAGACCTGATCTGGTCTGCTTACTCGGGCCCGGGGCGTTTCAGGTCCAAGCCAGGTTTTGGCTGCGCACAGCCTCGCGAGGCGTGCTGGTTTTGGGAGGGAGTTGTGCGCGGTGATGGGGATGTTGCATTGTGAAGTCGCGTTGGGAGTGACAAGTAGGAAGGTTAAGTTCAAGGCGTGTGGCTGAGTGAAGGAGCAGAATGATGAGGTATGGTTATCGAAGGGAAGAGAGAAGCGATGATGCTTTGTCATGATTTTAGGCTTGCCCTCCATCATTCTTGCGGGATAAGGTGAGCCCTTCACATGATATTCTTGGAAATAGTGCGAAATATACGCTTGCTAGAGTATAGCTACCCACTTCGACAATGCTTCTCATATACTAAAATCCTCCTCAGTAACCCATTTTTCTACTTCTCCCATCTCGTTCCGACTTGCAACACTTCCAGATCATGCGCACTCGGCAACTTCCCACATCCTTCCATCTCATTCAACAGACTTGGCCACCTTCCAAAATCGACGAATCCACCCATAAGCCTCGTCGCCACTTCTTCCATCTTGGCTGCCAGCAATTGCCACGCACGGCCGTGTCCTCGTGCACCCACACAATGATCGTGCATTGGGCATGACCGGCAAGTGTATGCTTTGAGAAAAGCATGACAGAGCTCATGCAGAAGGGTTCCAAGTCGATTCCTCCACCGCACGTCCAAATCGTCTGCATTTCCTCCGTTCCGGTACAATATAGGGTGCAGCAAGACTTGCGTTCCGATGAGTGGGTTGAATGTGCCGATGCCAAAGCAGGACTTTTCTGTTGGTGACAGCCATGAGAATCCTGCGGAAATGGCCTGTCGATGAGGAGGTATGGAGCCGAAGAAGAACACCTGGTTTAGGACGGAGATGAGATGCAGTGCTTGGGTGCTGGACATACTGGAGCGCATGTCCGGTCCAATCATGTTTGGCTTCCATACGTGCAGTAGGCTTTGAAGCTGTCGTACATCTGGTCCATATTTCTCCGGGGACACGTTGATGTACATGTCATCGAGCCAGGTGATGTGGTGTCGCACCAAGCGCATTGCTTCATATTCTCCGTAGAGTCGCAAATTCAACTCTGGTCGGGGAAGAGCTGGATCATCCTGTCGGGGAACAAATCTTTCTCTCTTTCGAGTCGGTGCGTAGCGATGGTCTCGTATGATCCCATGCGCACTATCTTCACGAAGTTGGTATAGCCACGGTGCGCATTCGTCGCAATCACAAGGTATTGCGGCTTCTTTGATCCAAACTCTCAGCTCTTCGACGTTTGTGGGTATTTTGTACGACTTTCCATTGCGAGGTGCTTGGGGCCGCCCAAGAATATGATCCTCGATAAACAAAAGCTTAGGATCCAGCAGCAGAAATGGTTCAAGTATCGGTAGTAGGTTGTGGAAGAATGACGGGCCTTTGCAGATCTCTGAAGAAGCACCGCCTTCCTCTCTACGTCGATAGCATCCTCGAAAAACGACTCTTGTAATTCTCCGAAGTGGATGGATACGGCGTCTCCTGGGTGTCGAACTGATCACGGCGTCTTCATGTTGTCCCATTCGGTAAGCTCGACTCGTCGCATATCAAAATGACGGCGCGGAAGGTGTTGCAACAGTACAGGACTTCGGCGTGCAGACGAGGAAACGAAGGACCGAGGGAGAAAGGTACATAAAAGCGCCGACGCGCAGTCCCCGACCCCAGAAATGAGGCGATCTGATTGCACCACGGAGATTGACACAAGGATCGCGACGCTCAGGCCATCGGGTGTCCGGATAGCGCAACGGTTTTTGGAAACTCTGGCGATGGAGTCTCGAGTTTGACATGGTTGCATGCAAGACGCCGGGATGTTGGCGAGACATGATTCGGACCTTTGTTCTCAAGCCAAGCGGAGATCATCGTGCTCAACGAGATGTCCGCGTGAAAATTCCGCGCGTTGCGGAGAATGAGCAGTTGCTTGTGCGTGACGAACGTTGCCAATGTCGGCTGCGGGATGGTTTGCCGTGCTTGAACCTGTTTATAGATCAAGGAGAACAGGGAATGAAGAACGTTGTGACTTCAGGGTCCTGGGTGAAACAGGGTTCACGTGGCTTGCGTCGGGTGTGGCGGCATCTGTTGGCGAGAACTGACTCGGACGACTAGTTGGCAGGAACACCAATACCAACACCAATACCAACACCAACACCAACACCAACGCTGATCATAGATGCAGCCGGTGCGTCATCATTGATTACGATGCCACTTCCATATAACGATAGCCGCCTGTAGGTATTTCCGCAGCTGAGTGGAGGATAAATAATGATGCTCTCATAAAGGACGAGAGAGCTGTCATGGGCTCTCCGCTATGCAGACGGGCAATGGGAAGGACAAGGAAGGGCGGACTTAAATGTTATGTGCCTTTCGGTGACTGGAGCTGCTCCTTCGCAGCATCTCGGTTCTTGCGCTGCTCTCTAGTTTCGTTCCAAATGGTACGAACAATCTGCTGGCTTGCTCCACAATGCTTCCCAAGATGTCAGACCGTGCCAGTAAGATCATTATGAGCTCATAATGACAATGAATCCACGACAATCCGGCATGCTTATACCCATATTTCTCGTAACGTTATGCAGTGTAAGTATTTGGCCGCATTGCGAGCCCTGTTTGTCCAATTTTGTGCGCGCAAAGTCAAGCTCACATTCTATGAGCTGATTCGAGCTTGCATTTCTCTGTGCTCTCGAGCTCTCTCTCCTACATTAAGCACTCAGACCTTTGATCTCACATGGCCGAATCCATGGCAGGTAAGTCTAAGCTCAAGATGAGTAGGGTATCGAATAAAAGCTCGATATGATCGTAAAGTGCTCACCCACCCAAATTTCGGGGGACATTGAAGAGTAGAAAGGCGAGTTGCGTATCGATTTCGAAGTCTGGTTGAAATCGAATGGCATAGATTCATATGACCCTCCAAAAGGCAGCGTGAATCTTTTTATTCTGAGCAAAGAGCTGCAGACATGGGGGAATTTTGATCCACCAGAACTGCCAGGTCCGAATCACGCTGCTGCAATCTACCTAGGCAAGGACTTCTATGAAGCTGGTGACTTCAAATACTTGTCTCGACATGGTAAAGAGAGACTGAAACGTTGGCTGAAGAGCAAGCATGCGAAGACCAATATGAGCGATCGATTTGGCGTCGGTAAAACCATTGGCGGTCCTAGGAGGATCGAAGCTGAACTCTCAAGCGCATGTGGTTCTTCAATGTTGGCATTCTCTTCGTTGCTGATGTGACTAATACTCTCAAGGAACGCTACGCTATTATGAAAGTTCTTCCATCTGAAGCAATGCGACAGGGTTACGCTCGCCGTGAAATCACAATCTTAAGCAGTTTGAACTATGCCAACGTCGTCCAGCTGTACGACAACTACATCCCAGAACACGGGCACGGCATACCATAGATTGTTACCGGGATGCGGTAAATATCGGACCGTCAGAGACCTCGTTAGCTTATACGCCTCTGGCGGCGAAATGGTCCCGGAACTCTTTGTCTGGCAGATTTTCGACTCACTGGCACAGGCAGCCCAGTACTGCCATCACGGCACTTCGTCGTACGAAATCTGGGACCGTGTATCGCATCGCGACATCCTTTCGTCCAACACCTTCATCAAAGCTGACCGACTAGCCACAAAGCCAGTAAGTACCCCTTTTCAGTCAAGCTCGGTGATTTGGGCTGCGCGATCACGGACTCGGAATGGACGGACGAGAACCTGAAGATAGTTGATGGTCTTCCTGAGGTTGACACCATGTACGGCGCACCGGACGGTTCTGCGCCGACGGAAGCAGCCAATGTTTTCGAGATCGGGGTCGTAATGTGGTATTTATTCTGTCTGAAGGAGGAACCAGATGCGGACGTTACTGGTCTGGTGTGGCAGAGGTCGCAAAAGGTTTGTGAGCAGTACTCGAAGGAACTGGGTGAGTTTATTGTCGTATGCTCAAAGACGAAGCCGGAGAAGCGACTGAGCGCGAATGCACTGGCGGAGGGATTGGTAGTCAAGCGCGAGGAGCTTTTCAAGCAGGGTAGATAGAGGGAGAAGTGACTGTACTCTGACCCCAAGTACCCACTTTGCGATCATTCGAGCGTCGATGCTATTTACTTGTGGTCATTGCAATTTTTTCGTCATTTTCAGCAGTGCCTAGACACTTTGTCGAGTTCATAGACTACCAGAAACGAATCGACACCTGGTGACCAAAAGTGTCCATAGTGTCGATAAGGTCAAACTTGCAGGGAAGGTAGGCAAAATAGCTTTCTGCGAGGCACCGGAAGTGGTGTCCTTTAGCATGACGAAGACGCTCTAGTAGTGTCTGAGCAGACCTTCACAGGTTGTGACTCGTTGACATTTTGCTGTTTGACCGCCAGGAACCTTCTCGCAATCTCGCAATATCGCAATTTCACCCCCAATTTCGTAAGCCGTTAATCTCTCTTCACACCATATCGCATACCGCTGCCTCCTGTGCTTTAATTTTAGAAGGTTTCTGTACGGCTTTCCTCATTGCGATGGCCGCAGATCTCCCTCTTGTACTTACCCACAATAGTCAATGGGCACATTGCCTATCTCCTACGCTAGCTTCACCGGTTAGTTGCAGCATGCGATCAACGAGTTTTCTTCCATCTTGGCACTTGTATGATGGGAACCAATCAGTGCGCATGGTTATCGAGTGGGCGATCAATTCTGGAGGGCGCATGCGATAGTCGAAGCCATTGCAGCGGTCGATTGTGCTGTTTACCCGAGCTGAGATCTTTGTGCATGAAGCCATGGAGGAGTGGGCAGGGTATACATCCCTATTTGACTTCGCGTGAGGATAGTGTGCGGGCTGGGCCTCGGGTGGCGTAAAGCGCTCGGCCTTTTGGGGGCCAATTTTAGCTCAGGGCAAGGCTGTCCATGCGCCCCCTTCTACTTCTCTCCAAAATTGATGGATGCATCGACAACCACGGTGTAATATCAGTACATTGCTAGCACCATTACACGTCTGACGCCAGCTGCTCTTAGATACAACCGTCTTGCTGTACGACTTATCCAGTAGTCTTGGTGGGAAGCACGGTGTCACTGCGCTTCGCGCCTCAGTTCAGCCCCCACGATATGGCTGGACGGCTGGGCCGACAGCTGAACCCGGCTCGATATTAATGCGGTAGGTGCAACCTTACGACTGGCATTATCAAGCCTTGTGGCTTCGCTTGGATTCTACGACACGGCCATTCATTGGCTCAGCGATTCAGCTCAAGCGGTTCGGGCAGATCGTTGTGCAAAGATGTGGACGCCTGATAGTCAGCCAGCAAATGTCCACTGTTCCTTCGATCGAAGGCTGGTGATGCTTATATTATGGCATACTCTCCTCGCCCGACTCTTGTAATCTCTCGAGGCTTTGTACTTGGAGTTTACGATCACCATGAATTCGCCCGCGCCCATTTACTCCCAGGTGCCGCACGCAGACTTCCAAACAATCTCGACATCGTATCCACCTCCACCCCCACCACATCAGCAGGATGAGAAGACGCAGTACGTCTCGCATGAGGAGGCAAAAAACCACAGCGCGAACAGCCTTCTGGAAGCATCAACTCCACACTCGGCATGGGGTAGAGCAAAGTACAGACTCCGTACAGTTGCTCACAAGTTCTGGTTGATGGAAGCATTCGCGAGTGTGTTTTCTCTTGCATTGTTTGCTTCCATTATAGGGGTTTTGGCCTGGTATGACCAGGCAATCTACGGCGATGCGACAGAGAACTCGAAGAGTCCCAACAAAAGGCCGACAATCTTTCCGGTTCTCGCAATTCTCGGCGCGATCATGAGAGCTGCTATGCTCCTACCTGTAGCCACCGCCATAGGTCAGCTGAAATGGGGTTGGTTTCGTACCGGGCGGCGCCTTCTTGATATGGAACGTTTTGATGAAGCTGCACGCGGCATGGTCGGTTCCGCGAAGCTTCTCTGGACTTTGCGCTTCAGGTGAGCAGACGAGAGCACGATGGTCGAGATAATCTTAGGCTCATATTGCTCTTAGGAACGTGGCAACTGTTGGTGCTGCACTGACCATACTCACGCTTCCACTTGACGCGCTCGTGCAAAGCGCCGTACGAATCCCCGTCATGATGCAGCCCAACACAGACATCTACACTCTTTATCCGAATATCACCAACGAGACATCTATGGCAAGATCAACATGGTACGCCGACTCACAGATCATGACGTCGTCTCAAGATCGCTGGCCTTCAACAGCCCTTATCAATGCGATCAAATTCGGCGAGTCCTACAGCAACGGTCTCAGCGACTTCATGACAGCTGTGACTAGTGTCAACTGTCCCACTGGATATTGTTACTTTCCCACCGCTCAAACGCTCGCTATCGCAGCGAAGTGCGTTGATCGCACACGCGACATCGTCGACCACCCCGCAAGCGGCGGGCTCGCGCCCTACAAAAGCCTGCCCGGCTTAGACCTGAAGTTCTATTACAATGGGACAAGACAGTACGATATCCAGGCTATCGGAACATATTCGAATACGACATATGAAAGCAACGCATATATGGATAACCTATTTGGCCCAGGCTTTACTGCACTTATCGCGCGCACAGGCATCATGATGTGGGGGTCGAACGGTGTGCTGGGTTACGAATGTGCGCTATCATGGTATGTTCGAACGATGAAAGAGTTCGTCGATGAGACCTCAAACTTCAAACTCGACTCCACGGACACGGACACCGAACAGCAAATCGATTTCCAACCAGAAGACACCGAGAACTGGTGGGCACTCGAACCCACAACATGTCATGTGGGAGGCAAAGTAGTACCCAAGGATAACAGCACATACTACGAAGATAACTGCGTATTTGCTGTTAGTAATGAAGCGGGAGAGGGCCTTGAGAGAATGCTGATGGACGAACGGGACGGCTTCCAGGGCAGCCTCTTTGCCATCAACTACACGAATTCGACATGGACACGCATGAACAATTTCGTCACAAACATCGATATGGCGAGGACGAACAAAACATCCCTGAAAGTAATTGAAGATGATGCACTCATTTTCGCTAATATCCAGAGGATGTGGAACAACATTGCCTTCGGTGCATCCTTTACAGTTCGCCACTCGGCAAGTCTGATGCTCGATAAATCTTTGCAGTATCTGCACACAACAGGCACTGTGGAGAAGCCAATTTACTATTACGATATTGACTGGGCACGCCTTGGGCTTCCTGCCTTTGTCGTCGGGTTCGCAGCTATCTTTGTGTTGTATACTGCGATCACCACACGGAAAGAGTATGCCTGGAGACGATCTGCCTTGCCATTGTTGTTCCACGGTATTGAGGATCGCGAGAGGGTTGCGCTAGGCGATGTCAGATCGTTTATCACTATGCAGGACGTGGCCAACAACTTGCACGTAAAGCTGGAGGAGCATGTCGATGCTAATGGTGCGAGGTTTGCGACGCAAAACCATTGATTGGTAGGGGACAATTAGAGTTCACGACTTTTATATAAATCACTGATGACTTGCACTACAATGTATATTTTGTTATGATCTATTCTTCAGATTTAGCATTAATATTTGGTCTTGGCCAGGTATATCTTACGTTCGAAACATAATTGAGAGACCAGACCGCAGAGTGCAGCGTCATACTCATACATGAAAATATTCTGCCACTGCTCTGGCCTAACCCGAGCTAGCCCTTCTTACCGTGAAACTTGCGCGTAAAGGCTGAGCGCTCCTTGCACTCTTGCATAATGTGCACCTTCTCATCCACGTCGTCCAGTTCGTCGCTTAGATCGGGGTCAAAGGCAATAGGATTGAGGCTCGATAGGTCGAACTGGACGTGAATGCAGCCATCGCAACGAAATTGGAGTTCGTTATTGTAAGAGCCCGCGGACTCGTCGGAGGCACGGTTGCAAGTTTCACAAGTTACCTTGGTGGGTTCCTTGAGGTTGCCGGAGGTCATAGTGTTTCCGGAGTGGTCTAAGCTGATAGAGAAGTAGTGATGAGCAAACGATGTAAGCTTTTGTGCTGACGCGAGTTGCAGCGTTGAGCGGGGTAGTGTAGGGTGTCAGTCTAAAGTCGGTTGATGAGGAGAGTTCCTCGGAACAAGAGAGGATCTTTAACTGTGGCTGGTTCAGTCTCGGTATGAGCGAGGAGGCATAGTACACTTCACTATACAGCGACAATTGACCACGCCGGTGTGATGGCACAATGCCAGCAATTAACATAGTTTCATGACAATCGCTTTCATTGCCAGAGATGAGAATGATGAGAACGTTTTACTTCTCATCTTGAATCGTGGTACGAGACACGAGAAGTAACGGCCTCCTAGCTCACCCCCGTACTGTGAACATGTCTCCGAACTTTGGCTTCGCTACAACTCCTTGAGATTCCCGCCACATATTCATGACACGTCCACCACATCCTCAAGCATACCAATGACTGTCCAGTTCACCTCAAAAGTGCAAAGGCACATATCCGACGTGGAAATGCCCTTTGGGAAATTGCTGAAGCCTATCGATCACATGCCACCGTTTCCTCATGGAGTATCAGCTGTAGCCCAAAGTCTGAAGTATAGAATGGCTGGACTTGAGCTAGATCCACTTCTGCCGCCTCAAAAGTGTCCTGAACACTGTTCGATCCCGAGTGTTCAGAGGATATGTAGAGCAACGCTGAATCAAATCCGGAAGCATAATGTAGCAACTCTAGTTCATGGATTGTTAGAGCTCCCGGCGTAGGCTCCCGATCTGAAACAGGTATATAGGGACCGTCACTTCTATGACGCGCATTGTGCATTGACACAGTATACGCTAACCGACCCAGGAGTGTAGAACTCGTATAGTCTTATATGATACTTCGCCATGAAGTCGGCACTAAGCAAGCCCTCGAATAGTGATGGTGGTAAGCCGCTTCGAAATCGTGTACAACACGATGCGGGGAACTCGTAAACGGTTTTGAACGCGCGATGGAACACTTCGACTGTGTAGTCATTGCAGTATAAGTGCTCCTCACAGGAGAGAATGCCGGAGTTTTCGAAGTAGTTTGCGCCGCATACACCGTGTGTTTTCTCGTGCTAAATGGATCAAGAGTGTCTGGCTCGAGCCATAATTTGAGTTGAGGTGGGTTGAGGTGGGTTGTATCGATTTGAGTGCGAGAGTTCGAAGAGTGTGTAGTACTGGACTGGGGATCGTGCAAGGAATCGGCTGTCATATACGAATTGCTCACTACAGCGGCCATGAGTCTTCGACTTAGGCACTGCCGAGCTTCGAACCTGATTTCCTTCTTTTTCGTGAAAGCAACCAATATTCGCTTCCAAGTCACGAAAATATATGCTCTCACTAATATGCTGGTCAGGACTACGAAAGGTAAGGGTCAGATTAATGCCACGGGATTTCGATACTAAGAAAAAGAAATCTGAATTTGGATTGATGTATTTCAAAGATTTTGCTATTTGTCAGGTAAACCGATCCCTGGTTCCGAGATTTGTTATGCACGCAAGTCTAATTATGCTTCATAATAGCTGATTGCCGCTTTTGAAAACTGCCATAAAAGATCTCCTGAGATCTCCGGACGCTTAAGCCTCGCCATCATGCTCCCAGAATAATGGTGCGTATCTATTGGTGTCGAGTCGGAAGGTCATCTGGAAGTCGCGACCAAGCAATCCAACATTCTCCTCCGTCACGATCCAGTACACCTTCTGGGCCTCGTGTTCAGCCTCTTTCATCAATGCCTCGGTACCAAAATCCCAGTACATAAACGGCTGCGACTGGTATAACTCCTCCTCCCAGGCTTCGAACATTGCCGCGACTCCCCAGTCGCGGTCCAACTCATCCGCAAGCCGTTGCTGAAGGTATTTATTCTCAGCTCGGAAAGGCACAACTCCATCCTCAGCCCAAGTGATGACAGATACCAAATTTTGCGTGTACGCCTGATAAAAGACGGAGTTGAATCTGAAGCTCTCGGAGCACATGCGACATGCAACAATCCCACAGTCCTGACAATAGTGGAAGAAGCTTGGCATGCCATAGTGACAGAGGGAGCAGGAAGCGCGACGGTATGCCGTGTTATAGAAGCTGCTAGAGTAGAAGGTGTGATTGTGTTCGAACTGCAGTGGCGTTGGAGGTATTTGGGGATATACGCCATACTGGTAGGTCGGTGTCGAGGTAAAGATTGCACATCGTCGTGCACGATGAATTCGATGTCGCTCGATGTCTGATGGCGGAGCACGGCGTCGGCGGCGCATTGCCATTGCCAGCAGGATATGGTTGAGGTCTGCAGTCTCCAATGGTCCATCACTCAAGAGCCGCTGATAGCGGCTGAGTTCATCGTCATTATCAGTGTTCGTGCCATTTTGATCGTCAGAAGGTCTCATGACTTCTTCGAAATCGTCTGCCGGTGCTTGCACATGCTGCTCAGTTTGGTCAGCTGCGACCTCAGTCATTTCAGGCTCTCCTTGAGGAACACCTTGCTCTCCAATCGCTTCGTGGACCGCATGTTGATCCTGCAATCGCATTTCAGCATCGACCTCAGCGTCTGGCACTTCTGCGTAGATCGCATCAATCTGCTCATCAACCTCCTCCTCGTCGTCTTCATCGCTGTACTGGTCGACATCCTCTTCATCGCTTAAGTCTTCGTCGCCGTCGTTAAGTTCTTGCTCTGACTGATCGCCAGACGGTTGCTCTAGCTGTTCATCCTCAGCCTCGACACCAAACCTACGGCGGCCCAGACGGTCCCGTCCATTGCGGTCGAAGCCAGTATCTTGATGCAAACCTCGTGCGCTTCGCTCGTAGCCTTCTTCATCGTAGCCCTGGGGTGGATCTCCATACGAAGGGCAGCCTTCATCATCGTGCATCTCACCAGTGCAGGGAAGCAAGCACACGAAGCAGAATTCGTGTCGGCAGTGGCAGCAAGTCATGTGATTGCACGCATTCTTGTGCTCAATCCACATTCGACAGTCGGGGCACTGCTTTATACGACATTGAGTCGAGTACTCTGGAAGCCAATCCGGCTTGGTGCCACGTTCATCAGGATCGAGACCGCGGTGTCGATCGTTCGACCATAGCTGCTTGCAGCCCACACAAGTATTGGTACCGCATTCGCACCGAGCTATTGTATACCACGTATGGAAGTTGTCAAAGTCCTCCTTTGGAATAAATCGTCGACAGTTGTCATTCGCGCAGTACACTCGTAGCACTCGAGAGGTGTAATGCTCGTTTGCCTTGGATTTGTATGCTTCGATGACTTCAAGACTCAGGAGATGCTCCACTAGTCGACGTGGCAAAGGCTTGCAGCACTGAGCAGGAAAGCTCTCCATGTCTTTGACTGCCGTATTGAAGGCTTCAATGACGCAGGCGTTGCAAATGAAGTGCTCCTCGCAAGGAATAACACCGGCGACGAGTGGTACACTATCGAGACATACGTAGCATTCGTACTCTACTGCATCTTCAGAATCAGTATGTTGCGGCTCCTTGAGCTCCCGAAGGTCTGGAGGCGCTTCGATTGAGCTGTCCTGCTCTGTTTCCGGGGCAAATGCGACCTTGACGATTTTGCGAGCCTTGCGAGTAGCTTTGTGACTCATGGAGACAATTTGCGATGAGTGGCACATGGTGGAGGATGTTACGTGTTAATTTCTGGGCCGAGAAATACAGTAGTCGTGTTGTTGGTGTAGAAGTGCTGGCAGTGGAAAGATGGTGTCTTCGAGAATCCACGAATTCGAGAGGTTATTGTGATAACGGGGTGGTTGAGTCGAGTTGAGCCTTTGTAAAAAGGATCTATAGGATTGATGGTGTGAACAGTATATATAGAGGGAGGACTGCACCCGTGTTTTGACAGCGGTGATCATTGTGCTCCTTTCACGAGTCCGTTTGGAAATACTACTCACTGTCCATCAATAAAGCTTTCGTAGACATCTACCGATCCAAAAGCCTGGCTCCAATGATTCTCGAATAAGAGCCAAGTCATCGGGAACACCTCAGGACGGGCAGTCATCAAACCCAGGTGGCCAAAGTTAGATGGGTAGTTAGAGGTCATTTTTGGGTCTGGCATCTCCACCATGGCGATGAGATCGCCTGCAGCACTTCATTGGAACAGATTTTGGTGTGCATAGTTACCATTGAGTATCTGTGAACCTTCAAAATTTTGATATTTCATGCCATCTCGATGGAAAGAGGCTGTCCAGAGAGTGTGCCCAAAGAAGATGCTCTTCATTTGTGCGGGAGTCCAAGCTGATGGCATGCGGTCGCGTCCGTATTGCTTGATTCAAAGGACAGTAGCAGCTGAATCTGTTGTCGGTGCTTCAAAGTTCAGTATATAATAGCTTATGTATATTCAAAGACCGAGGTATGAAGGTGATTGCAGTCTCTGTGCAATCAAAAGACCATGTTTGTTCAGACTTTGGGACGGATACAGAGACAAAGAATTGCTGCGACGAGTTTGAAGCAACTCCTGGTGGACGTTTGTGATGATGCTGGAGGGCGAGTAAGCCTGCTCTCGATGAAGAGCTATTGCAGAACACCCAGTTACCGCCAACCGTATATGGTTGACGGTTACTGGATGTTCTGCAATAGCCACTAGCCGGAAGAGGGGAGGCGGGTGGGCTGGCTTATGCCAAGAACCACACCGTGGCATCCTCATTCTCGGCCATAAGAAAGCGCAAGCAATCAGTTTTATCGTCAAACACCTGCCTTAGTTTCCCTTCACCGGCGTAGGCAACCATAAATGCTACATGCGGACAAACACGAACCGGAGTTGTTACGCCTTGGTCAGAAAGATTCCCGTCCAATCCTCGCACCCAATCAGTCTTGATCAATTAATTGCTGACCACCCACATATGTTCAGGGGCTAAGCTTTATCGTTCGGGCGGGCCGACGCGCTAGCCCCACCGAGTGAATTGGGGCTGAAATGGTTCGCGCGAGCAGGGGCTCAGCCGCAGCCACCAGGAACAACTCAGCCTGCGGAACGCGTATATCAGCGCAGATATATATGTCCCAATGCATCTCCATGAATGTTTGGATTTTCCTCGTTCGCACTCCCGTCTCCGCATAAAACTCGAAAACCACAACCTTCGACCATCTGTGCCGAACTTCACCTACACCACCAGACCATCGGAACCCAACTACTCCGTCCCGCTGACACCCCAAAATGCCATCCGAGCAAGACCCCCTCCTCCCCAACAATCCGCCTATCGGAACATACCACCCCGCAACCCCAACCGACAAACGCTCTCCCTGCCCCATGATCAACACCCTCGCAAACCACGGCTACCTCCCGCGCACCGGCTCCTCCATCACAGCAGCACAAATGAAACTCGCCCTCCGCGAGACCGGCCTATCCACATCCCTCGGCGCGATCTTCGTAAACACCGTGTACAACATCCACACTGACGCTACCACCCCTCTTCCCAGCGCAAATGTTTTCACACGTATCTGGACAGTGTTATGCCATCCATACACACTTCTCGCGCGCTTCGGTATGCGACGAGCAGGACAAGTCGATAGTTCTGGACGCGCGGTGTTGGATTTAGATCAATTATCTCTCCCGGGAGCAGTTGAACACGATATATCCCTCACACGACGCGACCATGCTGAAAAGCAAGGAAACTGCACCAAACAAGACGATCTCATCGATGCGGTCATCGCAAGTTCAACAGACGGCAAAGTCATCACGCGAGAAGATTTCGCTGCTCTTCGACGGCGCAGGATCGCGGTGCAGAAAGCCGAGAATNGTGGTAGTAGTTGGGAGAAGCTGGATGGGATGGGATGGAGTGGTCTTGCAATAGAGTTTTGAGTCTATGTGTGTATGTGAAGTATATACATTGAATTCCTATCCACTTGATCTAATCCTCTAGCAAACTAGGCTAGGAGGGATAGCAGAGCTGATCAAACATTATGATCTCATACTATATAACCCGCCCACCCTATCGCTTTCTCCTACCTGCATGTTTCGTCTATGCAAGCGGTGGGCTGGCGTTCCTGAGCAACATCTCAAAGTAAGCCTGGAACCAAGTTCCCGCCTCGGGCGCTGGCTTGAAGGCCGAGGCCTTTCCGCAGAAACCGTCGTAGCGGGCAGCGGTGGTGTCGGAAGTACCATCAGACTGTTACGCAAGTCTTGTTAGCAAAGAGTTCAAGGAATGGGAAAGATTGTAACATACCTCACCACCGGGCTTAACCCACACCAACGCATCAACAAGCGCATCGCCAGTGTTGGTGGTCGGGCGTGGTCCAAAGCCAGCACCCTGGGCATTGCACCAGTCACCCCACGCCTGCTGGGCAGTAGGCTGCTTGCCGCTACGTCCGACATCGACAATAAAGTGGGCAGGGAATCCCTCGGCGCGGAGCAGCGGCGCAAACGCATTGACGAAGCGCTTCTCATCGCAGTTCTTGTTGGGGGTGGTAATGGCCGGGCATGTGGCGATGCTGAAGGCGTTGTAGTTGGACACGTTGGTCACGATACCGCGAACGCTGCGTGGCGAACCAGCGGACTTGTACACGCGGGCGTAGATCTTGGCCGCAGGGCCGATGTTGGCGTCCCAGCCGAGCCAGCCGGCGTGGCCACCGTCGAGGTACATGGACACATTGGGGAAGCTGAGCGCCTTGATGGCGTAGACGGTCAAGTCTTCGTAGGTCTTTGCGGCACGCGAGCATTTTGCGACGCCCATGTTTGTGATCATGTTGGCGAGGGCTAGAAAG
This sequence comes from Paraphoma sp. B47-9, assembly GCA_001748405.1. Taxonomy (NCBI): domain Eukaryota; kingdom Fungi; phylum Ascomycota; class Dothideomycetes; order Pleosporales; family Phaeosphaeriaceae; genus Paraphoma; species Paraphoma sp. B47-9. The sequence continues at coordinate 250,922 of BCLK01000143.1, forward strand.
TGAGCATTAGTATGGCCTTGGATTGAGGGTGATGACAAGCTTACAGTCGGGCTCGATGGCCAAGTTGACCTTGATGTCGGGGTACTTCTTGAGAGTGGCGGCGATCTTGTCGATGTACTCGACCTTGTACTTGTTCACGCCATCTTCATCAATCTTCAACTCTCCGTTGGACGCAAGAGCAGCGCAATCTCTGTCGGGCAAGTTGTACACGACGAAAGTACCCATCAGGTTTGCGCCGGCAGCGTTCTTGGCCTTGATATCGGCCAGATATGTCTCCAGAAGGGGAACCTTGGCGCGGGTGTCCATCCACACGAATGAGCCGACCTTTGCAACAGCAGTAGCGGCAGGCTTCAACGATGCAGGAAGCGAGGGAATGGCCAGAGTGTGAACCTCAGACGAATAGTATGGGTTGGCATAGAAGTTCTTGCCGGCAAAAGGGTTACCTTCTGGCGCAGCAGTAGGAGTGGGGGTGGACGAGGCCTGAGGAAGGGCATGGCTGAGGCCAGCTGCAAAGGCAGCGGTCAGGAAGATGTTCGACAGCATCTTGAAGACGACTAAGGGAGAGGATGTTGAAGTGAGTGAGTGCGTGAAGAGAAAAATGGGGAAGACAGGAAGCCATATTTGTATACTGAAACTCAAGAATGATAGTCGGTCGTCAAGAGTCCCTTCATCAATACACAAATTGCCTTCGGTGATTCAGCCGGTGTGTCTTACCGTGATGCCGTTCTTCGGTGGCACTCAAAAGTCATTTGACAAGGAGACCGATGGTACCTGCGCCTCTGGAGTTTCCAGAAGGACTATGGAAAACGACTCTCCGCTGCGCAGATTTCCCCACACTTGAGTACACATTATTACCAGGAGGACAAAACAGGCGGAGATCAGGACTTTCTCTCCGGACGCCCAGCGCACGCAACGGGTCTCGTGGCTGGTGCAAATGTCCCTGACAAGATCGCCGGTGGTTGATCCCAGTATGTGAGGCTTGGTGTCGTCTCCACTTGGGCTTGGTCGAGCAGCCCTATGGGTTGGACTAGTCTTGCCCAGGTTTCAAGTCCCCTTGGTATCATCTTGCATTCATCTAAACGCAGCGTTAGCATCTTACATCGTGCGCGTAGGTGGTGGCCATTAAGCTGCATGCCAAAGGTACTTAGGTACCAAGCACTGCTTGGGGTGCATTTGAGTGCAAGTCCATATGCGGTGTGGCCCGGCTGCATATTAGCCGTTGCTCCCCAACATTGAGTGTGGCGTGCCTTATTCCCATTCGCCACTTCACGATGTTTCAAACCTCTCTTGACGGTCTTTTGTATCGCTTCAAGCAGAGTATGGCGACGCGACGTTGATATCGCAGATCCACGTCGCACAAAAGTCGATCCGAGTTATCCAAGCGACATCCCACAACCAGGTCGAAATATATGAGCGCAAGGCAAAACCCTGGGTTCACAGCTCTGTCGCCCAGGTTGAATGCCAGTGGGTTAATCTATCGCAAGCGGCAACTAAATTGCGCGCCATGGCGCCGCTGATGCAACAATGTCACGATGGGACTAAGGAAAGTTTGAAAAGCATTGTCGCTCGCTTGAACTCGCGACCCTCGCGGGCGTTGAGAATCTGGGGCGCGGAGAAAAGAATCTGGGGTAGATGCGGAGACGGGAGCACGTGTTGATGCAGGGCAAGCAAGCCTAGAGTTGTTTGGTGGGAGGCTTCGCAGCAAGTAGCTTGGCTCACTGGGAAGGAGCGTCTACCTCCACCCGTGTATGAGCTTTCTTGGCAGCATTTTACTACTCCATGGCAGGAAAAATGAGCGACGATCATTTTGCGCTGTTGATTAGAACGATGCACACATGGGTAAAGCATTGGTAAACACTTAAAGATGGGTGTCATATGACCGGTATATTCGACCCGATCTGCAACAAGCACACGGCTATCACTACACGTCTCCTCTTACTCCTAATACGCCTGCAATGCTTCGTGCCATTCTCCAAACGATCGCTCATATCAACAACACCATCGCCACAATCGCCATCACCCATCCCATTCCCACACGCACTCTTCCCACTCCACCCTGCACGCTCAACTTCTTCACCGCGCCGGGGAAATTACACCACAGTTCCTTATCCTCCGGGTCTCTCTTGCCATAACTTAACTCCCTCGCGCGCCCGCTCGGACAACTGAACTGCAGCTTGGCTGGACAGGATCTCACGATATCGAAGCACAAGTCTTCGCAGGGAAGAAGTTCTTTGTATGGGCCTGGCTGTATGATGTCGTCAATCATTGGGTTGCGAGACTTGCTGAATGCAAATCGGTCGCGTGTGGTTTCGTTGAACTCCTTGCTCAGATTGCCTTGATATGTCAAACTCCCATCTGGAAGCAGGGCGTTGATGTTTCGTGCCTGCAGCCTCGTGTCATTCGCGCGCCAATCTTCACATCGCGGGATGAGCACAGAACAGAGCCAGTTTTTGTAGTCTGAGCGACAGTGATTGCAGTTGCGCGCAAGAGAGTATTGTGCGTCGGAGGCGGTGTCGCATGCGACTTGGTCAAGAGAGTTGCTGAAATTTTGGTAGTAGTCTTTGGCTTTGTTGTCGTAGAGGGCTTTGAGACCGTCGTCGTCGAGCTTATATTTCTCGGATGAGGGAACGGCGTACGCGACCGAGTCGCAAAACTCGAGGTCGGAGATGACTTGGCAGGAATCGTCTGTACAGGGTATCAGTTTGGACGAACATGAAGGTGGACGCTCGCGGAAAGGCTTACCAATCTTGGTGTTAAACTCAAACTGCTTGAAGACCATGCCGCCGCCCCTAACGAAGCCAGCCTCGGGCAGCTGAAGGACATTTTGAGCGCCTTCCACGGTCAAAAAGCCGTTATACTTGGTCCCGTTCTTCAAGCCTTGGACGTGAAACTGGCTTTTAGGTAGATCGCCACCACCAAACTTGGTTGTTATGCTCGACTGGACCGTCACATCAGTCTGATTGTTGAGGTTCTTCAGAGCACATAGCGAGTGCTCCATGCCGGTAATGTTGGTGTTGTCGCCAACAGGCCACGCATACATTCTGAACGGATTGTTGTCGATCCACCTCTGGGTGGTGTTGGTTGTGTTGGGCTCGCTGAGGTTCTTGGTAAGGAAGAGAGCAGAGTCGCTGTCTGTGTCGATCAGGTAGAGAAATTCGGTCGAGGTGGTGTAGTTGTAAAAGCTTCCGTCCAGACTGGCCGCAATCTCGAAATGCCAGCTTCCAAACCAGCCGTCGTCGAGATTCGGCGCAGCGACGCCAACATAGACGTCGGAGGTGGCATTGAGCTCGAAGCTCGCGAAGCCGCTGTCAAAGAGTATGCCAGACGGAGGCGTTGCAAGGCCGTCGGTCGAATCCGGCCCAGGTTTCTGATTCCGTGACGATGTCGAGACATACATGACCAGCTGCGGGTGGTTCTTCGGTGTCTGTCCTTCGGTGAAGCCGGGTTGGCGACACGTGCTCGCGGATATCCAGACACGGTTCCTCGTCTGTCTCTTCCTCAGCTCAGCGCCTGTATCGTCCTGTCCGCTGTCTTCGCTGGCAGCGGCGTCTTCGTCCAGAAGGTCTTGAGACGTGTTAACGGGCGCTCGAGCTTCCAGAGCTCCAAGTGCATCGTCTTCCGCCCTCACCATCCTCGATTGTGACCGCTTGAACACAAAGTATGCCGTTGCGCCCTGCGCGATGTCCATGTCTGTCTGCTTATTGTTCTCCAGCACCCTCGCCTGCGGGGTCTGCTGCTCCTGTCGTCCCAGTAGATCGTGATCGAAGTAGTCAAAGTCGGGCGCGTATCCCCTACTTCCAGCATTGTCGTTGTCGTCATTTCGTGTACTTGCAATGGCGTCCGGCGTGACGTCTAATGCATGCGGGCTGAGAGCGACGTGCTCGACTGGCGCAGGGCTCTCGGCGGCGTGCGCGAATAGCGGTGAAGAACCGTTTATTATGGCGAGGAGAAGAACAAAAACAACAAGGATAGGTATGCGCAGTATAGCCTGCGCCGACGTGTGCTTTGGAGGCAGCATGGCGCTCGTCGCTACCTCACCGAGGGACGCGGGGATGCATGGGGTCTATGACGGACGCAAAGGGTGCGCCACAAGAGTGCCACGATTCAGCGCCCACAGATATGTCGTGGAGGCCCTGTGAACGGTGTGTAGTCTGCAGTGGTGAGGCGGTACTGGAAGTTGAGGGTGGGGGCACGTGGGCTGTGATCCGTTCAGGGTCGAGGTGAGGCTGAACTGAGGCTGAGGATTGGTTCGCCAAGGCTAGTCTAGCGCACCTGCACTGCGAAGGGCCCACATCGGAAGTTTCTCCTGATGATCATCGTCCTTCGAAGCTTTCGCTAAGAAACCTTCTGTGGTACTATTTTATAGTTTGTAAAATGTTCAGATGTTCAAGCTACCTGCAAAGCTGCTTCAGTTAGAGTCTCTACCGTGGCAGTTTGCAGGTGAAACAAGAAGAGGGTGCATCATGGCTTCATATATTCTACCATTCATTCCATCGCGACATATAGAAATTGGTCATGTTGGGCCTAGTGTACTTCCCAATTGACCCATATACATTCCTCCACTCGTTGATCAGAGGATCCAGCTTTCGTTACAGGCACCCGTCCTGTCATTCAACGGCGGACGCACCCTCCATTGATCATGAAAACATGCCTCCCCACTCACGGCTTGCGTTACAATGTCTCAACATATTACTGCGCCTGGGTAGCTGGGTAATGTCTGAGCCGGAGATAGAATCTCTACAGATTCATGCAAGGTCCGAGATCCAGCTCTTTTGCCATATATTTCGTCACCATTCCCTCCCAGGCATTGCTACCAATCGTCAAACGCATAGCACCGTCGGCAAAACATGTGACCCTTTAAAACATGAAATTGTCCTCCGACTCATCAACAAAGAAAAAATTTGTAGACCGGGTCATGTCTAGGTCGTGTCGAAGAAACGCACAGCCTGGCTGTTCGGGCGAACGGGTCTCTCAATGATGCATATGATACGCCCCATAAACTTGCGAAGGATCAATGACGATGCTGTCGTCCAAGTTGGTAAAAGCAAGAATCTCCGAATTGATATCGAAAGCAGCAGAATCGTCAAAGGTGATGTCTAAGCTCTGCTGGGTTTGCAGCGGGGTCATAAAGTTCCTGGGCAGCGTGTCAGTAGAAGTAAGCTTTTGCGCCAAGTAAGAATACATACGGATCCCAGTTGCCCCACAGCTGGGCAATCATCTGGTCATCGAGATGGACGTCGCCTTGGGCTTCTGCCGGACTGCTCTGCGGCTCTACCGAAATGCCGAGATCTTCGAGACGACTGGGCGTCTCTTCAGTGACCATTTTGCTGAAGCCAATTTGCTCCATTCCTTTCACAAGCTTCATGCACGTTGCGATGTGGGCGTTGTACTGGGGGCTCCTCGTGTGTGCGAATGCCAGAATGAAGATCATCATCAAGCGCAAGATACAGGTGCTGTCGAAAGCGGTCAAACTCGACAGAGTGCCAGCGTCAGCCATTTGCTGCATAATTGCAATGCTCTTCTGTGCCGCGTCGATACAAATTTTCCCCATGCGCTCGAACCATATCTTTTTACTCGAAACCAGAGCGCTGTACTTCATGACGAGGTAGAGCAGGAACGGTCGTGTGAGCAAAATGGTCGTGCTCCAGTAGTGCAGATGCAGGACAGCGACCGAGCGCTTGTGCGTTGGTGGGGCTGGCACGTCGTACTTTAGATGAGCCGGCATCTGCTTGTACCACTTTTGCAGTAGTAAGAGTGAATTGGACACTGTAGAAAACGATATTGAATTCGCCGACCGTTCGGTGTAGACGTTTTGGATGATCTCTCGCTTGAGCCGGCCTAGAGACACTGATGTTGCCTGCCAGGCGAGAGGGGTATGGAGACCAGGATATAAGATCTGAAATGCATAAGTAGAGTCTCTTAGTCAGGCGAGGCTGAGTTGCATACCTGTTCCGAGGACAAAGGCGTCGTGACTCTGGTGAACCGCTCATCGACGATGGTGGGACTGCCTCCTCTTGACGCCAGCTCTTGGTCCAAGAGAAACAAGGTCCACCAAATGCGACGATTCTGCTCGCGCTCCATTGCGGTACTCGACTCGGCAACTTGGTCGCGATGAAGACCAAGGGAGAAGGCTATCTGAATGCTCGCTCCACAATATAGGTATGCACTTACTCGAGAGCATAAGCATTCCATGGCGATGCTCTATTGAACATTAGTCTGATAAGTAGCAGGCAGAGATTACTCACCATGATGGCCATGGCCCTTATGCTGTCAATATCGGCCTCATCGTACGCCGTTGGTATGAGCTGTTTAGCCAGTGAAATATAATCTTCAGATGTCTTGTGGTCGGACGCGGCGGGCCAGTCCCGTGGCGGTGGATTACCATTAGTTCCGGAGTAATTTGCAGCTCCTATAGCAAAGATGCAGTAGAGAGAGCACATCCATGAGCTTGATGATAACGCTGCTCCTTCGGAGAATGTGTCGTCAACTCGACGGAGCAGAGACTCAACGGGGTATAGCCAGAACGTGCAGTGCACATCCTCGAGGAATCTGGAGACATAGATGTCGCAGAGATGCCGAGACGGCAGATAAAAACTCTCTTCAATACCCGAGTCTGTTGATGGGGAAGGGGCAGGCAGCGAGGGAGGATACTGGCCAACCCTCGGCCCAGGGATGATGGCCGGATTCTTTCGCTGCATGCCCAGGGTCACAACGGCGGCGTTGAATGGTATCTCGCTATGAGTACCGACATAGCGAAATCGACCGCGAGAATCCTTCATCATGCAGCCCAGCGGCTCGTGCAGCTCGCTTACGTCCTGCTCTTCGCCGTCATCAACACTCTCTCCATCTTCAGGAGAGAAGTGGTCATGGTTGAACAGCCCATCCGTCTGTAGTACAGGTGGGGCCGAGAAACTGCCGTCCTTGATAGCTTTGGCTATGGACCGCAAGGACGTCAGATTGAGTTCATGGCCTGGGAAGAAGTGCTCCAGGATGCGCATTGCACACTGGTACTCTTCTTCTGTGACATGGTAGTACGGCCGTTTCCGCCTTGGGGTCGCAATGGTGCATGAAGCGCCCGTGCGAGCGCAATAGCGACATGGCCCAGGAACTGACGATATCAGCACTCCGTAGCACTAGGGTGGCACCGTCACTCATCTCTTAGGACACTGTGATACATACTGGGATCAATGCACTACGGTCACGTTTAGCGGCTTGGCGGCCCCGTGGGGAGGCCGTAGGGACTCACCTTTGTCTTTCTGCTTCGACACCGGTCGCAGCTACTGTGGACGCGGTGCGCGTTCGGCGCTCTGGTGCCTGCGGTGTTCGCAACGGCACGCGGTGCGCCCGAGTTCTCAGCCATCACGAGCCGAAGTAGCGCCTGAAACAAGGAACAGCCTGCAAAGAAGAGATTGAAGTCATTCGGCAAAGGCGCCGCGGTCAAAGAGCATGTCGATGAGACCAAAATGCCCCATGAGATCGGATGAAAGAGTTGGCCCCGTCTGGCGGGGAATAGATCGGCTGGGGCCGCGCTGGAATGTTGAAACGCGGTCCAAGCTCCGAACGCGAAAATGGCTTTAGCCCTGCATGGACCGAGGGATCGGCTAATCAATATCTATCTTCAATGTGGTATAGTCGCATGAGGCCGCATATCGGCATTGCAGCTGTCGAATCATGTTCCACCACTCAAAGTCAAGAGAGCTTGATGACCACCGTCTTCGTCTCCAAAAAGTTGTCCAAGCTGTACTGCGGCTCGCCTTCTCGCCCCGACCCTGACGACTTGTAACCACCAAACGGCATGGCCTCTCCAGTAATTGGCGATGTACAGTTGACGCCGACTGTGCCTGCTTCGAGACCTTTGGCAAAACGTATCGCGCGGTTGATGTCTTTCGTGTACACTGCGGCGTACAGGCCGAATCTGCATGGCGTCAGCGAAGCTTCTTAGGCATCCCGCGTCGCTTTATTGACTCAGCAGCGGGCTGCAAATCTAGGCGCTTCAATCTGCAGCGACTTTCTGCAGTGTTATCAAAATCGCTCTGACTTACTCTGTGTTGTTCGCTTTCGCGAGCACCTCGTCCTCTGACTTGAACACGTTGATGTTGACGACCGGACCGAAGATTTCTTCTTTCATAATCTTTGCATCTTCTGGTGTGTTTTTGAAAATGGTTGGCTGGATGTAATAACCCTCCCGATCCGACGGTGCGCCTCCACCGATAATGAGTTCGCCGCCGGCCTGCTTACCGGATTCCAGATATTGCAGTACCGTCTTGTGCTGAACCTCATCCGCTTGCGGCCCGTGGTTTGTAGCCTTATCCAGGGGATCACCAAGAATCACCTCTTTCTCAAAATGCTGCTTAAACAGATCGATGTACTTGTCGGCGATTGTGTCTTGTACATAGACACGTGAATTTGCCATACACACTTGGCCACTGTTCGACTGGATGCTGTGTGCCGTCTCGTACACGGCCTTTTCCAGGTCCGCATCTTCGAAGACCACCGCCGGAGACTTTCCGCCAAGCTCGAGGTAAACTTGCTTGAGGTTAGACTTGGCTGCAGCGGCTTGAATGAGACGCCCCGTGCGGCCAGAACCAGTGAAGGATAATGCTCGTACGTCCATATGATGGCTAAGTATAGAGCCACTCACGTTTCCAAAACCGGTGATGATGTTGATCACGCCCGGAGGAAATCCAGCTTGTTGAACAAGCGTGGCTAATTTCGCTGACTACGACCTTTTAGTCGTTGGTTTCTTCACATTCGCGAAAGACTTACGGTCAGTGGGGCTTTCTCAGAGCTCTTTAGAACCACCGTGTTGCCAACGATCAAGGCTGGTGCTAACTTGTTGGCAAGGAACAGTAGCGGAACGTTCCAAGGGATGATTGCGGCCACAACGCCGTAGGGTTGACGAAGAGCTGTAAGAGGTGGAGGTACGAAGTTAGTGTGTGTCTCGCGCGCACGTTATACACGCACACTTACTCAAGTTGAGGAAGCCGGGAGTCTGCACGCTGGTCGTGCCCTGAACGTTGTAGCCGGCTTCTGCGAATCGGTCCCATTTTGCAGCACAGGCATATCCGTCGAAGAAGCCACTTAGTGGCTTGCCCATAGATGCTGCTTCCAAAGCGCCAAGTTCGTCGTTGTTCTCCCGGATCAAGTTGGCTAGCTTTTTAAAATATTTTGCACGTTGGTCAGGTGATAGTGCTGACCACTGAGGGAATGCAGCCTTCGCAGCCGCCACAGCATTGTCGGTGTCTTGCTCAGATGCCTCGTGCACTAGGTCTGAATGAGCTTGCTTAGGACGATTTCAAGAAATCAATGAGCTACCTTTGGCGACATGTTTGAGAGTGGCTGGGTTGGTTATGTCGAACGTCTTTCCGTTCGACGATTCAACGAACTGAGACCGTCAGCAGCAAGCACGCGCTGGCCGATTCTGTACGCACTTCGCCATTGATGAAGAGGCGGGTTTCGATATGATCTGGGATACCCATGGTGTTTTCGTACGGTGATCGCTAGAGGTTCAGGGAGCTATCAGTAGATCTGCATCAAGGCCACGGGAGTCTCTTCGAGATATAATGTTGTGCGGAAGGCGGCGGCGTGGGATGAGAAGGTCTTGGAAAGCGCTGACAGAGACGCCGATTCACCGCGTTAGTATCCGGAAACCAGCTGCGCTTTGGTGTGGCACGCGAAATTCACAACATATTGCCGTGTTTTGCTTGGGATCAAAGGAGAAAATGGTGGAGCTATTGTGCTCCCCACAACTTGGAGGGGCAGTTGTGTTCCTTCGCTTGCTTCGGTAACATGCTACCATCGGTGATATTAAACCGGCAGGCCATGCAGCTCGCGACTATCGTGCCGCAAGTGTGACGAACCCCATTCGCGGAGGCAGCTCCTTGTTCCACATTGGCAAGGGCGTTCCGAAGCGAATTGGGGTAGCGGTATGTATGTCACTGCGGCCCGGTCATGATAGTTAAAGTGGCGCATGATAAAAGTGCTGCTTCGCGCCAGACATGTTGATCTAGTAGCTTCATTTCGGATCTTCTTTCGGCACCATGAGCAACGAAATCGCAGAGTTGAAGCAAGTTATTGCGCAACTGCAGAAGCAGGTTGGCAGATTGAGTGGTAAGTTGTTGTTTAGTCATCATCTAGGCCCCACAAGCTCTGCCAAGGGCTCACGTTTCATCACCACAACACGACGCGTCTTCAACTCCCAAGAAACCCAGCGTCACAGGTCTATTCTTGTGGAATCGATGCCGAGGACTGTAGCCTAATTCCTCGAATGGCCATTGATTGACAACGTCCATGATCATACCGCAAATCATTGCTAACCGTGTCTCCACGCTGGACGCATCAATGCTAATGTAGCCAAGACCAGGAAGACGTGCGCAAGCTGCAGTACACCTACGGATACTATCTCGACAAGTGTCTATACGAGGAGGTAAGGGTCGTCTCGATGTTGAAAGCTCCTGCTCACACACCACAAGGTAGCGAACCTCTACTCCGACCACCCAGACAGCTGCGTCGAGTTCCTTGGTGGCCGCTACAATGGCAAGGAGGGTGTGAAGCGCCTCTATATCGGCCGCTTTGCCAAGGCCTTTGTGGCTGGTCGCAACGGCCCTGTACATGGCTTCCTACTTGATCACCCCCAGATGCAGGGCATCGTAGACGTCACCGCAGACGGCACACGCGCCAAGGGACGTTTCCGGAGCATGATGTCTGCTGGCACACACGAAAGCATCAAAGACACGCATCCTCGCGGACTAGTACAGTGGTGGGAAGGCGGCATATACGAGAACGAGTACATCAAAGAGGACGGCGTCTGGAAGATCTTCAGGCTGAAGTACTTTCCCTTTTGGCACGCTCAGTTCGACAAGGGCTGGTCGCACACGAAGCCAAACTACGTGCCATTCCTCTCGAAGACATATCCCGAGGATCCATTCGGTCCGGACGAGCTTTGTGATCACCCCATGCTTTGGCCCGATACTCGCGTGGTGCCATTCCACTACAAGCATCCCATCACCGGAGAGCAAGTGGCTGATGACGATCTCCGGGCGCCAGAATTTGGTAAAGATGCTTCAACCAGCACTCCTCCGCTGGTCTTGAGTCGAGCAAAGTCCGAGGCGGCCAACGGGGCATCATAGCTTTGCTAGAGCTAATGTACATCCGATTTGATATGACTGTCTTGTCTTGTGTCAACGTGCCTTTCTTTTTATTTCTTCGGACTGTTCAACAGATCACATGAGGCTAAGACGATGATGACCAGGCCATGAGTTGTTGCATGAAACCTCGGCTGGGACAACGGGAGTAACGAGAAGTAGCAGAAACAGCGTGTTCAAAAGCGCTGGTGACTGTTTTAACTATACGAATGAGAGAGTTACATGGCTAACGATTTGCTAGGCTGTAGAGTGCTATCTACTCCTCAAGAGGCAACTTGAATAGCCTTATCGCATTCGTTCTTCCTACAGCCTCTTTCTGGTCGCCCGGCAAATCGATCGATTTCCACCAAGCCTGCCCTTCTTCAACTGTGTCGTATGGTGTATCTATAGTCGTTAACAGGCGAAGTTGACATCTGAACATGCTGCTTACCTATAGCGTACATGCACCGGTCAAGCCCGAGCTCCTCGATGCAAAATTTCAAGCCTCTGGTGTTGTAGTTGCCAGATGTTGTGATTGACACGTTTCGAGTCCAATAGTATGAGTAGTCATGCTTCATGGGCCGAGACCCTCGCTTGAACGGGTGGTTGATCCAGTGGCTTGCTCTCCAAAGGTTGAAAGGTATCCTACATCTCGGTCAGCTATATCTCTAATTTGTAAACACAGTGGACTTACCCTTCTCCTAGGTGGCCTGCCACGATCTGGACTTTGGGGAAGCGATCAAATACACCTGACGAGCAGACTGCATACAGATGCCAGCTCAGATCAAGGTGGAATTGAACACCGGCACCGAGTAGATGTTTGCGATCTCCATACTTTGTTCCAGGCTTTAAGTCTTGAGGAATAGCGTATCGTGGATGAAAGTACACTGGTACATCGAGCTCCTGTACAGTCTCCCAGAAAGGATCATAATCTGGCGTGTCGAAGTACACCTTCTCTTCCGCCTGCGCGCCCTTGGACTGGAAGTCGTTGATCATTGCACCGAACATCCCAAGCTCCTTGACTGCCCGTCTCAACTCGTCCGCGGCGTCTTGCGCATTGTGCATGGACAGTGCGGCGACGGCTCCGAATCGCTTGGGGTTCTTTGCCACCTCACCGGCGAGGTAGTCATTGGCTATCTTTGCCAGGCTTTTGGCCTTCTCTGGATCCGCTTCCCCTTGAGCACCAGGAGATGTCAGAGACAACAGCATGTACTCGACACCATGTTCATCCATGCTCTTAAGTCGCTCCCCATGGATGTCAAGTAGCCGCTTTTCGTGAGCGGATAAGCCAGAGGCTGCATCGCTACCAGGTCGCATCAAGCTCTGAAACTGAGCGAAGGAATGTGCCTCGACCCCGGCTGGGTCTATGATCGCCTCCTCAATTGCTACTGTTCCCCTCATCGTGGCTTTCGCGGTTTCGATGCCTTGATGTCGTGATGAAAGCATACCAGCGGCGTTATTCGTGACTCTTCGGAGGACGGACTGGTATTGCGTCCGAGTCGGAACATTTTACACAGGGGCACACTGTAGTTGATCATCTCCCCCAACCTCGATTCGTGTTTATGCATGATTCTCTCCCCACCAACAGCTTACGGCAATCATCTGGCGAGCGGGTAGTTGTAAGCGAGCTGCACGACACAAGCGGGAATTAGTTTGTCAATCGGTGCAATGTTGCCGTAGTTTTATTCCCCAAGTTTCGGGTCTATAAGACCGCTATTATACCGGGGCTTGGTATCCACCCGCAACGCTACCCCGCAGACTATCCAAGTGCTCCCCACATCATGCGTGACGAGCACGAGCACGGAAGTATATCCTGTCACAGGTCAACGTAACGCGGTATCGCCATCGCTGTTCAATCTAGGAGAAGCTTCTGACATTGTGTTCGCGATTGCGAATAGTAAGGCGAGACCAAAATGGCACACATATTCTCGTTAGCATCCCCTGCGCCATCAGCATATCGTGATGGGAATAGATCTGGGGATCAAGTGAAATTTCCAGATACCGGGTTTTTTCATGGCTGTGAGTAGTAATATCGTGCGAAACGGGGATTTCGTGGCTGATTGAATGCTCGAATCGCTAGTCAATAAGCCGTCGCGACTTGAGGCTGATATATTCGAGCTTGAAACTACTGGCACAGTTGGTCAACTCAATCACTCAAGAGACGTCATACTGAGCCGAATAGATACCCAAAGACATAAATGGAACATTTTACAGGATACAGCCAGACCACCGTTTCCCACCTCTTTTTGAAGAAGACATACACTTCAATGGCGACGGCTCAGTCTCAGCATTCCGGTTTGAGGACGGCCACGTCGACTTCAGACAGCGTTACGTGCATACTGATCGCTACAAAGCCGAGACCAAAGCTCGAAAAGCACTACTTGGCAAGTACAGAAACCCATATACCGACAATGAAATGGTCAAGGGCATCATTCGAACAGCATCCAATACCAACATCATATTTTGGCGAGGTGTTCTACTTGCCACGAAAGAAGACGGGCCGCCATTTGCTATGGATCCTGTGACCTTAGAGACGATTGGCCGCTATGACTTCGATGGCCAGGTAAAATCACCCACTTTTACCGCACATCCTAAATTTGATCCAGACACTGGCGAGATGGTTTGCTATGGCTATGAAGCGGGTGGGGATGGATTTGATGCGAGCTGTGATATCGTGGTGTACACTATCGACAAGGACGGCAAGAAGACCGAAGAGTGCTGGTACAAAGCACCGTTCTGTGGCATGATCCACGACTGCGCCATAACGAAGAACTATCTCATACTCCCTCTCACGCCCATCAAAGCCAATCATGAGAGGCTGAAAAAGGGTGGTAATCACTTCGCTTGGGATCCAAATGAGGATCAGTGGTATGGCATCGTGCCTCGCCGGAACGGAAAGCCAGAGGATATCGTGTGGCTGCGCGCTGATAATGGTAGGTAGGATGCCACGATCCGTAGCTAATAGTTTTAACAAGTCAACAGGTTTCCACGGTCACGTCGCCGGCTCGTACGAAGACGAAGATGGCAAGATCGTCGTCGACCTTACCATCGCCTCCGACAACGTCTTCTTCTTCTTCCCACCTGATTCTGAAGCCGACACGCCATCGACGCTTCTACAACGCAACAAACTCGTCTCCGACACATATCGATGGGTTTTTGACCCCAAGACTCCAACCAACACACGCGTCAAACCCTTCAAAACTTTCGGCAACAATGGCGAATTCTCGCGCATCGATGACCGGGTCTTGACCAAGAAGTACAACCACTTTTGGCAATGTAATATCGACCCTTCAAAGCCTTACGACTTTGCGAAGTGCGGCCCACCAGCTGGTGGCCTGTTCAACGTCCTCGGACACTTTGAATGGGACTCCGGGAAGAGCGACACATATTGGGCAGGTCCGACATGTACTTTCCAAGAACCCGTGTTCGTGCCCAAAGCCAATTCTAGCATCGAAGGTGAGGGTTATCTCATGGCCTTACTCAACCATCTCGACGTACTGCGCAATGATATCCTGATCTTCGATGCTCAGAATCTGGCGCAAGGACCACTGGCGGCGATACACCTACCTGTCAAGTTGAGGCTGGGACTGCACGGGAATTTTGTGGAGCAGATTGATATTGAGGAGTGGAAGGAGAGGAGGAGAGAGGGTGGGGATGTTGGGCCCCAGAAGCCGGCAAGTGGATTGCTGGATTGGCAGTTGAGGATGAAAGAGAGAGGGGAGTTGGGACAGTTGGTGGATGCTGGCGCGAGTAACGGCGTGAATGGGCATTAAAATTGTAACAGGAATAGATTTGTTGTCCTCTTCACCATGTGCTGCCCCTGGTCAGATCTCACAGTGGTAAGAGCACTCTTAGGTAGTACTTACGGAATTCACATCGACATTGCATTCGGTAGTACTAGCGTACATATTATTCAATTTCCATTTAACATGAGAAGCATGACAGTTAGATGTCGATACCTCGCTCAACAGTTCACGTTCATCACTTCCATCTGCATCGATTGATCCAGATTTTCATTTTTTCTTGTACGCCGATTTACACAATACGGGCTGCACCGTTATGGTTTAGGTTGCAACCTTTTGTGTTGGGTAAATGAACAGCACCGAAGTATCAGGCGCGATTTCGGTCCATGGCTATCCTTCTTTTCTCGTTCTCAGCTCGATGTGATCGATTATAACTCCTCTCAATTTGCAAAACTCGATAACGGAGATGGAAAGAGTGATTGAGGGTGAAGCAATTTGCCTTCGAAGTGCCTTCGTTGTTTGGTAGAATGGACAACACTACCAAGACTTCACGGCGTGTACATCTCTCTGACACCACTATAACCCAAAATACAAACCTGTCGCCAAACCATGATCATGAAAATATTTCGAAGCGTTCGTGCGATCCCAATATCCTCGGCGCTTCTTCGCAGAGAGCACTAAAGACGGTTTCTTTGATGACTGGCCCCGTGTTACTCATAGCTGGTATTGCGGTTCCGAACCAGGCCGGAATCGCAACTACAGGTCCTAATCCGGTGATAGTACCTAAGCCAACACCAAGAGCAAGACAGAAACCATTGACACCCCAGCCCACTATCGGCAGCATTGTGGCGCCCGCAACGCCGTGTGCAATCGCATTTGAGCCTTTGGGATCGAGGACATTCGCAACACCGTGCAAGATTCCGGCAGGCGCTGCTGGAAGATTGAACTCCACTAATGGATTTCCCTTGTGCTTGGTGCCCTCGACCTGAAACGGCTGTAGGCAATCCGGGAAATGTAACGGCTCCCTAATGGGTATGCGGTGGTAGGAGGGGATCAATAAGTGGAAGGTGACATCTTGTTCACATTGCGTCCGAATGGACTGCATATACCGACACAGGATGTCCAAATCATCTGATTTCGCACAAAACGATGGTGGTAGAGGATTTTGTCCAATCAGTCGATGAAATGCTCCATGCCATTCTGTGCCGGGATTATACACGAAGAAACGATGTTTATCTCCATCAGCATCGTCGATCTTGTCAGTCCGCTCTTTAACAAAGTCGTAGACGTGCCGAGCGAAACCGTCCGGACCGGCACTACCAGATGCGGTTATAATGTTGCTCTCCTCGAGATGGTCTCCAATTTTGCTCAAGGCCTGGATTGCCTGGCTCCCTTGAGCCAATTGAATGGCTGAGACCGTTTGCATCCAACTTCCGTAATAGTTGATTCGATCGACGAGAGATTTTCCGATGACATCTATGCCGTGGACATGCCTGATCACACGGTCTGCTGAATTGTCAAACTTTTCCATAGTTCGCGCTACAAATTCGGCAGCTGCTATAATGTCGGCGCTAAGAGGCCCTGCATTAGCGGCAGTTGGGGCTGTCGCTGAGGAGCCTGATCCGGTGTCGCCATCTCTTGACTTTGCTATAGCGTCTCTGGTAATACCAGCCATACGCGAGAAGAATCTGGTCAATGGGAGACCACAGAGAATGCCAAACGCCTCCACAATCTCAGGTGACTGCCGCGCAAGTTGTGGCAGAATGGGTGCAATAACTTCCGCGCATTTCTTTGGCAATTTGACAGAGACATCGTGGAAAAACTTGGCATGTGCTTCAGGGAGCGGTAACTCAGGGTAACGCTCCTTCAAGAAATGTTGCAATTGGACCCATTCGATGTAAGCCACGGGATCCATCTCAACACTTTGAGCTTTGGCGCATCAATTATATGAAGCGGAAAGTGGGTGAAATCTGCAACTGACATTGTTCTCAAAGTCTAAGGGCTTTTCAGCCTAAAAGGTCATATATGAGTTGTGGCACTCATTGCTCCGCTGAGATGGGTGTGCTTACAACGTGCTTGGTTCTCGAAAAACAGCAAAGTGTAGCGATGAAAGATCTATATTGATGCGGATTGTAG